>OX940974.1:49752344-50252344 GCA_954871275.1 Leptopterna dolabrata | reverse complement strand
CCGAATTTGACACAAAAAATAAACACGTTTAACCTAAATCATGGTGTAACACAGCTGAATGTTGCTTGACCTCTGATGATCAACAAGGCAGAAGATTGATAGTAGCTTTGAGCCAAGCCCTAAAAGGAGATGCAGCTGATTGGTTTACTACCATAGTTCATCCTGAACTAAATTGGAACGAATTTCGATCACTTTTCCTTCACCAATATGACGTTTCACTCACTCCAGCAGGTTTCATGCTTCAGTGCTTCCAATCTAAACCCCGAGAATTCGAAAACTACGCCACATTTGCGTCACGAACCATCAACCAATTTATGTCTCGTTATCGCCAATCCTCCGTAGAAGAAGTTGCTGTATCTCTTGCTCTTGCCCAAAATTGCTCAAGCAGATCCAAGAGCGTGTCGCCTCTGCTACACCACCAAAATCGACGATCGCAAAAAATTGCTTCAGGAGTTGAGGGCCTTGTCTTTCAAAAGGCCAAATGACAATGATGATGGTAGCTCTGGTCCGTCAAAGAAAACCCGATATAATTCCCCATCAACATCTTCAACTACCCAAAGCTTCATCCCTCGTTATGGCCGATGCAAACGGACTGGACACAAAACTTCTGAATGCAGATCATCAACTTCAGGATCCAACTCATCCAATCAGCTACCCAAACAATCCAACAACACTACATGTTTCGCCTGCAATGAGAAAGGCCATATTGCACCAAATTGTCCCAAGAAGAAGCAGTCATCATCACGTCCAGGATCTGGAGACAGCAGAAATCTGATGACCAAGCCAGCAGAGAGGCAGGTCAGCCTTTGCGTCACCAATTCAGAAGGCATCTTTACCCACCGAGGTGATGTATTCAATTACTGTTTCGACTCAGGTTCAGAATGCTCCCTCCTTCGTGCGTCCATTAGTCCCAAGTTTCATGGTACAACGTTTGATAATATTGTTAGCTTGCATGGATTAGGATCATCAGTAACGATTTCTAAGTGTCAAAGACTGACATCAATCACTATCAATGGTCATGATATTCAGGTATTGTTTCATGTAGTCCCTGATTGTTCTTTGCCAGTCCCCATAGTTTTGGGACGAGAAATTCTGGTACCTGATTTCTGTATGGTGTTCACCCCATCATTGTGCATGTTGAGGAAGGATGGAAGGTACCTTCTATGGAAGGTACCAGTTCACACAAAACAAATGCCTCATGTGGATGAAGTTGAAGTTCAGCAAACTTGCTTAGGAGTTGACTTAGATCTATTGGACAAATGTACCAAGGAGGACAAACATTCTGATTCTGTTAATACATTTAGTAATGTCACCAATGATTATTCTGATACCTTGCCAGATCAGTGCTCTCTAGATCAGTGTACTGAGGATGAGGTTGTGCTGTTCAGTGAGATGTTAGGTGGTCACACTGTTACTATTCCATTTGTGGATTTACCTCCACCTGCAGAGTCACCTTCACAAATTTGCCATGTGTTACCAGTGAGTACTGAAAGTTTTGATAAGGTGCAAACAGACCTTCCTAGCAGCCAGAAATACAATCTTGTTAGTATTTTACAAAAATATTCAAGATTTTTCATCACTGGAATTCCTACTACACGTGTTACCACGGGTACTTTCAAAATTCTTCTTATTGATCCAACCAAAATAGTTCACCGACGTCCCTATACACTCAGTCCTTTCCAACGAGAAATAGTACGAAATCACATAAAAAAACTTGAAGATGCGAAAGTAATTTGCCCCAGTTCTTCCCCTTTTGCCAGCCCCATCCTTCTGGTTCAAAAAAAGACTGGTGGTTTTAGAATGACGATAGACTTTAGAAATTTGAATTCAAATACGGTCCCTGATCGCTATCCCTTACCTTTAATCAATGATGAAATAGCACGTTTGAGCAGATCTAAGTATTTCACCATCCTAGACGCTGCCAGTGGATTTTACCAAATTCCTGTTGAGGAAGAATCCATTGAAAAGCTATCCTTTGTCACACCAGATGGCCGAGTGGTCTAAGGCTCCAACTATTGATGGCTCCAGTCCTGTCCCTGATAGTGGGGATCTTTCAGACTGAATTTTGACTGACATGGCACTTTTTATATTGGTGGACTATCCCATCTTTGACTGTTCTGACTTCAGCCTGAGCGGCTGGTCTTTCTGTTGTTATGCCATTGTCAGTATGTCATTTTCAAGCTTTTTGATTGGGATCTCTAACTTTCTTGGCACCCCCACACTGGCCTCGTCATGGTTGGACCCTCCTTCTTTGTCCTTCCCTTTACGTTGCCTTTGTCTCACAGTCGCTTCTTTTCTGATAGAGCGATTGTCAAGCCCAAGTTGCTTCGAGGCCCAGTCTGTATGCTTCTTGTTAAATGTTTTCTTCCTCATCCATACCTCAGCCATTGGACCCTCCTATGGCCAACTCACGACATTTTTCATTTTGAACCTCCTAGCGCATTTTGTTCGTCTGTTGTAAATTTTGAACAGCCATCCTCTAGCCTCCATGAGTTGCGTGACTCTGCTACCCAATTGATTGAGAAACAAGCTCAACTAAGTAAATGTCGATTTGACAGTGGAAAATTGAAGGTTAAACGATTTCAGGAGAACGATTTGGTTTTTGCACAGACAGAGGTGAGGAACAGGGTTAAATTGGACGATGCCTACAGAGGCCCCTATAAGATTATGAAAGTGCTGCCAAATGACCGCTATAAGTTGCAGTCTGTTTCTGGAGGGAAACACTTGAAATATCCTCATGAACGTTTGCGCAAAGCTCCTTCCCTCGAACCTATCCCTGATGTCGAAGACCTCTCACAGTAAATTCTGGTTGGCAATAATGTTATTGCGTTTGTGGACTATGTGGACTGTGTTTCCAAATGGACTGTGTGTCCAAATGGACTGTGTGTCCAAATGGACTGTGTCCAAATGGACTGTGTGTCCAAATGGACTGTGTGTCCAAATGGACTGTGTGTCCAAATGGACTGTGTGTCCAAATGGACTGTGTGTCCAAATGGACTGTGTGTCCAAATGGACTGTGTGTCCAAATGGACTGTGTGTCCAAATTGGACTGTGGACGAGCCCGGTCTATTATGACTTCAGCCTGCGCGGCTGGACAGACGATTCTTTATTATTTGAGTGTCATACTATGTTGTCACTGTTGTACCTTCTTTTGGGGGAGTAGGGCCTCTACCTTGCTTGGCACCTACAGGGGCTTAGTCATGGATGGACCCTCATTCTTTGTTCATCCCTTTACTTCGCCTTTGTCCTCACAGTCACTTCTTTTCAGATAGGGTGATTGTCAAGTCCAAGTGAGCTCGAGTGTACTCTCTCCTGTATTTTGTTGGATCTCCTATGTGATTTGCACGTCTCTGCTATGCCACTGGACGTGCCTCTGGCTAGTTTTGTGATTTGTGAATTTTTCCGTTCCCTTGCGCAATACGTTTGTTGGTTGTACATTTTAAATTTTAGGGCTGAACTTTTGGTGCCTCTCCTCTGAGCCTCAGTTGATGAATCAGATTCTCTCCCTGAAGGAGGAGACCTTCCTCAGTGAAGTTTGGCTGACATGACGTTTCTTTTTTGGACTACCCACTTTTGACTGTGGACCCCCCCAGTCAGTTTATGGCTTCAGCCTGCGCAGCTGGCCACCTCACCTGCATTGTTTCATTGTCATGTCCAGCCATTAGCTTGGTGCTGGCGTCAGGTCTCTACCTTGCTTGGCACCCCACGGAGGCTCGTCATGGTCGGGCCCTCCGCCTTTGTCCTTCCCTTTACGTTGCCTTTGTCTTTACGGTCGCTTCTTTTCTGATAGAGTGATTGTCAAGCCCAAGCGAGTTCGAGGTCTGTCTGCCATGTGCTTCAGTCTAATCTACCACTGGACTCTCCTCTGGCTTGTCTTTGTGATGTTGTTTTCATTGCCTGTGTGGCTTCTACTCCTTGTGCACTTCATTCGCTGATTATCGTTTTATTGTGTTCCCACTCACCTGTGTCTCCTCTGTCGGGCTTTACGGATGCCTTTGCTTTTGCTGTATGATTTTGTCCTGCTCGCCCCTTCCTTGTGGGAGGCGGCGGCAGGCGTCTTTGGTCCAGACTAATGGGCTGCCTTTGGTCCTTCCAGGTGACTTGTGCTCCCGAGGACGGCAGCAATGTCAGGATCGCCGTGTGATGGAGAAATGAGCCTGCCTACTGTCTGAGCTTCTGAAACGTAGTACTCGAAAGAAATGAGCCTGCCTACTGTCTGAGCTTCTGGAACGTAGTACTCGAAAACACCAATTGTGTCGCCACTAGCTGCTCGTAAATCCCCTCGAGGTACTTTAACAAACTACTGAAAACTGGAGGGGAGCGCTCACCCTGAGGCCCCACTCCGTAGTCTGTTGTGAGTAGTTGCTCTGTTAGTCGCATTTAATAACCGCAAAGTATTACGATCAGTTTACGTTACAAGTACCACTGTGAGTACCTTCGAGGGGGAGTGTGCTATCGAGTTTTCCCATTTTAACAGTCCGAATCCAAATAAATTAGTTTTTAATCATATCGCGAGTGTTTTGCTTGTGTCTCCCCATGGCATCTGAGTATGAAGAAGGGGAAATATCAGATCCCGAACCCCAGGACATAACATATATATATGACTGATGGACTGTCTACTCAACTATTCAAGTTTTATAATAGAATAACTCTTAGGAGTCCTGGCAGGTTCTCCACCCCTATACCTGATGCAGTAAGCTCTAAAGTGCCTCCCCACTCCCAAAGGGCTAGTCGTACTGAGTGGCAGTCTCGGAATCGCCTTTGAACATAACGCATCTATGTCTCGCTCGTGAGTGTGACCATCTTATTTGCGCGTCATTAGGTACCAGGGGTGTAGTTCCTGATTAACTCAATCATTTAATTACTTTCTTATTAGTGTCATAAGTGAACTTTCATTTTAATCATTAATTTAGACCAAGTACACTCGTTATTGAACTTGTGCGTTTTATTGTGTGCCCACGATGGATTCTGACATCGAGAAGGGTCAGATTTCGGACGATAACATTTCAAATTCCCCTGGGATTAGTGACATCAGAAGTGGGATCGGTTATCCACTTCCCGACGTTATGAGAAATTCGGAAATTTTCGATTCGGATGTGAATGAGGTTTTTCTAAATGAAAGTGAATTGAACGTCAGAAGGCAGTTTTCACGAGGAAACCCTTTGTCAGGTAGAGAGGCCCATCCCTCTCTCCCCACACCATCACCCTTCCAACATCGTGAGGGCCCCCTTGGTGTCCCCACCGTTGCCGATACCTCCCACTATGCCAGCTTGCCATCAAGAAAGACGTTTTCCAGAAAACCTTCCCTGGAAGACCTTATTACGCGTCAAATGAAAAATGTGAACAACTTATTGCGCAGAGTCTCCGAGGGTGTTCCCCCTTCCAACCCCTCTACACCGAGCCTTCCTGAATTCGATCCGAAAAACCAACATCAGGATCCCCGTTCATGGGCCTGTACAGCTGAGTGTTGCCTCGAACCTACCGACTCCTCTGGTCACCGCCTTATATTGGTCCTCAGTAAAGCTCGCAAAGGCACTGCAGCATCTTGGTTCACGACCATTGTTCACCCGTTGATTACATGGGAAGAATTTAAAATTTCTTTCCTCACCGAATTTTGCATTGTGCAAACACCCGCAATGCTTTCATGGGCACATGCTTTCATGCTTACAATCGAAACCAAAGGAAAATGAGAGCTACATGACGTTTGCATCGAGGGGAATCAACAAATTTCTTGCACAGCAAAGAGGAAGGACCCTTGAACAAATCGGTGTATGCATGGTGCTTGCACAAATTGCTCAAGTAGATCCCAGAGCCCGACGCATAGCTCACACAACTCAAATTGATTCAAGGGAAACCCTACTTCGTGAGTTACCAGCCCTACCTACCCTTCAAACGATCAACCGATTTTAACTCCGAAATCCAAACCAAGAAATTCAAGCCCGAATACAAGAAAGGAGACCATTCCACTCGCTACCCCACGAAATATTTTGATCGCGAAGCACCATCGTCTGCTGGACCCAGTGGCTTACAACACTCCGCCTGGTAGGTACCTGTTAAAATTGCCGCAAACCTGGACGCATATCAAGAGAATGCCCTGAGAGGAAGAAGAATGGATCTGGATTGGATTCTGGAGAGTCCTCTTCGACTAAGAAGGTGGGCACTTGCCTGCTTGCCCCACGGAGCTACCTCACCACAAAAGGTGAAGTAATTTTATTTATATTTGATTCTGGTTCAGAATAGTCTTTAATTAACACAATCATTAAAGATAAATTTTCTGGTGAACATCATTTCGATGTTTTATCGTTACTGGGCCTTGGGAAGAGTCATGTTTTTAGTCGAGAACAGATCAAATCAGTTGTCACAATTGATGGGTTTAACATTGAAATTCTATTTCATGTTGTCGAAGATAATGTACTTATTGAGCCATCCAGTTGTGGTTGGTCGAGAAATTTTGGTTGATGATTTTTTTATGATTATCTCTGGCAATGACTGTAAACTTCATTGTGGAAAAATTCCCTCAATCGGGGAAAGTATTGATTCAGAAACGTGTGAAAGCAACTCCAATTCCTATAAATCTGATCATGAATTTTTGATCACTCAGTTGTTGTCACCGGGGCCCAGGATCGATGTTTTGGAGAATGATCTCAATTTGCTCAGTGTTCCATTTTTTGATAACCCTGATCAAAATTCTAAATTTCAACGATTTTCACATAGTGTCATGACTATATTCCCAACTGAATTTTCAGATGCTTCTGTTTTACTTGACAGAATCAAGACTGAAATTCCCATAGATAAGAAACATGAATTACTTTCAATTTTGAACAAATATTTAAATTTCTTCACAGAAGGTAGGTATTCCTACTTCTCGAGCAAAAACAGGTGAATTCAAGTTAAGATTGATTGATCCCTCTAAAATTGTACATCGTCGTCCTTACAAACTCAGCCCTGCACAAAGAATTATAGTTCGGGAACACATTGCTGAATTGGAAAAGGCAAATACTATTCGTCCTAGCCAATCCCCATTTGCTAGTCCAATTTTACTAGTCCCTAAGAAGACGAGTGGGTTTAGGATGGCTGTGGATTACCGTCAGCTCAATGCTAACACAATCCCAGACAAATTTCCTTTACCCTTGATTTCTGATCAGATTGCACGTCTTGCAGGTGCACATTATTTCAGTATTTTTGATATGGCCATGGGCTTTCATTTAATTCCGTGTGAAGAATCTTCTATTGAAAAATTGGCTTTCATTACGCCCGATGGTACTTGGGAACCACTTGTTATGCCATTTGGTGTCCGTAATGGCCCTTCAGTTTTCCAGAGAGCGGTGGCTAATGCTCTTGGCGATCTTATGCACAGTTATGTAGTTTTTTTCATGGATGATTTGCTTTGCGTTGCGGATAATATTGAACAGGCTATTTTTCGACTTGATCGTGTTTTATCTATTTTGACTGAGGCAGGATTTTCTTTCAAGCCTAGTAAATGCGCATTTATTGTCACTAAGATTAAGTATCTTGGCTATGAAGTCGAGAATGGTAAAATGCGCCCAAATGCCTCCAAAGTTGAGTCTTTGACTAAATTACCACCCCCTCAAAATATAAAAGATCTCCCTCAATTTTTGGGACTTGCGTCATATTTTCGTACATTTATTAAGGGATTTTCTCAGATTGCTGCTCCTTTGTTTGTTTTGACTAGAAAAACGCCTGATAATTCAAAAATCATAAATTGGACTGACGATCATGAAAAAGTTCGCCAACAATTAATTTCATACTTGACTTCTTCACCAGTGCTTGTCATTTTCAACCCAGATTACCCTATAGAACTACATACAGACGCAAGCACCTTAGGATTTGGGGCTGTTCTTTTGAATATTATTGATGGAAGACCTCGAGTAGTTGCTTACTTTAGCAAGAGGACTACCCCTGCTGAATCACGCTACCATTCGTATGAATTGGAGACACTTGCAGTAGTGTATGCCATAAAATTTTTTCATAACTACTTGCAAAGCTATGCATTCACAGTAATAACTGACTGTGCTTCCCTTAGTGCCACTCAGAAGAAACTTGATCTTATTCCAAGAGTACAACGCTGGTGGGCTTTCTTGCAACGATATGATTTCACATTGAAATATCGAAAATCAAATTCTATGCAACACGTAGATTTTCTCAGTCGTAATCCTCTTGAAAGCGGCAGTTCTATAAGTTCTGATACGTGGTACTACATCTCCCCAATAGTTTTGGCTGATCCCCCTCAAGAAATTGCATCAAATTCAAAAACAACCAAATTGAGACCTCATGGTAAGAAACGTAGTATGAAATCCATACATCAGTCCAGTTCTCATCCCCCAAATCCGCTTCATGTAGATCTAACTAGTGTGGGTACTGATTGGTTGATTGCTGCCCAACAGGACGACCCTTTTATAACTGATTTAAAATCGAAACTGTTATCTGATGAAGTAGATGAAGATTTGGCCAGCACTTATGAAATCCGTTCAAATATTTTATGCCGCAAAATACAACGTAACCGTCGTACTCGCACCCTCCCTATTGTACCACAAAGATTGCGACATGCCATTGTTGCAAATATTCATGAATCTTTATTTCACTTGGGTTTTGAGAAACCATTGGAATCTCTATATCAACATTATTGGTTTGAGTATATGGCACGCTTTGTTAACAAGTTTATTGAAAATTGTTTGGTTTGTAAAGTGGCTAAAAGTGAAAGTGGACCACGTCAAATTGAGTTACACCCTATTCCCAAAGGAAATGCACCTTGGCACACTATTCATTTGGACGCAACAGGAAAATTAAGTCGAAAGATAGATAGTAAGGAATACTTCTTATTTGTGCTAATTGATTCTTTTTCAAAATTTTGTCTTTTGCATCACACCAAAAATCTTGACTGCCAAAGTGCTGTAAAATCTTTGTCTTCAGCTATTCACTTATTTGGACCTCCTGCTCGTATTATCTGTGATCAAGGGACATGTTATACAGGGAAAGATTTCCGTGAGTTCTGTGATGTTCATCAAATTGAATTACATTTTATTGCCACTGGTGCCAGTCGTGCCAATGGCCAAGTTGAGCGATTGATGAGCACTCTCAGAAATATGCTTACAGTTGCAGAAAATGATGAAAATAAGTCATGGCAATCTTGTATTGGTCAAATTCAATTATCTCTCAACACAACTATTCATTCTGTCACTAAACAGTCGCCCTTGACCTTAATGATGGGACGTGAAAGTCGTCCCATGGGATTAATTTCTATTACTGAGCAAATTGTTGATCCTACTCCCTTAAATCTTCCAGAAACCAGACGAACTTCTGCCCAACTCATTGAGCAACGCCAAAAATTGGATAAAGTTAGACATGATACTCATAAAGCAACTGTCCATCCGTTTGAGGTGGATGATTTGGTTCTTTCACGTCAAGAGAATCGTAATCAAACTAAACTGGATAATAAATATCGTGGTTTATACCGAATTTGCAAAGTGCTTCCAGGACACAGATACATGGTGAGATCAGTTGATGATTCTCAAAAACGAATTTTGAAATTTGCACATGACCGCTTGAGAAAAGCACCTGTTATTGGGGCAAATGACCCTGTTTTATCTGAAAATGACGAATAACTTAATGAATATAAGACCTTTTGGCTGCTACGCCTTTACATGGCAAGATTGATTCGTTCTCCCCCCCCCCCCCCCCCCTATCCCTTAGTGCATTGGTTCCTTATTGTTGGAGGATGGTGAAGGAAAAGAGTGTTCTATCCTTTGCCTACCTCTAGCAGGCAAAGCCATTGTTGGACCTTCTGGCTGGGCTTCTGTTTTTGGATTGGGGAAAAGAGTGTTCTATCTCCCTTCCTGGACATCAGGGGTACTGGACTGTAAGGTTTGGGTGTTCGTTGCTGTTCAATCATATGCCTCTTTTTGGAAGGAGATGGTGGTGAAAAGAGCGTTCTATCCTACCTCTGCCTCTTCAAGGATGATGCGGTTGTATTCGTCCAGTACTGCAGTTTCTTTGTTTCATGATTGATTTTATTGATACTTGCTTGACATTGGTGTTCAAGGGTACCTAGCCAAGATGTTTTTGTGGTTTTCAGGGTGCCCAGTTCTAGGGGACCATGCCAAGCGGTCTTGGTGGCTAAGAGTTGCCTGGTGTTTATGGGATCCTGCTAAGAGTCTTGGTGGTTAAGGTGCCTGCCTTTGTCAAGTGTGTTGAGTATCTGGCTAAATCAAGATTTTGTTGAAAGATTTTCAATTCACAATGAGTGTTGGCTTACTCACTCCTATCATAATTTTTGGTTGTTTACCTTGGAAGTCCTGGATGCACGCCCGTTATTGAGCCTGCGATTCAATTTAAAATGTGACTAGTTGATGGATTTGAAAGGGACTCACCCGTAGTGGGGGGTCTCAGTCACCACCCTGATAAGACCTAATTGTGGTGAGATGTACCAGGACATAACATATATATATGACTGATGGACTGTCTACTCAACTATTCAAGTTTTATAATAGAATAACTCTTACGAGTCCTCACAGGTTCTCCACCCCTGTACCTGACGCAGTAAGCTCTAAAGTGCCTCCCCGCTCCCAAAGGGCTAGTCGTACTGAGCGGCAGTCTCGGAATCGCCTTTGAACATAACGCATCTATGTCTCGCTCGTGAGTGTGACCGTCTTATTTGCGCGTCATTAGGTACCAGGGGTGTAGTTCCTGATTAACTCGATCATTTAATTACTTTCTTATTAGTGTCATAAGTGAACTTTCATTGTAATCATTAATTTAGACCAAGTACACTCGTTATTGAACTTGTGCGTTTTATTGTGCGCCCACGATGGATTCTGACATCGAGGAGGGTCAGATTTCGGACGATAACATTTCAAATTCCCCTGGGATTAGTGACATATATATACGAGTGTAATGACGTTATCGACCGTATTTCGTATAAATTGTTGTGATGGAAATTGTTGAGGTTCGGTCTGAATGAAACGATTTATTGTCCCAACGTTTCGGCCATTTATTTAGCCATTATCATGGGAGAGCTGTGAGTTTCTTCCAAAAAACAACAATAATGCACAATTAACAGCACAGTCTATGCTGAGAAAGTAGACTCTCGTTGTGTAGTGTAAGCCAAAGCAGCAAGTTGTGCAACAACTATTTATTCACCAGTCTACTTTCTCAGCATAGACTGTGCTGTAAATTGTGCATTATTGTTGTTTTTCCCCCCTTTTTTCCATAAAAATTGCGCTAGGAATGTGCACGCTCACTTGAATTATATGGACGTATAGAATAGTTGGGTTGGTTCATTCAGTGGACAGGTGGAATAACCACGCATGACTTTGATACGGGACAATCGGCGATCCAACCCGCGTGTACCCTCAAAATTTCAGCTCTCCACGACTATTTTTCGCGTAGTTCATCGTGTTACAAGAAAACGGTCAACATTTCATGTTCGCGCATGCGCAGACGAAAGTTACTGTACGATTACAATGAAATTCATATGTAACTATCAAAGTATTATTCCTGATCGACCCTCCAAATCTGAACTCATTTCACCAATATTGTAGTAGTGGTCACTACACTGCATCATTGTTAGTCTCATTGTTGTTTACAATTAGATTTCAGAAAAGTTAGTTGTTATCTGGACGTGGACAAAAAAAGGACTTGTTAAAAATAAAACATCGGACTTGAGTCCGATGTTACATTGTGAGCCCGTCCGGGATCGAAAAACAAACACAGAGGAGTGCTGGGGATATGCCACCCAAACGGCCAGCAACCAGAATTCAACGGACGATGTCGACCCGCAGTCATCCAGTTGACGCAGATGAAGCTTCTGGCTCTTTAGCGCCACCACCTACTTTATCAGTTGACCCAGTTGTAGCTTCCGCCTCTACAATACCACCACCGAGATCTGCTGAGACTCAGCCAGAAAATCAACAGTCTACAGAGTTGATAGCTGTAACTGGTGCCATGGAAGAAATGTTGGGTACGATGCAGCAAATGCAGATGCAAATGTTACAAAAACTGAGTCAGTTGATAGAACAGAATCGTGGCCTTGACCAGCGGCTTAATAAGACCACCAATCTCCAGCCACAACACACCCAGCAGGGTGTAATTATTCGAAGTCCAACTCAACAGCAAGTTAGTCAGAGACTCACACATGACGAACAGAAGGAAGTGGTCTTGATCCCTTACAATGGTAAAGTTATCTGGGAGAAGTATCAAGTACACCTTGAAGTAACTTCTCTTACAAATAGTTGGTCACTGGAAGTAAAAGGGTGTAGGCTCCCACAAAGCTTACGAGGGGCTGCATTGGGTGTGCTAGCTGATTTACCACCCTCTGAACGGCTCAATTATAAGGCCATATCAGAAGCGCTAAGAGAACAGTTTGGTCAAGCACGATTGACTCCTAATTGCCAATTACAGTTGGAGACACGACCACAGAAGTCCAATGAGTCTCTCTCAGAGTTAGCTGCTGATATTGAAAGGTTAGTCAGGGGTGCGTTTCCAGAAGATACTCGTGGTAACAAATCCAGGAAAGCTGTTAAAGCATTCATCAAAGCACTACTGGATAAAGAACTAGCAAAGCTGATAACATTAACGAAACCCTCAACTATACAAGAGGCTCTTACTACAGCATTGGAACTACAAGTTGTGATGACATCTTCTACAAAAACACCCAATGAAACTCGCTGTTGGGGTTGTAAAGGAGTGGGGCATGTGAGGTCTCAATGCCCAAAAGAACAGAACAATCAGGGAAACTAGACAGAGCCAGCGCCGAGGGCCATGCACTGGCTTTAAGAAAAAGGCCCCTTGGTTTTATGAAGAGTTTTCGAACGGGGGCAGAAGCACTTTTTGTAGAGGTAACCATCAACCACAAACAAGTAGGAATGCTGGTTGATACTGGGGCTTCTGTTTCTATCTTGCGCCCCGATGTAGTTAGGAGCCTTAAGCTAGAAACCAAACCATCTGCATTTACCCACTTGACCACAGCTGGAGAGGACAAATTGAAGGTTCGAGGTGAATGTTTGACTAACCTTAAAGTAGGTAACACCGGAATCGAACAAAGCTTTTTGATTGCAGATGTGAGAGACAAAGGAGTCATGGGGCTGGATACACTTCAAAAACTCCAGGCTACTCTCGATTTATCCCTTGAGGAACTCCAAATGAGGGGAGGGAACATTCCTCTATTTCGACGATTTCAGTGTGTTGCCCTATCTCTTCAAATCAATCTCTTACCTAAGGAAGAAAATTGGGCAGCTGACTTACTGAAAGCATCAAACTTGGCTCCTGGCTCGAAAGATTATTCAGCAGTAAGTGAAGTGCCATATCAATTTAGAGGTGTATTTGCGACTAAAGGGACCATATTAGGCAAAACACATGTGGTTGAACACGCCATTAACACTGGAGACATACAACCCATCAAGCAACCTCCCAGACGGCTACCATTTGCATCAAGGGAACATGTAGACAAGCTCATATGGGAGATGCTAGATGACGGAGTAATAGAGCCATCCATCAGCCCTTGGGCATCCCCAGTGGTTCTGGTTCCCAAGAAAGATGGAACAACTCGGTTCTGTGTGGACTACAGAAAACTTAATAAAGTTACAAAAAAATACTAAGAAGTGCAGTTTCTTTACACAGAAAGTTCAGTACTTGGGTCACATCATTTCTGCAAGAGGGGTACATACAGATCCTAAGAAGACAGAAGCAGTTAAGAACTGGCCACTACCAAGGAGTAAGCGAGATGCACGCTCATTTCTTGGATTCTACTCATATTATAGGAGGTTCGTACCTAACTTTGCAGAGATTGCTCGACCATTGCACGCACTGACAGAAAACAGAGCTGTATTTCGTTGGGACCAGCATTGTGACGAAAGTTTTCTGAAATTGAAAGCCCTCATGGTAACAGCACCTATCTTAGCCTTCCCAGATCTTCAGCAACCCTTCATCTTGGACTGTGATGCCAGTGGGCATGCTATTGGGGCAGTGTTGTCTCAGATTAATGAAGGAGTTGAGAAAGTAGTTGCCTATTACAGTCAAGCTTTGACCAAACAGGAGCAGAACTATTGTGCCACACGTCGGGAACTATTAGCAGCTGTCAAAAGCATTCAACATTTTCACTACTATTTGTATGGCCAGCAGTTTACCCTTAGGACAGATCATTCTGCATTAAAATGGCTTTCTTCATTCCAAAGACCAGAAGGAAAAATGGCACGGTGGCTGGAGACTTTGTAGATGCATTCATCATCCAGGAAAAAGTCACAGCAATGCAGATGGTTTACCACGCCGGATCTGCTACAATAATTGTTCTTATTGTACTCGCCAAGAGAAAAACCAGTTCATCTCTGCTATCAGACTATTTCCCACTGATGAGAACTGCCAGTTGGAAGATGCCTCAATTCGAAAAGTTCTTGAGTGGAAAAAGGCCAATGTGCATCCTACCCCCACTGAAATTGCTGCTGAGGATCCACAAGCGCGCCGCTTGATCTTACATAGGGATTCTTTGGAGGTCCGTGAAGGAAAACTTTTCCACAGATGGGTTTCAGGGAAGAGTGAGCGTCTACAAATGGTCCAACAGTACCATGATCAACCAACTGGTGGCCACTTTGGTTACTGGAAAACTCTTTCAAAGATGAGGCAGTTATATTTTTGGCCGGGAATGGCTGGTGATGTGAAGGCCTGGTGTCATAGTTGCCAATCATGCCAAAAGACCATAACCCACCGGAGCTCACCTGCACCACTGCAACAATGTCCAGTGGAAGGGCCTTTTGACAGGGTTGGGGTCGACATTCTTGGGGGTCTTCCAGAAACAAGGCGTGGGAACAGGTATATGTTAGTTATCTCCGATTATTTTACCAAATGGACTGAGGCAGTTGCAATCCCTAATCAAGAGGCTGAAACAGTGGCCAGGGCTCTGGTAGAACATGTTTTCAGTAGGGTGGGAGTACCTCGTGAAATACATACAGATCAGGGAACCAGTTTTGAAGCGGACCTAATACGTGAGATGGCTCAATTGATGGGGTCAACTCGCACAAGGGCTACATCTTTGCACCCGCAATCAGGTGGATTAGTTGAGTGATTGAACCATACCCTCACGAAGTATTTGGCCGCATATATTGGTCAACATCAGGACGACTGGGATGAGAAGATCCCCTTGCTTCTTCTAGCTTACAGATCAGCTACACACAGCACTACAGGATTCTCACCAGCACAGTTGGTGTACGGAAGAGACCTTCATCTACCTGAAGACTTGGTCCGACCTAGTGCTGTTAGGGAGACACTCACAACACCCTATGCCTTTCAGCTGCAATCCGATTTGGAGAAAATGAGAGAATATGTCAGAGAAACCATGAAGATAAGCATGCGGAGGCAAAAGGAGTTCTTCGGCCGCAACACGAAGCAACGAGTATTTGAGGTCGGGGAGTAGGTTTGGGTTCATGATCCGAAGCGGGTGTGGGGACGCTGCCCAAATTCTTGAACCACAGTGGACTGGACCCTGGGTCATAACGAGAAAAAAAAAATGAAGTTGTCGTGAAGGTCAAGATGGGACGGAGAAAACGTTTTCTTCACGTAAACCGCAGAAGGCTTACGTAAACTGCAGGCTCATGCAGGTATGGGGCCACACATGGAACCGAGGAAGACAGGGGGGCTAGTGTAGTAGTGGTCACTACACTGCATCATTGTTAGTCTCATTGTTGTTTACAGTTAGATTTCAGAAAAGTTAGTTGTTATCTGGACGTGGACAAAAAAAGGACTTGTTAAAAATAAAACATCGGACTTGAGTTATTACAATATTTAAGGTAGTTATGGGCGTTTCAATTATTTCAAGTTTGTGCATGCGCAGACTTTCAATAATTTTGGTAAGGGACTATCTGTGACCCAACCCGCAGCCACCCTCCAAATTTCAGTCCATTTCTACCATTATTTTGTGTTGTTATGGGTGTTACAAAGAATTGACCACGGGTACAGACGGGCAGACGGGCCAACACGGAACCCAAAAATATTCCTTAATGTCTGAAACGCAAAAGGTGGTGGAAATTTCATTCTGGAGGATATACTTTTTTTTTTAGCTCAGTCACGAATCCCCTCAGCACAGCATCCAAAGAGGGTTAGGCAGGGATGCCTGCTTTCACATCTTCTTTTCAACCTTTATGTAGATCACATCTTCAAGGAGGCTGTCCATGATCTGGATGTTGGGATCAGGGTGAATGGTGAACGAATCAGCTCCATCAAATATGCTGATGATACCGTGCTGTTGGCTGACAGTCTGCTGGATCTTCAGCTTCTCTTGGACAGGCTTTCGTGTGCTGGCAAACAGGCGGGTACAATCAATGTTGCAAAAACAAAATGGATGATTTTTAGCCGGTCACCTCATGAAGATGCAATGATGACACTCAATGGCCTCCAGATAGAGCGAGTGAGGAGAGTCAGGTACTTGGGCTGCCTCATCAATGAATCCATGTATCCGGACATGGAGGTAAAGTGCAGAATTGAGAATGCTCGTTCCGTTTTCTTGAAAATGAACACTCTTTTCTGCAGTAAAGACCTCAAATTCTCTCTGCGATGGAGGATGGTTAAATGCTATGTGTGGTCCGTCCTATTGTACGGAGTGGAGGCTTGGACCCTTAAGGCTGCCACCCTGAGTTGGATAGGAGCTTTTGAGATGTGGCTATTGCGGTGTTGTGTTAAATAATAAGTTAAAGATTACACGCAAGTAACATTAGAAGAATTAAACTGAATTTATTTTTGAGCTGACGTGTTCTATATAGTGTCGCTATGGAAACATAATAATAAGTAATAATGATAACTGGCTGACACTACATCCCCCCTTCTTTACAATTGTCAAAAGAATATTCAGATTTGGTATCTTGGTGGCGGTTTGGGAATTCTTGCGGATCTTCTGATCAGCTGACCATCACTGCCCTGATCGCCACCAGGGACACAATCGGGCATTTCCCCATTATGGGCATGAGGTGCCATCGATTTCTTCTGACTTCGGTCCCGTTCCTTAGAGTGACCACGTAAGATCGAGGATAACCAGTTTCACCTTTGATAACACCACTAGTGCGTACATCACGAACCCACACCTTCTCTCCGGTAGCAAGTGGTTGTAGATCTTTTGCGTCCTTGTTCTTATCAAAATTCCTCTTCCCGCGGCTTTTAATCTCCATGTCACGTTTGCGGAATGACTCTGTTGTTTCTTTTTCCACTTGTTGAAAATTGTTAAGTGATGGTAGAGTCGACCTCAATTTCCGCCCATACAGTAATTCTGCAGGGGACAATCCTGATTCTAATTTGGTTGTTCGGTAAGCCAAAAACCTAAATTAGGGTCTGAACACTTTAGGAGTGTTTTTTTGGCAATGGCTACCGCATTTTCCGCTTCACCGTTCGATTGAGGAAAGTGAGGGCTGCTCGTTGTCACTCTAAATCCATACTCCCGTGAAAACGTTTGAAACTCGTACGAGGTAAACTGGGTGCCTCCATCAGTTCGAATTTACAGCGGATTCCCGTGTCTTGCAAAGATATTTTTCAGTCTTCCAATCATGGATACTGAGGTCAGTGAATGAAGTTGGACAAGCTCCAAGAACCGGGAGAAATAGTCCTGTACTACAAGGTACCATTTTTGGTCACACTTTAGCAGGTCGGCTCCCAGATAAGTGCCCACCACCAAGTGTGCCCACCACCCCGGCAGCAGCTCCTCCGAGCCCTCAGCCTCCTGTCACCACACGCAGGGGCCGTCACGTCCATTTTCCTGCACGGTATCATTGACACTAGGGTGGAGTGATGCGGCCGACATCGCCGGACTCCAGACAGTAAACACGAACTCAACCACCACTTACTTACGTTACGTTGTTGCTTTACTTATTTTGTCTGTTGCTATTAGTTTTCTACTTATATTGTTCAAAGCAACTACGTTGTTATAGGTACCTTTTTACATTTTTCTACTTTTGTGCATGATATAATTCGTTCTTGTCCACAATCAGTCAACACAGTGCTTGTACGATTCATTGGTAACCCATCTCCTCAAAACCACAGTACAAAACCGATTAGGTAGGTACCTATTAAATTTTAAGATAAAGATAGCAACCGTCGTAATTGCGTTTTTATCATTTGAATTAGTTCAATTAAACTAGTTGGTTTGGAAAGTGGACATTTTCCCCCTGTTCATTAAACGGGTGAGTAGGAAGGTATCGGTTCAAATTTTGATCGTAGTACTGGAAAGGAGGCCACAAGCAAGTAACCAGCTTCTGTAATACGAATTATGAAAGGTACTAAAATGATTATTAGTTGTACGTAATTGTAGATAATGATAACCAGAATACGAATAATTCCTTCTTAGTTGAAGGGGGTTCGTCGTGCCTCTCCCGAACCAAAATTTCTTCCGACTTTTTTTCTTCAGGTTGTTTCCAAGCGTTCTCAGAAGGGCTCAAAGTCCTACAGTTCTTTTCGATTCTCTCTCTCATGAGCATACAGCTTAGCTGCTCATTCAGGAGTCAGTTCACGAGAGGTGAGACCGGATTACACCAGTAGGTAGTATTTGTGATTGGCGCGGTCTTGTTTTCTGTTGTATTTTAACTTGATTTGTGTTCGATTATAAGTTGGCGAGTGAGGCATATTTCCAATAAAAGGAGAAAACCAGGGCCGAAAAAAACAAGCGTAGAAAGTGAGTAGGTACCCAATTATTTCGGTCGTTTTATAATAATCACAATGATTTCATCTCTACCAGTAGATCAAATTGGACCCTCACGATAAATATGCGTCAAATTGGACCCTGTGACAGAGTGTGACAGTGGTGGTGGACCCTCTATACCAGCGAAATTATTACCGGTTAAAGGCCGGGACACACATAACCGCACCGTGCCCGTGCCAACACACGGCCGTGTGTTGTCCGTGCTACGGCGAGTAGAAAAACAAGGCATTTTAACGTGTAAGGACACACATCACCGCACCGTGCCAGCACCGTCGTGGCGCTCGGAGACCGAGCCGTGCCCGCACCGTCACCGACTAGTTCAGTTTACTTTTTGACGGTGACGGTGCGGGCTCGTGCAACATGGAGGTCGAAAAACTGATAGAAGAAGTGCGGAAATTCCCTGTTCTTTATGATCAGACCGATGAAAAATATCGGAATGCCGAATATAAGGAAAGGGTGTGGAAAATCATTTCCGAGACACTGAAAGTACCAGGTATGTTACATTTTTATATTTTTTAATTTTGTTGTATAGTGCATTGTTGAAGTGTTTGTCAACTGAATTTACACAGAATTTATGCTATTTGGCGGTAAATCTTGGGTGCATTATATTCCCAGTGCAGCCCTCTCTTGCCAAGACTTGGAGATTACTGACGGCCATGGCACGGAGGGGTGTCGGGCAAGTGTGTTCTCCCGCCACCGTCACCGACAGTCGTCCGTTGTCGCGGGCTCGGCACGGGGAGGACACGGTGCGGGCTCGGTGCGGTTATGTGTGTCCCGGCCTTTAGAAGGGATATTGATTAGGCTTCTGCCAAGCGACCCAGTCTCCACCGGAAGAAAAAATAGCTCGAGAACAGCCACACTGTCACATTCCTTCGCACATGACATACTTCTGGGCAGCAGAAGAATGAGAGGGAATAGGGGGAATGAAAAGTAGTATGAAGTTCTGGTTCAGGAAATGACATCTGAACAACTTCAAGGTGACTAACCTCCATCGTAATGGTACTACCTCATTAATATTTTACTGGTGGAGAAAAAAGCTCCTACATAAGAGTACTGGTGGAAAATGTTGTCAGAGGTTGTTGTCCAGTGAATTGTGCTCATCTGGGCAACCTCTAGGTGATCAACCTCCATAGTTAGGATGGACCAACTATTGGGACTTATAATTGGGACCCGGCATTACTCGCCTTCAAATGAACTCAGAATATTTTAGTTATACTGACACTCTAAGGGGGGAAAGGGGGTGGGGAAGCCAATAGATCTATGTATTATCAAGAGACAGGTTGTTAGTAAAGGAACTACCAAACTACGCTCTGCTACCATGTGACAGTGGTGGTGGACCCTCGAGAGTCCCCCCCCCCCCCCCCCCCTCAATACCAGCGAGATCACCACAGGTTAAGAAGGGATATCTATTAGGCTTCCGCCAAGCGACTCAGTCTCCGCCGGAAGAAAAAATAGCTCGAGAACAGCAGCACTGCCACAACCCTCAGAATAAATATGCGTCAAATTGGACCCTCAGAATAATAATATGCGTTGCGGTGCATATTTTGTTGAGGCGTGGGGTCATCCACAATCAGCCCCCTAGGTACATGATTATAAACCATTGAGGTTCCCTCGAAAAAACCGTTGCATGTCCATCAGAGAACCATCCATAGAGCAATTTTCATCAATGTGAATCCTAATAATTCTTGTCCTAAAGATACATATTATTTTATTAACCCACATAAAAATATTTTAATGTTACAATAATAATAGTAATAAACACCATTTATTATGCTGTGGACTCGAGGTCCAAAAATGCATACAAGAACGTTATCCTCGAGATGTATAATATTTGACTTCTTGCGATCCTACTTACTTCATACACGTGTGTGCATAATTTCATTCGGCACTGGACCTACAGTGAGTTTGAGTTTTTTTTTTTTTTTGATAAAATTTAAAGGGCATAGACATGATATGAGTGCAAGCATTATTATTAGAACTTGTCTACCTAAACGCAGTTCGTTTCAAATACGGACCTGACTATTCGCCATAGGTACTTTCCGAACCAACTTAGTGCAACGAGTGACTAGGCTTGTAGCCACTTTTCAAGAATGAAAATTCATACCACTAGGTAGGTACCTACCCTTTTCTGAACAGGGGGCAAAAATTAGCAGTTTTTCTGTGCAAATTTATTACTGCATCAAATTCATTGGACGTCAGGGCAGGGAAGTTGAAAATGGGAATGTCTAAGGTGTCCAAGAACTCTGAATGCTCTCATAGAGATACCCACAAACCAACGCTCCAGTTGCCACCAAATCCTGGAAGGAGGTTCTTATAACGTAATAACATAAATAAAGCCACTTTTGGAAATGTTCAGAATTTGAACATTACTTACCTAACAGTTTTTTGAGCAGTGGGCCAAAATGAGCATACTTTCTGAATCTACTATTCCTAGTGCGACTAGGAACTCAGGGAAATACCATTTTTCAAAAATGATTGAAATTTGAACAATCACCTGAGTTTATGAACAGTGGGCAAACATTTGCGCACTTTCTGTTATCTAGTGCAAGTAGGTGTGAGAACACTTTCCAAATATGAGTACTATGTGAACAAATACGTGCATAAATAACTGTTTTTTGAACAATGAACAGAAATTTACACAATTTCTGTGCCAGTTTATTGCTGCATCCAGTTCATTCAATGTAAGGGCGGGGAAATTGAAACATGGGAATATCTGAGGTGGTCAAGATCTCTCTACCCCCACACACAGTCAGAAGCCCCCGATCTTGACCATTGTCCCCACATCCTGGAGACGAGAATCGGACGGCTGCAGTCAATCTAGAAAAATTATGAAAACGGATTTGTATTTTCTAGAATCCAATGCAAGTGCCTATTAACACATTCAGTGCGGAACAATGATGAGAAATCGTCCAACCAACCTGATTTGAGTTCTTGCGGTTAATCACATCATCTGGGATTGTAGACGTAGGAAAATGCGTTCTTAGATGTCCAAATATCATAGTTTCGTAATTAGAGCGCAATTTACCTCCGTCCCGGATCTGGGACAGTGGCACGGCTGGAGAGTTCTAGTGTTGTTCAAATGGGGCTCCCTGATCCACCAACCTCTATTGCGGTGGAATTTTCTGTGAGTAAACTCCTTTTTTGGAGTCTCGAATTCACTGGAGGAAGACATGAAGAACCACCTGCACTTGTGAAGATTCAGGAACAAACTAAAAACGTACACAACATGGCACAGGACGACAGAAAACCTGAGGGTGAACTTTGAACCCGAATATCTCGAAACTTTTATATAGTAAGCATTGAAACTGAGGTTATGTTTACCCTTCAGAGACCTTCCAGCCCCCCTTCACATGAAAAACCCAACGATAGGAGCAGTGCGGGAACCTTGCACAGCCCGAATACTTCACAATAGAAGGTGGCTCGGATCCGGGAAGGCCGCATGGCTGGCGAATACGCTGGCGTCCCGGATCCGGGACAGCCGCACTGAATGAGTTAAGACAGTTTTTGAAAATGTTCAAAATTCGAACAACATTTTTTTGGAACAGTGAGCAAAAAACTTTTGCACACTTTTTAAACCAATTACCCGCAATTTCACGTACATCTCGATGAGAAATCCGTTTTCCGAATTGAAATATCACGCTCCTTTCTCAAATGAGAAGTAAAAGAAATTTGGCCCCGATGGTGCTGCCATCTCTTATTGCAGATTCTCACTGAAACATCGTGACATTTACCCATAAGGAAAACGCTATATGCTCCAGACCTTAGAAGTAACTTGTCCATTTGGAAAATGACTGAGAATGGTTATGCAGTCGTTTTTCAAGGAATAAAGTAATTTGCTCTGCCACAAGAGCACCACTACTACCCCTACCACTACCACTACTAAGGTACTATATTAAGGAAATTACCCATAAGTCATTTGCTATTAAAGAGCTTGATCCAAACTTGGAATTATGGCATCGAAGGTACGGGCACATGAAAAAGAGAGATCTGAATATCCTCAAGTCAGAAAGCACTCTAGGCATGAAGTTCAACATAATATGTTGAACATAATATCTGGAAATGTTCCATGTTGTAAAGTTTGTGCGCTAGGAAAAATGAGTCAAACGCCATCCCCTATAAGCAAAACTAAATGAGAAACAAAAGTTTTAGATCCTCAGATATTTGGGGACCGGCGCAAGCGGCATCGCATGGTCATTCATTATATTATATGACGTTTACCTACTGATGACGCAACCTGCTGTTGTGAGATGAAGTTTTTGAAAAAGAAATTGGATGCTCTCAAAGCATTCAATGAATTTAAAACACTGTCCCAGGAACACCTCAGCAAAATGGTGTGGCTGATAGGATGAACCGAACCATCTTAGGCATTGTGAGATGCTCCCTGGTCGAATCCGGGCTGCCTAAAAGTTTTTGGGCTGAAGCAGTGACCTCTGCAGTTTACATTTGCAATCGATGTCCCTCTGCAGTGCTCAACGGTAAGACTCCTTTTGAATTATGGCTAGGCAAACCACGGGTAGTGGCTCACCTGAAAGCGTTTGGTACTAAGGTTTGTATGATGGACAAATCCTGGAAGAAAAAAGAACCTAGGTCAAAAGAGGGTGTATTTGTTTGATACTCTCTAACCTCGAAAGCTTATAGAATGTGGGTTCCAAGAGACCGAAAGGTACACGTGACGTACGATGTGAAATTCTTGGACGAGGAAATCAAGACAAAATCAGTGGACCAAGTTGAAAACACGACTGGAATTTTTTCAGAAATATTGGTGAAGATTGGCACTAAATCGTCTGGCACAACACTCCGCACTCCTGTGGAAACTGAGGAAAAACTACCTATTCCTGAGGGGCAACCTCCTATTCCTGGAAACGAAGTGTGTCCCGAGCGACCTGAAGACGTTCAACCACAATTAGTACGAGGCTGCGGGCAACCCCGGAGAGTGAGAACCACTGGAAGACGACGGCCAAGGAAAGGAGTACAACATGTGCCAATACCCAAATCATCAGAAAACCCTCAGGGAAGTGAACCTCAGGATGAAATAGCATGTTGCTGAGGTGTTTGTGGGTGAGGCACTCTCAAGCGAAAACGTAGATGATAGGAAAAAGACCATTAGAAAAGAATCGTTCTTGTTGGTGAATGGGATATGGGTGATGGCACAACCACCTCATGATCAAAAGCCGGTGAGTTGCAGGCTCATCCTCGTTAACAAGTATAGGCAAATGGGGAGCTGGATAGGAGGAAAGCACGATTGGTAGCCAGAGAATTCAGTCAAATACCAGGAGTCAGGCTGAGTTCTCTAAGAGTAGGTACTAATGGTGCTAGCCATTCAGCATGACAAGGAAGGCGAACAAATGGATGTTCAGACAGCTTATCTGAATCGAGATTTAGACGAAGACATATTCATGGAGGCTCCAGAGAGTTTTCAGGGATAGGATTTCGAATGAAACTGAAGATTTCCAAGAGATCGCTAAAGGTATGTCGAATGATTGGGAATGAAGGAAAACAGTCTGCCATCTGAAAAAGCCGTTGTATAGATTGAGGCAGTGAATGGTAGAAAAAGCTCAATGATACAATGGTACAGTTGGGAAAGAGGGAAAACAGTCTGTCATCTGAAAAAATCTTTGTATGGATTGAGGCAGTCAATGGTACAAAAAGCTCAACGAACGATTAATTCAGTGTGTAGGCATGAAACCCACCGACACTGAGCCTTGTATTTATAGGATAAATGATGGGGATGATACTGTATACCTACTTGGCAGTGTACGTTGATGATCTCACTCCAGCGTCCAAGAATCTGGACAAATTAAGAGAGGTGAAAGATAAAATTAAGAAAGAATTCAAGACAAAGGACATGGAGCTGATCAATCATTGTTTGGGTATAGAGTTCAAATACGAGAAAAAAAGGGAAATGCACTTGTCCCAGAAGAGATATATTTTGGAATTACTTAAGAAGTATGGCATGGAAGATTGCAAGCCGATTTCAACGCCTCTTGAAGTAAATGCAAAATTAGATGACATTACTGCTGATGAGGCAGAAATGGTGCGCATTCCTTTTAGATCGTTGAAGGGCTCTTTGCTTTACATACTCATAGCAACAAGACCTGATATAGCTTTTGATGTTAACTGCCTAAGTGAGTACAACAACAAGTATGCAGAGGCGCACTGGAAGGTAGCGAAGCGGATCGTCAGGTAGGTACCTAAAGGGCACAGTTGAGATGAACCTGACCTATAGGAAAACCGGCCAGCCCCTGATAGGGTTCGCAGATGCGGACTGCAGCAATTGCTAGAATGACCGCAGATCATTCAGTGCGACGGTTTTCATAATGTCAGGAGGTGCCATTATGTGGGAATCACGAAAGCAGCGAACGATTGCTGCATCTACTTGCTACCAAAGCTGAATATTATGCTTTAACTGATGCTATCAAAGAAGCACTTTACTTGAAAAGGCTTTTTGCCAGTCTGGATATCCAACTGAGGGGGCGATGGTGGTGAAAAATGACAACCAATGCGCACTGGACTGACTCGTAAATCCCATGCTTCATGGAAGGACGAAACACATTGAAATACGACAGGCATTCATCCGAGAAGCCAGTGAAAATAAAATGGTCAAGGACCAGACCACAGAAGACATGCCAGCAGACTTTCTGACAAAGTCGATGTCCCGCTTGAAGCATGAGGCATGTTCCCAGGCACTAGGCCTCGCGACGCTCATCAGAGGGGGTGTTAGGAAGTTAAGTTTCGGTCGTGTTGACGTACTACAATATTTTATGACGCAACAGCACCTGTTGAATTTTTGATGCACGCGTTAGGACGTTGTTTAGAAAAATATATGTTTCATCCGTTTGTGTTCCAGCGTCGAGACTTAAGTATGATTTATTTTATCAACATAGCTAATGATAAAGACGTATAAACAGCACTCTGCAACACTTGAGATATTGCAATTAGTTTTCGAAGGGGGCATTTCAAAAGTATCTTCTCACTGTGTGTCTCATGTGTGTAGGTTACCTAGGAGTACATATGTATTTTATAGGTACCTACCCATTCTATTATAATATTCCAGTCCGTAACTGCAGCCCTTGGGAAAAATCAATAATTTATTGATTACATATTTATGTAATAACATAGGTAAGAAAAGATACTTGTACCATCTATTTTGATGAGCTGAAAGATTTACAAAAATGTGTATGTACCTTAAAAAAAAAGTTATTCTAAATCAAAAAAGTCTTATAGCGTTTAAGAGCGTCAAATTCTGCGTTCAGAGTACATATTAACCCCTCACCCCCACCACATACCTATTGGGCTGTTTTTTTTCTCTCGATAATTATTCAGTATAAAAGCAGTAGGGTATATTTCGGAAACAGTCAGAGATACGAAAAAATGTATATATAGTCGATTTTGTAGGAAATTTAATCCTCTGTCAAAGAGGTGTATTAAGTTTTGTGAAGAAATCAAACTTTCTCAAGAAACTGGCAAAAAACGGGACCTAAAATCTAAGATGGCGGCCTGTTTCATACCTCCAGGGACTTTTCATATACCATTGATTAGGAAGGTCGTGCAACATTTGCAGCAGTAATTAGAACTAGGTATATAATGTGTTTTTTAGAGCCATTTTTGGCCTAGTCACTGGGCTAATATCCACAGAGCCAAGTTCAAGAAAGTATAAAACACAGTAGATATGCAACTACAAATTTGGGAGGGCAACAGATTTTTTCCTTCCACAAGTAGTGATCACAAGGATGGAGGCATGGAGGTCCCCCAGTAGGGTCCAGTGACCTTGGAACTCGGAAAAATGATACATGCACTAATTTGTAGAAACCCCTTGTACCTACCTAACATAAAATTAAAGTTTGGGGATATCATGGGCTCAAATAAAAATACATAGTTTCCTAGCCCTTATTTTTTGGCCAGTATAATTTTATTGTTTAGTATCATAAGTAAGTACAGTGTTTTATTCAAAAAAAAATAGTAGGCATGATACTATGTTACTGTTATTTAAGTATAGAATTTATTCACGGAGTTTTTATGAGTTTTTCATGAAAAATTATTTTTATTACTTGTAAACACCAATATATAGGTATATGTGTACACAATGTGGATGAAAGAAAAAACACTGCAAAGTCCTTGTCACATGGGTTTATTATTCTACTGGACAAACCTACAGAAATGTTGGCTGTTGGACATTGCATTTCTGGAATCTACGCAACTCGAAACGGAAAAGGAAAACTTTGAGGGGGTGTTATAAAAATTTTTGCTGAGCGAATACATAGGTGTATTATTCACAGATTAATAAACCAAAAGTGAGCTGCAAACATGACTGAAGGGAGCTATAAACATATTTATATATGACTTCTTGTTCTACCCACACGCCACGAGACAGCGCTGAAGGTGTCGTCAACTCGAGGTCCCCAGACACTCCTCTAGTCCAGTAGCATTCCGCAGCGTTGTAGCGAGTGATGTGACGAGTGTTGTTGTTGGGGAATGAGGAAACCCGTTCAAGAACAAGAAGTTATCAACCCGTCGTTGTCAAAAAATTGCATTCGTCTAATGTTACGATTTCACTATCTAGTTGATACCTATAATCACCATCCCAAAGATCTTCGTCTTTCCAGCACTATCTGGCGCTTGATGTTCAACGCCTCAAAGACTTGGGCGGACGTCAAGCAGTTGGAAAACGCCGGGGGCGAACAACCAGGCATCGTCGCAGCGACATGGCTTCTGGTGGATACAGAGACGTCGCTGATTCTGATTCGGACTTGGAGATAGATTTGATAAGCTCTGAAGAAATGGCAATGGTATGCGACGTTGGCAACGAACAAACTTGGTAAGCTGATGGACGAATGCCACAATGAATTTGTTATCGTTCGATTCGATGCATCTTTCCCGTGGAGCAACTATTCTTTAATGTACGGTTTTGTGCGCTATATAGGTAGGTAAAGTGAACCTGTCTCCTTGAAATGTGTAGGTAATTCCGTAGACATGTTGCGCCCTTGTTCTTCGTAAAACTGTTCGTGATAAGAATGGTCCATTAGCCAAACTATAATATACCTAATAGCACTGACACCACTGAAATACTCACAATAATACACTAGCTAGATATTTTATTTGACCTTGTATAGATAAATGTATGAATTATAACTTAATGTGAGATTCCTCCCTATTGAATTTTCGTTGCTTGTGATACCAACTTGGGGCGTACTCATCCGTCTTCTTACAGTACCAACCCGAAAGTAACTTCTATAGTTTAGTAAATAGAATTCGATGAAAGGAACAGCTCGAAAATTCAGAATCGAAAAACCTGGCCGTATATAGACAAATCCCACAGTCAAACGGTTGTTGGGCGTTACACCAATTCCGGTACCCACTGTTTATCTGTCTCTCATGTGTTTTGGGGCGCTGAAACAGAATTTCAGTTTTTTGCGTTTTCCGATTATCGCAAAAAACCTCGAAAATCGCTCTTTTTCAGGTTTTGGTTTATTATTCTGTGAATAATACACCTACGCATTCGCTCAGCAAAACAATTTTTATAACACCCCCTCAAAGTTTTGTCTTACGTTTCAAGGTGTGTAGATTCCAAAAATGCCCCATACTCACTTCCATATCTACCTACTTCATTCGGTCTAAAAAAATTCGTTCTTTCGCACATAAGCTCCATTTGGGCCCTAGTTGTGTCCCGAAACTTTGCAGCCCGATCGGAATATACCCAAGGGTGTTATGGCTGAAAAATGGGTGTAAAAAATGGTTTTTTGGTGTTGTAGTAACATGAGCTTGTGAGAGGCATCGTTTTCCATGTTTTTTTGGGCGGGATGATCGAATATGAAGTCGATTGTGACCAAAGAGTGGAAAATTGAGGTTCTAACGAAGTTTCGGCCTTAAATTATATTTTAAATTTTGGTCTAAAATCGTCGTTCTTCCGCACACAGTTTGGGTCCAAATTTTGGAATACATTTGGGTCCTAGTTGTGCTCCGAAGCTAAGCCGCCCGATCTGAATACACCCAGGGGTGTTATGGGAGAAAATAGGGGGTTTCGAGGTTTTAGTGAACATGAGCTTGTGAGGTATCGTTTTCCATGTTTTTTAGGGCGAGAGACCGAATGTGAAGTTGATGTTGACCAGAGTGAAGAATTGAGGTTGTAACGAAGGTTCAGGTCCCAATACTCATTTTTAATAGGTCAGAAACCTGAGTAATTGTCTAAAATCACCATGAACTTGTATAATAACACTAGAGGTAGTATCAACAGGTGAATCAAGACAATTAAATGGTACTATCAATTATTAAAGATAATTTGTAAAAAAAGGAGCCTAATTTGTGTTTTTGAGAAACAATAAATGAACAGCCAACATTTCTGTAGAATAATCCAGTAGAATAATAAACCCACGTGACAAGGACTTTGCAGCAATTTTGCTTATAACTCAGAAACTGCTCAGTTTTCGTTACCTACTCTATTCAAAATTAAACTGCGTTGTTTTCTAACTAGATATATTCAGTAAAATTTTTTTCTTCATACCGACGGTTCAGTCGCTATTGCGCCTGCAAAAATGAACGAATTTTCCAGTTAATATTTTATAAGTATCGTTTTCCCTTATTACTTGAAACTACGCACTTCTATTGGAAAACCACTTGGTATGTAGAAAAATAAAGTACATTGATCCTACAAAACATGTCCCACGGAGTTTTGGTCAGCCCAGTGAATTAGGAGGTACAGTGCTGTGGCAGTTGGTGTAGTACGTCAGAGATGGAGGAGGCCAGAAACAGGTTTTGTACTTCCCATCATCTTTACACGTTCATCCGTGTGACTGATACTCTAAGATGGTATGGGAAGACTGACCAATGAGCTTCAAGCATTCTCTACACGTATACAACACGTATGCACGTATTTCCTCCTGTTTACTTGAAGAACACACACATTACGGGAAGAGAGTGCTTGAAGCTCATTGGTCCGCATTCCCGTATCATTAGACAGGTTTTATACTTCCCGTCATCTTTACACGTTCAACCGTGGAAACGGTGATACTGGAAGACGGACCAATGAGCTTGAAGCATTCTCTTCCCGTAACGTGTAGTTCTTTGCGTACGTGGGAAAGTCTTCACGTACATGGGAAGAACTACGTGTATGCATGTAGGGAATGCTTGAGAAGCTCATTGATTCGTATTCCCGTTGGTCATCTTGGCCTATCAGTCCCACGGTTGAACATGTAAAGATGACGGGAAGTACAAAAACTCTGTCTACTGTTTCCACGGTTAAAGGTTTAAAGGTGACGGGAAGTACAAAAACTGTCTCATGCCTACAACTCACTAATTTGTGGGGGACTGTCGTCATTTTCATACTTTCCTTAATAAAACGAAATCAAACCTATACTCATTCATGTAATTACATACCTATAATTCAGCTTCAAAGTGGAGTTGTTGGCTGCTAATAAGAATAATATGCATATTATGAATCTATACATAATTATATGCTATTTTTATAGATTCATAATGAAATGTGTATGAATGAAAAAGATTTATTTACAGTAAAGCGCATAGGTATATTATGTAGGTACAGTAACATTCATACATTGGTCAGTTCATATAAAATTGTGTGAATTCTTGCAAATTTCCTCACAGTTTTCGCATAACTTTTAACAGTGGATACCAGCCTCTGTGTCAAACTTGAAATCTTTCTTGCGTCATACTTGAAATAATGGGGATACAAATTGCATGGCAACATGGAAAATCCTTTAACAAAAATGTTCTTCCTTGAAACAAAGTTTGTTGACCTGTAGGTACACTTTTCTCCTAAAATATAATAGCTATCGAATTCCTGTTTTTTCTTGTTCTGTGTGTCAAGATCTACCTATCTGTGGAACCAAGATTATGAGTAAACGCTGCAAAGTCCTTGTCACATGGGAATTATTCTGTTGGACTACAGGAATGTTGGCTGTTCATTTATTGTTTCATTCATGTGCAATAATTGAAATAGCTATTTCTGATGGTTTCCCACTTTTGGCCCTCAAAACACGAGTTACGCCCTTTTTTTCAAATTATCTTTGATCATTGATAGCGTAATTTAATTTTCTTGATTCACCGGTTTACACTTTTTTTAATGTTATTATAGAAATTGATGGTGATTTCAGACAAAATCCCAGCTTTTTGACTCATAAACAGAGCCCTTCAAATGCCATATTGCCATGGCGCCATACAAAAATGCCATATTCTGCAGATTTTTTTGTAAAATGCCATATTCGGCCGATTTTTGGGAAAATGCCATGTTTGTGCCATGTTTTGCCTTTTTTTCGCCAAAATCCTTCAAAAAAATTTAAAAAAAAAAGTTTGAAGTGCAAATTTCCGAATGACGAGGTTTCTCGAGACCTGCGGCCATTAGTGTAGAGGGATTACTCAAACCCTTTCGGAATGGGGTGCTTCCATGGGTCGCCACTCTGTCTGGTGAGGAAGCCACTCTGAAGGAAGGCTGGGAACCTGCTGATTTCCTCTGTATGAAATACGCCCCGGCAACATCAGCTGATGTGGAGAGGACTTTCTCAAAAATGAAATACCTTCTAAGTGATCGACGGCTGGGATTTTCGATGGAAAGCGTTGCAGCACACCTGATGTTGTTATTTAATAATAATAATAATAATAATAGCCTGGCGAGGGAGTTTTTGGTGGAGGCTATTATTCCCGACCACTGAGCCCTCCACATGCACTTGCGGGTGGGAATAGGCCCTTGGGCCCCCCTACTCGCGTCACCCCGTGGCACTTTTTACCCCCACGGGTGATGACCACCCAAATAATAATAATAATAATAATAAATTATTTGTATAAAGCTTTGTATATAAAATATATTATTTAGCATAAGTAACTTGTATGCTGTGATATTATCGTCTCAGAATAGCTGGTGTGGTCGGAGAGGGTTGAAAAATAAGTGCCATATTGAGAGAAATAAGTGCCATATTTGGGCCAAAATAAGTGCCATATTGCCATATTTTTAGGGCCCTATTTCACAAAAATAAGTGCCATATTGTGAAGGGCTCTGCTCATAAAAAATGACTTTTGGGTGCTGAACCTTCGGTACAACCTCAGTTCCTCACTCTGGTCAAAATCGACTTCATATTCGGTCTTCTCGCCCTAATAAACATGGAAAAAGATACCTACCTCAAAAGCTCATTTTACTATAACTCCAAAAAACCCTATCTTTACACCCATAACACCCCAGGGTATATTCTGATCGGGCTGCGAAGTTTCGGGACACAGCTAGGGCCCAAATCGAGCCTGTGTGCGAAAGAACGAATTTTTTAGACCGAAAATGAAGTAATTATGCATGATACAGCGGACGGACCTTGAATTTTTGGAATCTACACACCTTGAAACGTAAGAGAAAAAATTTTGAGGCGGTGTTATACAAATTTTTTGATGAGCGAATACATAGGTGAATTATTCACAGAATAATAAAGCAAAATGAAATGTCCGTCTGCCGTTGGCCGTATCATGCATAACTACTTCATTTTCGGTCTAAAAAATTCGTTCTTTCGCACACAAGCTCCATTTGGGCCCTAGTTGCTTCCCGAAACTTTGCAGTTCGATTGGAATATACCCAAGGTTGTTATGGGTGAAAAATGGTTGTAAAAATAGGGTATTTTGGTGTTGCAGTAATAAGAGCCAGTGAGGTGTTTTCCATGTTTTTTAGGAGGAGGAGACCGAATATTAAGTCGATTCTGCCCAAGGAATGGGAAGACGGAGGTTCTAACGAAGTTTCAGCCTTAAATTTATGTTAAATTTTGATCTCAAATCGTCTCGTCGTTCTTCCTCACACAGTTTGGGTCCAAATTTGGGAACACATTTGGGTCCTAGTTGTGCTTTGAGGGTGTTCTGGGGGAAAATGGGTTTAAAGCTATGGGTTTTCATAGGGTTTTTCAGGGTTTTAGTGAACATTAGCTTGCGAGGTATCGTTTTCCATGTGTTTAGGGCGAGAAGACCGATTATGAAGTTTTTTGTGACCAAATATTGAAGAATTGAGGTTGTAAGGAAGATGTAGCTCCCAATATTCATTTTTGGTTTATTAATCTGTGAATAATAATCCTATGTATTCGCTCCGCAAGAATTTTTATAACACCCCCTCAAAATGTTTTCTTTTACGTTTCAAGGTGAGTAGATTCAGAAAATGCAATGTCCTTCCTCTGTAGGCCGTATCATGCATACCGGCTTCAATTTCGGTCTACAAAATTCGTTCTTTCGCAGGCATGCTCCATCTGGGCCCTAGTTGTGTCCCAAAACATTGCAGCCCGATCTGAATATACCCAGGGGTGTTATGAGAAAATGGGTATAAAAATAGGTATTTTTTGTGTTTCAGTAACATGAGCTTGTGAGGTATCGTTTTCCATGTTTTTGGGGACGAGAAGACCGAATATGAAGACGATTTTGACCAAAGAGTGGAAAATTAAAGTTCTAAAGAAATTTCAGCCTTAAATTTACCTTAAATTTCTGTCTCAAATCGTCGTTCTTCCGCACAAAGTTTGGGTTCCCATTTGGGAACACATTTGGGTCCTAGTTGTGCTCCAAAGCTCAGCAGCCCGATCGGAATACCGCAGGGGTGTTATGGGAGAAAAATGGGTGTAAAAATAGGGGTTTTTGAGGGATTTTTGAGGTTTTAGTGAACATGAGCTGGTGAGGTATCGTTTTCCATGTTTTTCAGGGCGAGAAGACGGAATATTAAGTTGATTTTGACCGAAGAGTGAAGAATCGAGGTTGTAACGATGGTTAAGCTCCCAGAATTCATTTTTTATGAGTCAAAAACCTGGGAAATGGTCTGAAATCACCATCAGTTTGTGTAATATCACTAGAAAAAGTGTCACAAGATGAATCAAGTGAATTAAATGGTACTATCAATGATCAAAAATTATCTGGTAAAAAAAACCGAGTCTAATTCGTGTTTTTGGTGGGCAAACTTGATGGAAAAAATAGCTATTTCAGTAATTGTACGCGAAAGAAACAATAAATGAACAGCCAAAATTTTCTTTGCATATGTCCAGTAGAATATTAAACCCATGTGACAAAGACTTTGCAGCGTTATTGGAAACTAGAGGAAAGTTATTGGAAACTAGAGGAAAGTCAAATGGCACTATCAATGATCAAAGATAATTTGTCAAAAATGGGAGTTTTTATAGTTTTTTTGGGCCAAAATTGGTGGAAACCATCAACAATAGCTATTTCCATAATTGCACATGAAAGAAACAGTAAATGTATTTCCCGCATTTCTGTAGGTATGACCAGTAGAATAATAAACCCTTGTAACAAGGACTTTGCAGCTTTTTTGTTGGTCATAAACCTGGGAAATTATCTGAAATCACCATAAATTTGTATAATAACACTAGTAGTAAGGTGAATCAACTCAGTTAAATGGCACTATGAAGATAATTTGTAAAAAAGAAAAAAAAGGAAAAAGGAGCCTGATTCGTGTTTTTCAGAAACAGTATTATGTGAACAGCCAACATTTCTGTAGGTATGTCTAGTAGAATAATAAACCTATGTGACAAGGACTTTTCAGCGTTTTTTTGGTTTATTATTCCGTGAATAATACACCTATGTATTCGCTCAGTAAAAAATTGTTATAACACCCCCTCAAAAGTTTTTCTTTTGCGTTTCAAGGTGCGTAGATTCAGAAAATGCGATGTCCGTCCGCCGTATCATCCATAACTACTTCATTTTCAGTCTAAGAAATCGTTCTTTCGCACACAGGCTCCATTTGGGCCCTAGTTTTGTGTACCGAAACTTCGCAGCCCGATAGGAATATATCCAGGGGTGTTATGGTTGAAAAATGGGTGTAAAAATATGGTTTTTTGGTATTTTAGTCAAATGAGCGTTTGAGGTATCTTTTTCCATGTTTTTTAGGGCGCGAAGTCCATTTTGACCAAAGAGTGAGGAATTGAGGTTGTAACAAAGGTTCAGCTCCTAAACTTCATTTTTTGTGAGACAGAAACCTGGGAAATTGTCTGAAATCACCATCAATTTGTATATTAACATTGGAAAAATTGTCAAGATGTTAATCAAGAGACAATTAAGTGGCGCTATCAATGATCAAAAATAATATGAAAAAAAAAAGCGTAAGTCGTGATTTTGGGGGCCAAAATTGGCGAAAACCATGAAAAATAACTGTTTCAATTATTGCACATGGAAAAAAACAATAAATGAACAGCCAACGTGTCTTTTAGGTATGTCCAGTAGAATAATAAACCCATGTGACAAGGACTTCGCAGCGTTTTTTTTTTCTTTTTTGTTGGAGGTTTTAGTGAATATGAGCTTGTGAGGTATCGTTTTCCATGTTTTTTTAGGGCGGGAAGACCGAATATGAAGTTGATTTTGACTAAAGAGTGAAGAATTGTGGGTGTAATGAAGGGTCAGCTCCCCAAATTCATTTTTTATCCGTCAGAAACCTGGGAAATTGTCTGTAATCACCATAAACTTATATAATAACTCTGAAAGTAATATCAACAGGCGAATCAACACAAATAAGTGGCACTATCAATTATGAAAGATAATTTGTCAGAAAATAGGAGCGTAATCCGAATTTTTGGGGGCCAAAATGGTGGAAACCATCCAAAATAGCTATCAGGATAGAGACTGGAAAAATAGCTATTTCAATTATTGCACACGAAAGATCCAATAAATGAACAGCCAACATTTATTAGTTATGCTCAGTAGAATAATAAACCCATGTGACAAGGACTTCAAAGTGTTTTTTAAATAAATTTGCTTTTTGTGTTGTTTGTTGGTGGCGAAAAGTCGAATCAGTTCTCCCGAATGGCATAGTATATTTGATTGGTTTCCAAGATTAGGTATGTGGAATGCTGCAATGACTTCATTGCTTCTACTTCTTCCTCCATGCTATAGCATAGCAGAACAGACTTGTCGCAGGTTCTAGTTTTGTTACCCAGCGGATTTCAACCTCCCTGAAACTTAAACAACGGCCTGTACCTATCTCCTCCAATTTTCTGTAAATTCCGCTTCCACAAAATCCGCTTACCTATCTCTTCCTCATATTGGTTGGCAACTCAAAAAAAAAAGATTCGAAAAAAGATTGACGCAACTGGTATTTAAGCAGAGAATGACTGTGCGACACGAATGTTATCAAGCACAGAGTGAAAGCAACGGTGACATGCTCTTGATTTTACCATCATCTCCAAAATTGTTCTGGCTGGGCCAAAGTTGATGTGTTTGTCTCAATGTCGTGGATTATAATATAAAACATGCTGTATTCATATGAATGCGGCAATGACGTCATCAAAACTTCCACATTTAGTTTAAAAATTAACTAATCATGCCTAGTCTAGATGAGGTCTCGGTTTAATAAAAAATATGTGGGTATCCCCATTAGTTACCAGATGAGGAAGGAGTGTGGGGGGCGCCATTCGAGCCTTTATAATACCTCAGTATTGTTATTTCCTAATTCTAGTTTCCTTGCCAGTAGGATATTGGACTCACTGTTCTCCATGATTACTAAGTAAATGAGTGAAGCAGGCAGCCATGTCATGCTGAGGCACTGAAGAGGATCTCTACACAACTACTAATTTGGTATTGCCTATACTTTTCTAGGTTGTGTTGTTCTGAGAATTCAAACCCAAACTCTCACGTTGATCTCTCAGAGTTCCTCCAAGTCCCGTCTTCTACAGAAGATAAAGAAAGGTTGTACCGAGCAGTTGTGGAACTTGAAACATCGAAAAGTAAGAAACACTTTTCTAAACTTTCATAACTTGAACTAACAAATGCTGGTAGCCAACACAACTTGCCTTTTTTGTTCCTTTTGGTTTTAGTAACCTTCCATTTATTCAATTTTTGAAAAAGATCTCACACTAACTAATCCATTGACTGGCATTCAGTGCCTACTTGTGAAGTGGAAAGAATGAAATAAATAAAATAAAATAAATAGATGAATAAATATAAATGGCAGCTTTGTAAAATTCGTTCCTTGGAGACTTTTGCCTGTTGCCTGTGGTGTTCGCTGGAATCACCTGCATAACCAGTGAACGAGATTCTGTTTGACATTGTGCCATACAACTACTAAAGAACCAAATTACACGGAGTTCTGATTGAAGTTATGTCATCCAGGATACCATTTGATTTAATTTGCCTTCCCGACCCTTCTGCCCGTCTATTACAAACTCCAGGTCTGATTTCTAAACTTCAGTTATTGGTTATAGCACTTACGTTCGTATTTTCCTCAAGTTTCGTTCAAACTGATGGTACACCCAAATTTCTGGTTGTCAGCAAGTATACCGAGCTGTTTTTTGCATTTTGTGGCGCCATTACTGGCACCATGAATCATACAGTAAATTTGGGTGGTAAACTCCAACAAGTTTACCCTCAGCATTCAAAAGAATAATACTTCCATTGGGGAAGTCGTTTTTCGTGGAACAGACATACAGACAGGGTGACAAAAACATCCTGATTCCATATAAATAAGCCTCTGGCTTCAGTAGCCTCTAACATTCAGTTGGAACCGTCATTGCATCATGGAAATGGTCTATTTTGTCTCTGGGAGGTAGGGCTTGGTCTTGTTCACTCCCCTTCTGCTGGGCAAGGAGTTTTTGATGGTTTTATGGAGAGCATAACCAAGTCACGTCTACGGATGCCAGACACAACTCAGTGTAGAGCTAGCCCAGCGGTCAAACATTTATTTTACTAGCTGTGTTGCCCGTCGCTGACGGGTAGAACTCGGGGTGGGTCCATCTGACTTTGTTACCTCTCGCTTTACAGATTATATCTCTTACATGTCCCTTTAGAAACTGTTATAATGTTAAATACAAAAAGGTAATTATCATAGATAGGAACCAGCCATCTGAATACGGGAGATGGCTTTGATCCATTCAGCCGTTTTTGCGTGATGGATCATAAACCCCCACCCCTATCCATCGGATCCGGGAGTGAATCCCCCTGTGTCCTTCCTCGATCACTGAAACATCTAAATATGCGAGATGGGTTCGATCTATTGAGCCGTTTTCGAGAATTTAATTTTTTCATGTTTCGGCTTCCCTATAAACCCCCACCCCTATCCATCGGATCCGGATGTAAACCTCCTTATGTCCTTCCCTGGTCATAGAAACATTTAAATACGCGAGATGGGTTCGATCCATTGGGCCGTTTTCGAGAATTTAATTTTTTTATGTTTTGGTTCCCCTATAAACCCCCACCCCTATCCATCGGATCCGGGAGTGAATCCCCCTATGTCCTTCCCTGGCCATAGAAACATTCAAATACGCGAGATGGGTTCGATCCATTGGGCCGTCTTCGAGAATTTAATTTTTTTATGTTTCGGCTCCCATATAAACCCCCACCCCTATCCATCGGATCCGGGAGTGAATCCCCCTATGTCCTTCCCTGGTCATAGAAACATTCAAATACGCGAGATGGGTTCGATCCATTCAGCCGTTTTGGCGTGATTGAAAGACTAACAGAAAATCGTCTGTAAATTTAGTTATATAGATTTCCCTTTTGCTCAGACAGTTGTGTCTCAGCTGTATCTTTATATTACAAACAAATTCAGATAAAGAAGGCAAAAACACCTGAAAAATGTGGACAACTCAGAAGTTATCACAATAATTGTGCATAGTTATCCCTCCATTACTTATTTCTCCACCAGTCGAAAACCCCATTATGTGACCATGGGCTGTAAGATTTTATTTTATTTCTCTTCTGTGTGGACAGTTGTGTTTCAATTTTATATCTATATTCCAAACAAGTTCAGTTGAAGAAGTCAAAACAACTGAAAAATATACTGAAGTATAGTTATACTCCGCTAGTCAAAGAACCCATTTTCTGACCATGGATGTTGAAGCAATAATCAGGGAAAAGCTTCAAGTACCTAAGGAAAACCCAACTTCTGCTCAGTTAAATAAAAAAGTTCCAGTAAAGCAGCATGACCAAATATATGGTGATATACGACGTATGGTTGAGCAAATTTTCAAATACGTATGGCGGCTTTAGTTATGTTCGGCGTAAAAAGTTATATATTTTTCTGTTGCATATATGTGCTAATATGTCTAAAAAATATATATTTTTCTTTGGCACTGATGGGCAACGGAAAAAATTAGAACGGATAAAAATATTTACGAGAAACCTTCATTAATCGTCATCCAGGGGTGGGTTTAAAATTCTCTAAAACGTGTAAGAAGAAGTGAACAATTTTTCGAAAATTCATGTGCCAGAAATCTTGGATCCGTTGCAATAGTGTCATTTTATAGAAAATTCTCCAAAAGTCTGAAGGTAGAAAAAAAATTGAATGCCGTTTGCTAAAATCGCGTTATTAGGTTGTCCCTTGTTCTATGACGTCTGTGATCTCCATGAGTAGTGGTTTAGTTACTCACTACAGCTTGCATGCATCCTAAAGCCAGATCTTAATTCTAACAGTTGCTATTAATCATCATGAGTGATTACTATTCTTAATTGATGACGACTAGTAGAGAATAATGTATATAACAAAGTAACAATACTCTTAACATAATTACTGCAGGTGGCGGGATCGATACGAGAACATTTACAAGGCCGAAGAAGATGTCCTTACATCAGCCATTACCCAAGGTAAGTTAGCATTCATGTGGAAGTCTGTTTCATTCTATTTCTTGAGTTCACTGACTTTTTATGCTTCGATAGTGGTGCAACGTTCATGTTGGTACATTTTAATCTAATTTGCATTTAGTCCACCATAAAATGAACTTGTTTTAGGTTACGATTTGTTTTAGAGAATTTTCAAAGGAAAAAAAACCTAATGAAATTTTGAAAACGTTAATTTTCCTGCAGTTTCGGAGTATTCTGAATCCATCCATGTATTTTCAGGAAACTTGATGTGTTCGTATACGCATATTTTGGCTTCAAATGAGAAAGATGAGTTCGAAGATGAGAAATTTTCTAAACGAAAAGTGGATCAAATTTTAGTTTTGTGGGTACAAAATCTCTAAATTTACATAAAAATAGTTAAAAACATCAAAGCTTGAACGTGTTGTTTGCCACTAATACTCCTACCTAATCCAAAGTTTCCTTTCGCCTGAAATTCTTGAGATGGGTATATCTATACTGACTTATAAAGTAGGTTGTTGGTTACACTTACAATTTATTTCTCACGATGAACCATTAAAAATTTATACAAAATGCTTCATTCAGGAATGAAAAAATTTTGAAGTGTAATTATTACAATAGTAATAGAAAGTTTGAAGGTACTTAATATACCTAATAATACTTGATATTATAATACTTCCAGAATTAATACTAGTAAGTTCAACCATATATTAAATACCATCAATTCATTTCCTAGTCGAATTTTGTGGGTGGAATTGTTTCTGTAAATATACATGCATTCCTGGTAGAAAAGTATGGACAGGCACTAAATAAATACAGTCTCAACTCCATAAATCAAACACCGATATCTCCACTGGGCTATTTACATGGGTCACAAAAGCGGTTCATATTATTTTTGAAATGAAAGTAGATTCCATCCTGAGAATTTCGAGTCTTGAAAAAAATGGTAGTTTGAAGCCCGTTTTCAAAAATAAGCAGTAGGTTTTAAATGAAGGTGATTAAAAGTAAAAATGCCGCAAAAAATGACATAGCAGGTCTACTGACATCTGACTGGCTGTTGGCCCAAGGAGGGGGAGTGATGCCTCTGAGGTGAAGGTTCTCAATGCTGCCAACAACCCACCATTAGAAATGGCAAACCTTTGTGGCAACCTTCAAAACCCTTTGTCGTGACCTTCCCTTCGGTTTTTGCAGACATGTTTAATTTATTTATAAATTTGTTGTTCCATCTATCCATCCATTGCGGTTCTGTACATTGGTTAAAGCGATGTGCTAGTGCTCCTTACATTGGTTAAAGTGGTGCACCAGCGCTGCAAGCAGGATTTCAGTTGAACTACTCGGCAATTTACCTGACATATTTCTAGCTGGAACTCAGAAATTCTAATTTCACACTCGTTGTCTGCCTTCGCCGTGACATAAACAACTCATTATGTGGTCAATAAGTGGTAATTTCTGTTATTGAAGAGAATTTGGCAAAAAAAGGAGAATTTCTAACCCACGGAAGTTGTCCATTATTAGTAGTATTATGCTTGACATTATCACATTTTTGTAATTACCTACTCTTTCTTTCATTATAATCATCATTGATTTACTAATTGGAATATTTAACGTCTTTGGTACAGTATTATTCAATAACAATTATTACAAAAACTGATACTATCAATAAAACCCTTCTTTCTATGATATACATGTTTCAGATCCACAACAAATAGGAAACTTTTTATTCATTATCACCATTATTTCCTCGTGATATCTTTTGTATTCAGCAAAAGCTTTTTTAAAATATTGTATTTAAAATGTAACATTGTTTTTCAGGTATCAAAACAGGAATGCAATATCTCTTTTCAACAAAGTGGCGGAGTCAACACTAGATTCAGCTTCCTTCCCAAATCCCCAAGTATAAAAAGTGTATCCAGCCTCAAGGATGTCACTAATTCCACTTTTGATACTTCACTGAAAAAGCCTCATAGCATTCTGCATAGAATTTTGAATTTGGATGACTTCAACATCACTGACCAAACTATGATTGCTGATATGTCTACGCCATCCTTCCTTTCGATTAGTGACTCTGATGATGGGATGTCAGAAAACATTCCTAATGTACCTATTAGTTCTAAGTGCAACGAATCTAGAATAAAACGAGGAAGGTCTGTTGAAACCCGATTGGACCCCCAATGCCTTCCCCAGTTTCAGCCTGCTCATGTATCGACTCCATCTGTTTGGCCAAAATACAACTATGGAGGCTCTCCGTTGGACATTGCTGACTCTGTGAATTCATCTAGTGATACTTTGAATAGAACAATCAACCTTGACAGTAATGATAAATGGCCAGAAAAGGCAGTATGTTCCACTCCAAGATCTCTTCAACACTCTCCTGCTAAGACTAGTGACCGAAAAGCAAGTGATGATGGACTCAGTGATACGTTTACAGCATTTGATACAGTCGATAACCTTGCTAGTCCCAAGAATAGCCCAAAATTAAGTGGATTACGTCGCTTGTCTTATAACAATACCTTCCGGCTATCAAAATCTGAGGAGCCAAAACATTTCAAGAGTGTTGAAAGTGGATTAGATAGTACGTTTGAAATACCAAACCATTCACCTGGGAGAAAAAACAAAGATATCAATAATAGCATGGAATGTACCTATTCCTCGACTGGGAATATCCCCAGAAGCCTTGGAGAAGTGCATCTGGCAGCCCAACAACAGGAATACCGTAAGTATTCTTCAAAATTTGCTGCTACATTTTCAAGATTTGCTATCTTTATTATACGCGGCAGATGGGGCGGGGTGTTGCTTAACTTTTGGCATATTTAATTATCAATGAAAGAATGCAGTCAATTTCTCATGGCACTCCCTGTTGCTTTTGATATTGTTCGCAACATTGCTTATATTCTTCGAATCTCTCAAGAGATACGATCTCATGGTACTGAATTGTCATTAGAATGTGAACATCCAAACTGTAATTATATTTTTTGTTTAGTCGTATCATTTTATTAGAGCATCCTTAAGAGATTTACAAGGTGTTTTATTAGTAGTAAGAAATGGCCTCCAGAAATTGAAATTTTGTCCACACGAAAAACATTTTCTTCTTGACTATTGGATTGTAGTTCCATGTGTCTCATAACGTTTCTATACCACAGTTGGTGAATTTATATCAATTTTCAGTCAGATAGCCATTTTTATCGATTTTTGACCACCAAAAACGTAAATTTGTTGATTTCAGAAAAAACATGTTTTCCTTAAATAGAGTTCTCGATTCGTCATTCTACACCATAGGTAATTTTGTATTACTATTCAGTGATTTTTATCGTTGTCCCCAAAACTCAAATTCATCTCTCTTTGCATTTTTGGAAACTGCTAGTCTCCATTTGTAATTAACAATTTTGACCCATTGCACTAGCGTATTTTCTCTTCAAATATTTGCCAAAATGTTAAAATCTTGCGTTTTACTCAGAATGTAGGGGTATCTTGAAAAACATCGAATTGAATTCGTGAGCTGTCACTTTTTTCCCATATCAATTTGTTTGAAGGTTCCCTAAGTGCCTATGCTGGTTGGAGGGTGTCAGAGGGGGGGGGGGGGGTCATAGTAGTAAACGAACCTCCTAATAATTATGAACAACAAAACGACCCTCTAGACCCCCACCCCTTGTAAGCTTAAGTACACACGTATATACCCACATAATAGAAAAATTCAGCATACCAAATTGTGAATTTTAATCTAGCCCACTCATTGCTGAGGCTCCCTCCGCCCAAGTACATTGCTTGCTTTTTATGTCACTGCTTAGTTTCTTATTCTTATTCAGTCATACCGTTTATTCATTTTTTCTGGTTCTAGAACTGAGACGTGATGTAATGAGCATTCCGAGTGAGTATAAAATGGAATTCATGATTGAATAATTTACCATTTTATTCTTAGTGTGTCATTCTGATTGTCATGTGTGTTTATCATTTCTTAGATGTTGTGGTACCATCCTTGAAATCACCCATGAAAAAGGTCCTTTCTGAGAACTGCATATTTACGTCTAATGATGATGGGAAAGTCGGAGTTGCATCCAGTCGTCATGGTTCTGTGTCAAATCTTTCATCAAATAATAACAAAGATAACAACAATCAACCTACAGGTATTTATCTCAACTAGTTGGTTTGACAAGTTTATTTTGTAATTTTTGGGTCTTGATAAACCTATTGCATTCTTCCTTGCTTCGCCTGTTTTAGGGAAGGGAGAGGAGGTTGTGTTGCTTGATGAAGGAATTTACTAAGTACCTAATTATTTCCAGCATTGTTGGGAGTTATGAGTACATTACTTGTTCCTTTTTGAATGGAGATTCATTTTGTCCTAGATTTTAAACCCCAAGTATCATCATATCTGTTTAGCTGCTGTGACAAATAACACAAAGAAAAGCAGACAGTGGAGGGAGGGAGTGAGTGAGAGGGGGGGGGGGGAGAGAGAGAGAGAGAGAGAGTGAGAGAAGTTGCAAGTCGGAGAGTGTTAGGTCGAATGAAGAGCTGGGCGAGCCGGGTGGTATATAAAGGTGCCTCCACCTCGCCCCCCCCCCCCCCCCCGTCTGTCAGTGGCTGTTCTGACCGTTGGGGAGCTCAATGGAGGGGACCCTTTTGGTCCTTTCCCCGAGGCATCACTCAGCTCGTCGTTCTCCTTGTTATTTGGTTAAATCTTTACTTATTACATATGAGTGGTAAATTTAGAGTTTTGAGGGGAACCACGACAATGAGCTTGTGAGGTGGTATCGTTTTCCATCTTTTTTTAGGACGAGGAGACCGAATATGAAGTCGATTTTGACCAACGAGCGAAGAATTGAGGTTCTAACCAAGTTTTAGTCTTAAGTTTACGTTAAACTTTAGTCTAAAATCGTCGTTCTTTGGCACACAGGCTCCATTTGGGCCCTAGTTGTAATCCGAAGCTCAGCAGCCCGATCGGAATACACCCAGGGGTGTTATGGGTGAAAAATGGGTGTAAAAATAGGGGTTTCCAGGTTTTTTGAGGTTTCAGTGAACATGAGCTTTTTTTTTTTTGTATATAAAGATTGAAGTTGATTTTGACCAAAGTTGTGAAGAAATGAGGTTGTAACGAAGGTTCAGCTCCCAAACTTCATTTCTTATGAGTCAGAAACCTGGGAAATTGTGTGAAATCACCATACATTTGTATAATAACACTAGAAGTAGTATCAACAGGTGAATCAAGGCAGTTAAATGGCACTATCAATGATCAAAGATAAATTGTCAATAATAGGAGCCTAATTCGTGTTTTGGGGAGCCAAAATTGATGGAAACCATAAAAAATACCTATTCCAATTATTGCACGTGAAAGAAATAGTAAATGAACAGCCAACATTTCTGAAGTTGTGCCTAGTAGAATAATAAATCCATGTGACAAGGACTTCACAGAGTTTTTGCTTTAGTTGCACGTGAAGAACTCCGCAAATTTTGTACTGCAAAGGTGTGAATCACCAACTTTGTATAACTTTCTAGTTCGTGGATACTGGTGGTGCTAGGACAGGGTGGGATTGGTGAAAATGATTTCAACACAGAATCAGGCACTCTGCATGGGCTTGTATTGTAATTATTCTTGCCAAACCATTGTCACATTTTGGTAATCTGGGGTTGTACTGTGGTGATTGAGGATCAAACCAGATGGTCCAGGCATGAGTCCATGCATAGGTGACATTTTTCAAATGAGGTGGGATGTCTAAACATCTCCGAGTTTATGTCTAAACATATACTTCATGAACTGAGCAGATGGAAGATACCTTGAAAGTGATATAGAGCGATGCCTTGACTAATAGCTATTAACTATAAAAATATATTTAAAAAACTGGTGGACAGAAAGATAGTCCTATTTTACTCCATTATACTTTTTTTTTCAATTGGTTTGGGAAATTCTGAATTTGGTATATTGACAATTTCTATTTTCTTTTGATATTTTAAATGATTTCCCATTTGTTTCAATAGTGATAGTATAATCAAACACTTGATAATCCCGATAGTCCAAAACTGTAGATAGTGCTGTTGATTGATTGTTTACTCAGTTTGTGTTGTAAATGAAGGATTTGTATTCGTCCTACTAGTGGAATTGTTTTTATCATTGGCCTTTTGGCTGTCGTGCTTACTGCTGTTTTAATTGAACTTTTTCTATAATGTTTTCAGAGTTCCCTTCTAAAGTAACATCTGCTGGCAGCAAAAAGGTTTGTTTTCATACATTTTTATTACCTGTTAGTAGTGAGTACTTTCCATTCAGAAGTTAAGCATTGTAATTTAAGGCCCGATTTCACAACAATAAAACTCACCATGATAAGGCTTGATTAGCCTAAAGTACCTTGATTAGCATAATCATGTTTCGGTATAGCCTAATCATGATTCGGTAGCCTAATCAAGGTTAGAGTACATAGATTAGCTTAATCAGGGTTTGGGAGAGTAAACCGAACCTTGTAATTGTGATTAACGTCATATGGAGTCCACCTTGCTAATCATGGTCCGTGCTAATATCTGTTACACTAACCACAATCAGCTTCACTAAACACAAGCAACGCCAGCATGGATACTATATGTTCCATATTAACAAAGCAGTGGTGTAGTAAAGTTATAACAAAACAAGGTTATTTACTGCTGTCAAGTTAGTATCAATCAATCGCCTGTGAAGTGTCGTGTTAGTTTTTTATACCATAATTTCTATCATGAGTGATAATAATGATAATAATGAACCCAGGAAGGAGGATCTGGCTTTCGGGCTCTTCGATCAAAATTTACTTGTAGAGTTCATAGGCAAATACTACAGTGTTGAGTAGTGTAAGAAAACTGTTAATATGTGACTAATTCAACTCTACTCAATTACTCGTCTACCTTTTACTTTGTTAACATTGGTATGATTATATTTTTCAGCCTACATATCTGTTAGGTCCTACCATGCAATTCCTATTTCTTGATTACTTATTAATAATTTTTGATCTCATCATCGCACAGTGGTGTTTTTGACGTTAAACTTTTATGATGTACCTCCCAAAATAAACTTGCCAAAGGTTGTGTGATTGAGAACTGTAGTCAATTAAAAAGGGTTTATTTACTAGAACAATGCAACGTGAAAACTCGAATTTGCCTTTCATCATGATTCATCCTCTGTATTTCCATGTAGTTGTCTTGCCAATCTGGAAAAAAATCATAATGGGTAAATAGATAATTATGCAGTGCCTACAAATACATTTTAGTTTTCCTATTCATTATAATATGCATTGTAGTCTGGTTTTTTTTCCTCGCCACTTTAGAACCTGTCCAGTGGTTTGCCTGTCAGTACACGACCTATTGCTTCAAGGATCCCTGCACCAAAATCCAGGATACCTTCAAGGCTACCAACAAGAATGCCCAGGTAATTTTATAGATAGGTACTTCAAGTCTGTCTCAAGACAGAGCCAGTCCGCTTCATGAGTCAAAGGCTTATTATCTCATATTTCCATTCAGTGTATTTCAAAAGATGGAGAATATTTTGTATGATATAGGTACTTAAGAATCCTGAATTCTTGAATAAATACTTGAGAATCCCAAACGTATGAAAAAGGAGGAATAGGTCTTGCCATGGAATTCAAAATCTATCCCCACTATGGAAGGTTGTTCATAGGCTCCTCAATATTTCGTTTGCTAGAGGCCATCATAAATACCTGCTCTCCAAGTAAATTATATGTGCCTACTTTCATAAATCAATTTTATAATATTGTTTCGCTTGAAATTTCCAGGCTGCAGCCAGGCCCTCCAAAGGGAGCTCCTGACTGGACTGAAGGTTGTTATTGAGGAACCATTTTGTTCTCCCTTTTTCGTGTTGTGAGTATGAACTTGGAGCTATACGAAATATCATGAAACAGCCATTTATCTTTCAACTTCAGTTCAAGAAGACCATTCTTGTATAATGTGTTTTTTCTTTTTTTCAGGTTTTTGATTTTCATATTTATTTTCCTTGACTCTATTGCTGGTTCTTCCCAGTTAATATTATTTTTTAATAATATTTATTTATTTATTATTGAATCAAACACTAAGATACCTAACAGCAAATGGAAAATGCGTCAGTTTCATAATCTGGTTGTGGTACTAAATTTTGAAGGTAAATTTATTGCGCTTGGATCCAAGAATTACTCTTCAACAAACGAGTTGAACCATGATGCAAATTATATTGCATTCCTTGAGTAGAATCATTGATCCTAGTCATGAGGTATCTATAGAACATTGCATATATCTGCCACTTACACGTGCTTACTTACTTACGTACATGGATCTTGAAATGAATGATGTCTTGCTCTTTGTGGACCGGCAAATGGTGAAAAATTTTGATTTAATCCCTAATTTTAACAAACTGTATGTGTTTATAGAGGGTGACCAAAATTTAATGCCTTCCCCAATAAAGCCCTCATTAAGGGGGTTAATGACGACCTTCTTTCTTTGTGAACAATCCTAATATGCCATTTTTTCACCCATGCGCCTGGGTAAAATGATCACACTCACAATACTTAGTTTTTTCTAACGGGGACCCCACAAAACGTGCATATTTGATGCGAAATTTTGGTTGTCGCCAAAAAACGTCGATTCCATATTATTGGCGATTTTGCAGTATTTTTCAACACTGAATCACATGGTGAAGGTATAGCATTTATCATTTCAGTTGAACCTTTTACCAAATGAACGAAACAGTTACCAATGAATTAATCTTTTAGACTTCTGATAAACGTATCTTCTAACGAATCATGTTAGATTGATCAAGCATCACGTGGGAAAAGGGTGTGGAATGTGGAATGTAAAGGTATGACACAAACTGGTAGATCAGTAGGTAACATTTGTTAGGTACCTACTTGCAATAGCTTTTGAATTGAAAAATATTTGGGTTAATAAAACCCCTGTCCCACAAGTAACTCCTGAATGAGCCAACAGCACCAGCAACAGTTACCCTGCCTATGATATTGCCTCACAGGTACAGTTTTATATTTTGAAGAAGTTAGAGTCACGGACATGTTCGTGTTGCCAACAACAGCAATAGGAAAACTACACCGAAACGAACTTCACGAAGTTCTTCCGAAGTTTTTCACTGCACACCTTGAAGTACATTAAAGTTGACCTCTCCTTTCTCAAATTATAGTTTCCACTCTGTGGTTTGTAAGAAACTATTGTCGAATTTGTATGTTCCAATTCCACATCCTTCTTTTTTGCATGTTTAATTATTATTCATAGTCCAAATGGGTCAGTTCATTTGGTAACACTTCCAATTGGAGGTGTGAGAGGTTTCGTTTATTTAGCAGATGGTTTGATTCATTTGGTCAGCCGTTGAATTAAAAAGGCATTGAACTCAACAAGCAGATGCAATATGTAGGGGTTCAATGGTGGAATGTTTTGGGCATCCTAGATGCTTTATACTGTGCACACACTTGAAAATCCAATTATGAGCAATTTGATTATTACATTTTGCGTAGAATCTAAACCTGCAATGCAAATTGTAAAGCGCAATTAAGTTTGGATTTTGAACGCTTTTCCAAACCATTTTGAATCCTTTTTGTCACCCCCTTATTTAGGGATTAATTTCGGTTGGACTGGAATGATGGCCATCATGTATACATGTGCTTTTATGTACCAGGGTTGTCTCTCAGAAGTTGAAATTGCCGATTTACACACACACACACACACACACACACACACACACACACACACACACACACACACACACACACACACACACACACACACACACACACACACACACATATATATATATATATATATATATATATATATATATATATATATATATATATATACGTATTGCCTGGCCACAGGCACCCGGCTGCTAGAGGCTACCGGCAGTTTTTTAGATGGGCAAGGTGTAGACTATTCAGCTACTCGTTCCTGTCTTACAGGTTAGTATGGTGCTTGGAAGCCTCTGGCCCTGGGGATTATTTATTTTATTGTCAATTCGCAAATTACCTAATTACTCACAAATTTTGTTGTAAAACAATATTAGTAAGTAAAAACGCTGCTAAGTCCTTGTCACATGGGTTTTTTTATTCTACTGGACTTACCTACAGAAATGTTAGCTGTTCATTTATTGTTTCTTTCATGTAAAATAATTGAAATAGCTATCTGTGATGGTTTCAACCAATTCCCCCCCCACACGAATTAGGTAGGTACTACGCTCCATTTTTTTTTTTTCAAATATTATCTCTGATCATTAGTGGTGCCATTTAATTATCTTGATTCACCTGTTCACATTTTTTCCAGTGTTATTATACAAATTGATGGTGATTTCAGACAATTTCCAGGTTTGTGACTCATAAAAAATCAATTTTGTGAGCTGAACTTTTGGTAAAACCTCAATATTCACCTTTTTGGTCAAAACCGACTCCACATTCGGTCTTCTCGTCCCAAAAAACATGCAAAACGATACCTCAAAAGCTCATGTTAATGCTATTAACATGAGCTATTAAAAGTACCTATTTTTATACACATTTTCACTCATATTATCCCTGGGTATGTTACGATCGGGCTGAAACGTTTCGGGACACAACTAGGGCCCAAATGGAGCATGTGTGCGAAAGAACGATTTTTTTAGACCGAAAATGAAGCCTGTACACGTGATACGGCGGACGGACATTGCATTTTTGGAATCTACGGACCTTGAATGGAAAAAATTCCGAAAATGCCAAAAATCATATTAAAATGCTCTCTAGCTCTCATAACCACTTGTGCCCTTGAGAAGGGCGGTCAGAGTGGTGGGGGAATGTACAATTTTAATATGGCTATTTGAGCTCCCGGAGTGGTGGAAAAAATTTCAAAAAATCTTAGAAATCATATTAAAATGTTCTCCTGCTCTCATAATCAGAAAGAGCTCTAAGTGAGTCTTATATAGCTGGGAGTGGTTCCCAGCTCTGCGGACTAGTGGCCTGGAGTTTCTATGTTATTATTCGTGTTTTGAGGGTCTGATCAATCGCTTTTAGCCTGGAGATGACTGATGGAGTCCGAATTAGTCTTGTAATGCTGTGACAAGGACTTTGCAGCGTTTTTGATCCCGTTTCGGCTCAACCATAGCCCCATATTCCGGGGTTTCAAGATTCGCTACCTACCTAGTCGGGAATTTTGGAAAATAATTTTTGGAAGCAAACCTATTTAGAATGTGACCGGGGCTCTCGTAGTTAGTCAGGCCATCTCTTTTTGAACACGTTTCGGCTCAACCATAGCCCCATATTCGTTGAAAAAATACAGAATCAGAACATACGTGAAAATTATACAGACATGTACCTATTTGTTGTACCTACAGGTGCCATTACGGCCAGTTAAGACGCCATACATTGGCACTTGTACCTAACTTGGTAGGTAGGTACCATTTTCCCAGATTTTATACAGTTGGAATCAGATAATTAATACCTACAATGAAAAACGACGAAAACATGAAAATGAGTCAGAATGTCCTTTTTCAAGGCCCTTTTCACTTGAAATTACAAGTAAATTTTCTTTCTCCTCCACGAAACAATATTGTAGTAAACCCGTATTACATCTTATTTAGTTTAGAAGTATTAAAATAGTTGTTTAGACGGATATACCTTGGTATCTCAGGTCCAGATCGCTCCACGGATATATACCTATCTTGTTCTCTCAGTGGCGGGTGCTCGACGAGGGTTTATGTTGAGCGCCCGGAGCAAAGAGGAAAATCCTACACACGACCACATCGAGAAATAGAGTCAGAATTCGATTTTTTAAGGCCATTATGACTTGACATGAAATTAAATTAGTAATAGGGAAAACTAATTTCTCCCCCCATCTGCATAGAAATCCGCATCACATCTTTATTACCGTTGAATTTATACTGTTGGAATGGGGTAATAGGTGCAATTACCCGAACTCTTGTAAAGTCATTTTGTCGGATTTTATAAAGTAACATATCGGTAATTCGTATGGCTGTGTTCCAACTACCACCAGTAACTCATTTACATGATGTAACGTTTGCACAACAAAATCTTATTTTTCCAAAATTTTCTACTGTTTTAATTAGATTCCTTTTTGACCCCAACCTTGTCCAAAAACCACCTGTAACTCATTTAGAATACGAAAGTTGAAAACCGCGTGATTTTTCCTCAATGATACCTTTTTTATACTGTTCGAATTCGATTACTGGTATAATTACCCCCACCCTAGTCCAACCTCCACCTGTTACTCAATTAGATTATGAAAATTGAAAACCACGTGATTTTGACACAATTTTACCTTAGTTCCGGTTTTATACTGTTAGAATTCGATTATTGGTATAATTACCCCCACCCTAGTCCAACCGCCGCCTGTAACTCAATTAGACTATGAAAATGGAAAACAGCATGATTTTTCGTCGATTTCACCCTTTTTTCCGATTTTATACTGTTGGAATTCGATTATTGGTATAATTACCCCCTCCCCAGTCCAACCACCACCTGTAACTCAATTAGACTATGACAATTGAAAACCGCATGATTTTTCGACAATTTCACCTTTTTTTCAGATTTTATACTGTTAGAATTCGATTATTGGTATAATTACCCCCACCCTAGTCCAACCACAAACTGAAACTCAATTAGATTATGAAAATTGAAAACCACGTGATTTTTACACAATTTTACCTTTTTTCCCGATTTTATACTGTTGCAATTGGATAGTTCGTATAATTACCCCCACCCTCGTCCAACCGCCACCTGTAACTCAATTAGACTATGAAAATTGAAAACCGCATGATTTTTCGACAATTTCACCTTTTTTCCAGATTTTATACTGTTAGAATTCGATTATTGGTATAATTACCCCCACCCTAGTCCAACCACAAACTGAAACTCAATTAGATTATGAAAATTGAAAACCACGTGATTTTTACACAATTTTACCTTTTTTCCCGATTTTATACTGTTGCAATTGGATAGTTCGTATAATTACCCCCACCCTCGTCCAACCGCCACCTGTAACTCAATTAGACTATGAAAATTGAAAACCGCATGATTTTTCGACAATTTCACCTTTTTTTTCAGATTTTATACTGTTAGAATTCGATTATTGGTATAATTACCCCCACCCTAGTCCAACCACCACCTGTAACTCAATTAGACTATGAAAATGGAAAACAGCATGATTTTTCGTCGATTTCACCCTTTTTTCCGATTTTATACTGTTGGAATTCGATTATTGGTATAATTACCCCCTCCCCAGTCCAACCACCACCTGTAACTCAATTAGACTATGAAAATTGAAAACCGCATGATTTTTCGACAATTTCACCTTTTTTTTCAGATTTTATACTGTAAGAATTCGATTATTGGTATAATTACCCCCACCCTAGTCCAACCACAAACTGAAACTCAATTAGATTATGAAAATTGAAAACCACGTGATTTTTACACAATTTTACCATTTTTCCCGATTTTATACTGTTGCAATTGGGTAGTTCGTATATTTACCCCCACCCTCGTCCAACCGCCACCTGTAACTCAATTGGACTATGAAAATTGAAAACCGCATGATTTTTCGACAATTTCACCTTTTTTTCAGATTTTATACTGTTAGAATTCGATTATTGGTATAATTACCCCCACCCTAGTCCAACCACCACCTGAAACTCAATTAGACTATGAAAATTGAAAACCACGTGATTTTTACACAATTTGACCTTTTTTCCAATTTTATACTGTTGCAATTCGATAGTTCGTATAATTACCTCCACCCTCGTCCAACCGTCACCTGTAACTCAATTAGACTATGAAAATTGAAAACCGCATGATTTTTCGAAAATTTCTCCTTTTTTCAGATTTTATACTGTTGCAATTGGATAGTTCGTATAATCACCCTCGTCCAACCGCCACCTGTAACTCAATTAGACTATGAAAATGGAAAACAGCATGATTTTTCGTCGATTTCACCCTTTTTTCCGATTTTATACTGTTGGAATTCGATTATTGGTATAATTACCCCCTCCCCAGTCCAACCACCACCTGTAACTCAATTAGACTATGAAAATTGAAAACCGCATGATTTTTCGACAATTTCACCTTTTTTTTCAGATTTTATACTGTTAGAATTCGATTATTGGTATAATTACCCCCACCCTAGTCCAACCACAAACTGAAACTCAATTAGATTATGAAAATTGAAAACCACGTGATTTTTACACAATTTTACCATTTTTCCCGATTTTATACTGTTGCAATTGGATAGTTCGTATAATTACCCCCACCCTCGTCCAACCGCCTCCTGTAACTCAATTAGACTATGAAAATTGAAAACCGCATGATTTTTCGACAATTTCACCTTTTTTTCAGATTTTATACTGTTAGAATTCGATTATTGGTATAATTACCCCCACCCTAGTCCAACCACCACCTGAAACTCAATTAGTCTATGAAAATTGAAAACCACGTGATTTTTACACAATTTGACCTTTTTTCACGATTTTATACTGTTGCAATTGGATAGTTCGTATAATTACCCCCACCCTCGTCCAACCACCACCTGTAACTCAATTAGACTATGAAAATTGAAAACCGCATGATTTTTCGACAATTTCACCTTTTTTTCAGATTTTATACTGTTAGAATTCGATTATTGGTATAATTACCCCCACCCTAGTCCAACCACCACCTGAAACTCAATTAGTCTATGAAAATTGAAAACCACGTGATTTTTACACAATTTTACCTTTTTTCCCGATTTTATACTGTTGCAATTGGATAGTTCGTATAATTACCCCCACCCTCGTCCAACCGCCACCTGTAACTCAATTAGACTATGAAAATTGAAAACCGCATGATTTTTCGACAATTTCACCTTTTTTTTCAGATTTTATACTGTTAGAATTCGATTATTGGTATAATTACCCCCACCCTAGTCCAACCACAAACTGAAACTCAATTAGATTATGAAAATTGAAAACCACGTGGTTTTTACACAATTTTACCTTTTTTCCCGATTTTATACTGTTGCTATTGGATAGTTCGTATAATTACCCCCACCCTCATCCAACCGCCACCTGTAACTCAATTAGACTATGAAAATTGAAAACCGCATGATTTTTCGACAATTTCACCTTTTTTTTCAGATTTTATACTTTTAGAATTCGATTATTGGTATAATTACCCCCACCCTAGTCCAACCACCACCTGAAACTCAGTCTATGAAAATTGAAAACCACGTGATTTTTACACAATTTTACCTTTTTTCCCGATTTTATACTGTTGCAATTGGATAGTTCGTATAATTACCCCCACCCTCGTCCAACCGCCACCTGTAACTCAATTAGACTATGAAAATTGAAAACCGCATGATTTTTCGACAATTTCACCTTTTTTTCAGATTTTATACTGTTAGAATTCGATTATTGGTATAATTACCCCCACCCTAGTCCAACCACAAACTGAAACTCAATTAGATTATGAAAATTGAAAACCACGTGATTTTTACACAATTTTACCTTTTTTCCCGATTTTATACTGTTGCAATTGGATAGTTCGTATAATTACCCCCACCCTAGTCCAACTGCCGCCTGTAACTCAATTAGACTATGAAAATGGAAAACAGCATGATTTTTCGTCGATTTCACCCTTTTTTCCGATTTTATACTGTTGGAATTCGATTATTGGTATAATTACCCCCTCCCCAGTCCAACCACCACCTGTAACTCAATTAGTCTATGAAAATTGAAAACCACGTGATTTTCACACAATTTGACCTTTTTTCCGATTTTATACTGTTGCAATTGGGTAGTTCGTATATTTACCCCCACCCTCGTCCAACCGCCACCTGTAACTCAATTAGACTATGAAAATTGAAAACCGCATGATTTTTCGACAATTTCACCTTTTTTTCAGATTTTATACTGTTAGAATTCGATTATTGGTATAATTACCCCCACCCTAGTCCAACCACCACCTGAAACTCAATTAGACTATGAAAATTGAAAACCACGTGATTTTTACACAATTTGACCTTTTTTCCAATTTCATACTGTTGCAATTCGATAGTTCGTATAATTACCTCCACCCTCGTCCAACCGTCACCTGTAACTCAATTAGACTATGAAAATTGAAAACCGCATGATTTTTCGAAAATTTCTCCTTTTTTCAGATTTTATACTGTTGCAATTGGATAGTTCGTATAATCACCCTCGTCCAACCGCCACCTGTAACTCAATTAGACTATGAAAATGGAAAACAGCATGATTTTTCGTCGATTTCACCCTTTTTTCCGATTTTATACTGTTGGAATTCGATTATTGGTATAATTACCCCCTCCCCAGTCCAACCACCACCTGTAACTCAATTAGACTATGAAAATTGAAAACCGCATGATTTTTCGACAATTTCACCTTTTTTTTCAGATTTTATACTGTTAGAATTCGATTATTGGTATAATTACCCCCACCCTAGTCCAACCACAAACTGAAACTCAATTAGATTATGAAAATTGAAAACCACGTGATTTTTACACAATTTTACCATTTTTCCCGATTTTATACTGTTAGAATTCGATTATTGGTATAATTACCCCCACCCTAGTCCAACCACCACCTGAAACTCAATTAGTCTATGAAAATTGAAAACCACGTGATTTTTACACAATTTGACCTTTTTTCACGATTTTATACTGTTGCAATTGGATAGTTCGTATAATTACCCCCACCCTCGTCCAACCACCACCTGTAACTCAATTAGACTATGAAAATTGAAAACCGCATGATTTTTCGACAATTTCACCTTTTTTTCAGATTTTATACTGTTAGAATTCGATTATTGGTATAATTACCCCCACCCTAGTCCAACCACCACCTGAAACTCAATTAGTCTATGAAAATTGAAAACCACGTGATTTTTACACAATTTTACCTTTTTTCCCGATTTTATACTGTTGCAATTGGATAGTTCGTATAATTACCCCCACCCTCGTCCAACCGCCACCTGTAACTCAATTAGACTATGAAAATTGAAAACCGCATGATTTTTCGACAATTTCACCTTTTTTTTCAGATTTTATACTGTTAGAATTCGATTATTGGTATAATTACCCCCACCCTAGTCCAACCACAAACTGAAACTCAATTAGATTATGAAAATTGAAAACCACGTGATTTTTACACAATTTTACCTTTTTTCCCGATTTTATACTGTTGCTATTGGATAGTTCGTATAATTACCCCCACCCTCATCCAACCGCCACCTGTAACTCAATTAGACTATGAAAATTGAAAACCGCATGATTTTTCGACAATTTCACCTTTTTTTTCAGATTTTATACTTTTAGAATTCGATTATTGGTATAATTACCCCCACCCTAGTCCAACCACCACCTGAAACTCAGTCTATGAAAATTGAAAACCACGTGATTTTTACACAATTTTACCTTTTTTCCCGATTTTATACTGTTGCAATTGGATAGTTCGTATAATTACCCCCACCCTCGTCCAACCGCCACCTGTAACTCAATTAGACTATGAAAATTGAAAACCGCATGATTTTTCGACAATTTCACCTTTTTTTCAGATTTTATACTGTTAGAATTCGATTATTGGTATAATTACCCCCACCCTAGTCCAACCACAAACTGAAACTCAATTAGATTATGAAAATTGAAAACCACGTGATTTTTACACAATTTTACCTTTTTTCCCGATTTTATACTGTTGCAATTGGATAGTTCGTATAATTACCCCCACCCTAGTCCAACTGCCGCCTGTAACTCAATTAGACTATGAAAATGGAAAACAGCATGATTTTTCGTCGATTTCACCCTTTTTTCCGATTTTATACTGTTGGAATTCGATTATTGGTATAATTACCCCCTCCCCAGTCCAACCACCACCTGTAACTCAATTAGTCTATGAAAATTGAAAACCACGTGATTTTCACACAATTTGACCTTTTTTCCGATTTTATACTGTTGCAATTCGATAGTTCGTATAATTACCCCCACCCTCGTCCATCCGTCACCTGTAACTCAATTAGACTATGAAAATTGAAAACCGCATGATTTTTCGACAATTTCACCTTTTTTTCAGATTTTATACTGTTAGAATTCGATTATTGTTATAATTACCCCCACCCTAGTCCAACCACCACCTGAAACTCAATTAGTCTATGAAAATTGAAAACCACGTGATTTTCACACAATTTGACCTTTTTTCCGATTTTATACTGTTGCAATTCGATAGTTCGTATAATTACCCCCACCCTCGTCCATCCGTCACCTGTAACTCAATTAGACTATGAAAATTGAAAACAGCATGATTTTTCGACAATTTCACCTTTTTTTCAGATTTTATACTGTTAGAATTCGATTATTGGTATAATTACCCCCACCTTCGTCCAACCGTCACCTGAAACTCAATGGCCCGGTTTTTCAAACCTCAGTTAACTTTGACGATCGTTAACGCCGCGAAATGTCGTTTTTCAAACCATGGGAACGAGTTGACGCTCTGTCAGTTTGACGTAACCACAACCGCGCGACGAAGTAAGGTTAACTACGCCGTCAACTGTCAACCACTGTCTTCGGTAGACAAACAGGACATGAAAGTCGAAATTATCATTCAACACATGACTGTCTTTAATCATATTTACCATGGAAGAAGGGATTTCCCTTCTTCCATGCATATTTACCTACCTACCTTCATCATTCAACTGTCTTTATTTATTTATCATACTTCCCTACCTTTATTTAATCATATTCACTTACCTGATCATAATTATTTATTTAATTACTTACCTATCAACTGTGTTGTCTACTGATTTTATCTACATTAATATCGGACACGACTCTTCTGCTGCTCCTTCCTTGATTCCTTGATTTTATAGCTCAGGGGCTTCAGCTGGAACGCCGGTTGGTTCCCCGATACGAACATTTCAGCCAGTGGAGTGACGACGAATTTGCCACAGTTTTCAATTTTTCTTCTGCCTCGTATAATTAGTATAGGTAATCGGTTTTGTAATTGAAACTAGGAGTTGAAATATATTTTTTGAACCCTGCATTTCCTCGGTTGTGTAATATAACTTCTCCTAATATCCTCTGGACCTGGTGGTTCAATGTAGAGTAGGTACAATACCTCTTGGTACCATGGTGTACCTCATTATTCAAATTACCATTCACACACGTTAAAACTTGTGGGTTACAATGAATAGGGCAATAATCCGGTAAACTGGGTTAGATAAAATTGAAAAAAAATCATTTGAATTATAGCCCAATCAAATTGTCACTAAAATCGGCCCCGACCAAACACTAAATATGCTATTTTATTTTATTGTTTTAAATGGTCCATTGGGGTCCTAATAAGAGTAATCTATGGTTTCCCACCAAAATATTTGATGGGGCAAATCTGGGCAGCCCAGAAACTACGAAATTTTCGGAGTTTTTGGTTTATTATTCTGTGAATAATACACCTATGTATTCGCTCAGCAAAAAAATTTTATAACACCCCCTCAAAATTTTTTCTTTTCCGTTTCAAGGTGCGTAGATTCCAAAAATGCAATGTCCGTCCGCCGTCCGCCGTACGCCGTATCACGTGTACAGGCTTCATTTTCGGTCTAAAAAAGTCGTTCTTTCGCACACATGCTCCATTTGGGCCCTAGTTGTGTCCCGAAACTTTTCAGCCCGATCGGAATATACCCAGGGGTGTTATGAGTGAAAATGTGTATAAAAATAGGTACTTTTTGCGTTTTAACAACATGTTAGCAACATGAGCTTTTGAGGTATCGTTTTCCATGTTTTTGAGGACGAGAAGACCAAATATGAAGTCGATTTTGACCAAAGACGCGGAAATTGAGGTTTTACCAAAGGTTCAGCTCCCAAAATTGGTTTTTTATTAGTCAAAAACCTGGAAAACTGTCTGAAATCACCATCAGTGTGTACAATAACATTGGAAAAAGTGTAAACAGGTGAATCAAGACCATTAAATGCCACTACCAATGATCAAAGATGATCTTAAAAAAAAAGAAGAAAAAAAGCGTACCTATTTCATGTTTTGGGGGCCAAAATTGGTGGAAATCATCAGAAATAGCTATTTCAATCATTCCACATGAAAGAAACAATACATTTAACAGCCAACAAAAATCTCTAGAACTCCAATAGAATAATAAACCCATGTGACAAGGACTTTGCAGCGTTTTTCGTTTTGGTTTATTATTCTGTGAATAATACACCTATGTATTCGCTCAGCAAAAAATTTTTATAACACCCCCTCAAACTTTTTTCTTTTCCGTTTCAAGGTGTGTAGATTCAAAAAATGCAATGTCCGTCCGCCGTCCGCCGTATCACGTGTACAGGCTTCATTTTCGATCTAAAAAAGTCGTTCTTTCGCACACATGCTCCATTTGGGCCCTAGTTGTGTCCCGAAACTTTTCAGCCTGATCGGAATATACCCAGGGGTGTTATGAGTGAAAATGTGTGTGAAAATAGGTACTTTTTGCGTTTTAGCAACATTATGGTAAAATGAGCTTTTGAGGTATCGTTTTCCATGTTTTTGGGGACGAGAAGATCGAATATGAAGTCGATTTTGGCCAAGGAGTGGAAAATTGAGGTTGTACCAGATGTTCAGCTCCCAAAATTGATTTTTTATGAGTCAAATACCTGCGAAATCACCATCAATTTGTAGAATAACACTAGAAAAAGTGTCAACACGTGGATCAAGACGATTAAATGATGGCACTACCAATGATCAAAGATAATTTGAAAAAAAAAAAAAAAATCGTACCTACCTAATTTGTGTTTTGGGGGCCAAAATTGGTGGAAACCATCAGAAATAGCTATTTCAATTATTTCACATGAAACAAACAATAAAAGTACAGCCAACATTTCTGTAGAATAATAAACCCCATGTGACAAGGACTTTGCAGCGTTTTTCGATATATCTCAGAAACGAATGATCATGTGCATTTTTTCACTATATATTACTTGTTTAAAGAGCATTAGATTCTCTACAGTTTGCACTCCCTAAAGTTGTTTCTAACTCTGATAGCAAACGAGCTAGAGCTCATCAAAAATTGACAGTTTTTTCCAACTTCTGGAAAAATCACAAAATCTCACAATCATCTCCTTTTTGCTTCCCTATAACTCGTCCAAAGTGTTATTAGAACGTAGTAGACATGACTGTATGATAACCACATTCAATGACGATGTAGTAATTTATTGAAATGACAGATTAAGCTTTATTAATTAAGAGATGGAGCCAGTTCATTTAGAAGTGGTTGGTTGATGATGATGATGACGGTCCCGGAAGACCGTGCAAAGGCAGAGGAAGGGTATGCCAAGAGTAGCCACCTCTACCTACAAGATATGCAGAAGCTGGAATTGACAATGGATCCTTCTGCATATTACAGGTTCACTGCCAAGGGGCATTTCACAATACGGCGAACAGATAAGCATTGGTCTGGGGTTTGGTCAGAAATAACCAAACACAACTCGAGATTGAAGGCAAAAACAAACGTAAATTGAAATCAAAATCAAATCACAACAACTACCAAACAACAAACACTGAAACTTGAAACTTTTATGATCGGAAAAGTAGGAAACACGAAGGCGGAAGAGGCTAAAAACCCGCAATGATTGCCAGAATATCATCTGGGGAAACTATTTGAATGCTGTGAGAGAACAGGCGAGGTTAACGGCGTCGTTAGCTAACAACGCCTTGACTACGATTCTGTGGACCCGTCAAGTTGACGCTCGTCAAAAGTAATTTGACGGTCGCTACCTGACGGCGTGATCTATTGAGGTTTGAAAAACCGGGCCTTAGACTATGAAAATGGAAAACAGCATGATTTTTCGTCGATTTCACCCTTTTTTCCGATTTTATACTGTTGGAATTCGATTATTGGTATAATTACCCCCACCCTAGTCCAACCACCACATGAAACTCAATTAGACTATGAAAATTGAAAACCACGTGATTTTTACACAATTTGACCTTTTTTTCCGATTTTATACTGTTGCAATTCGATAGTTCGTATAATTACCCCCACCCTCGTCCAACCACCACCTGTAACTCAATTAGACTATGAAAATTGAAAACCGCATGATTTTTCGACAATTTCACCTTTTTTTCAGATTTTATACTGTTGCAATTCGATAGTTCGTATAATTACCCCCACCCTCGTCCAACCACCACCTGTAACTCAATTCGACTATGAAAATTGGAAACCGCATGATTTTTCGACAATTTCAGCTTTTTTTCAGATTTTATACTATTAGAATTCGATTATTGGTATAATTACCCCCACCCGAGTCCAACCACCACCCTGAAACTCTATTAGATTATGAAAATTGAAAACCGGATGATATTTCGACAATTTCACCTTTTTTCAGATTTTATACTGTTAGAACTCGATTATTGGTATAATTACCCCCACCCTCGTCCAACCACCACCTGTAACTCAATTAGACTATGAAAATTGAAAAGCGCATGATTTTTCTACAATTTCACCTTTTTTCCGATTTTATACTGTTACAATTCGAATATTGGTATAATTACCCCCACCCTAGTCCAACCACCACCCTGAAACTCTATTAGATTATGAAAATTGAAAACCACGTGATTTTTACACAATTTGACCTTTTTTTCCGATTTTATACTGTTAGAATTCGATTATTGGTATAATTACCCCCACCCTAGTCCAACCACCACCCTGAAACTCTATTAGATTATGAAAATTGAAAACCGCATGATTTTTCGAAAATTTCACCTTTTTTTCAGATTTTATACTGTTAGAATTCGATTATTGGTATAATTACCCCCACCCTCGTCCAACCACCACCTGTAACTCAATTAGACTATGAAAATTGAAAACCGCATGATTTTTCGACAATTTCACCTTTTTTTCAGATTTTATACTGTTAGAATTCGATTATTGGTATAATTACCCCCACCCTCGTCCAACCACCACATGAAACTCAATTAGACTATGAAAATTGAAAACAGCATGATTTTTCGTCGATTTCACCTTTTTTTCAGATTTTATACTGTTAGAATTCGATTATTGGTATAATTACCCCCACCCTAGTCCAACCACCACCTGAAACTCAATTAGTCTATGAAAATTGAAAACCACGTGATTTTTACACAATTTGACCTTTTTTCCGATTTTATACTGTTGCAATTGGATAGTTCGTATAATTACCCCCACTCTAGTCCAACCACAAACTGAAACTCAATTAGATTATGTAAATTGAAAACCGCGTGATTCTGGCACAACGATCATTGGAGCGTAAGTTGTGGTTATGCTAAAGTTATGCTAACTTTCAGCACACTGGTGAGTTGAGGTGATTGCATACTTCAAGGCGCTGCAAAATGACTGAAGTTGTGCCCCTTCAAACCAGTGGGAGCACCCTCCAGAGGCTCCCAGCTCGGGAGCCTCTGCAGCGAGGATACATCTAAATGTAGTGTGCACGCTACCGGTAGAGGCGCCCGCAGCGGGCGCCAGTGGCCCGTCAATACGTTTTTAAAAGGCGCCTCTAGCAGGGCTTTACTACAATATATATATATATATATATATATATATATATATATATATATATATATATATATATAACTCACCTTGGCTACGAGATTTAAAAAAATGCAAACAAGCATGTGTTTTAAGATATGCTTTTTCGGATTACAAACTAAAGCGGGTCGAATTTGAGGGTTTTTTTTTTAAGCCAAAAATGGGTAAAGAACTGCCAAAAAATTAACCCCTGCGAAGAGAGAGAGAGAGAGAGAAAAAACTATTTTAATTTTTAAATGAAAAAGGTCCAATAGAGTTTTCTCAATGATTGAAAAGGTTGATAATGTACTAAATTCAAGTAAGTAAATTGTGTCAGTTACTTTGAAATGTTACTGATAATATTATGGTTTGTTGCATGATTATAACTTTTTATTTTCTGGTAAACAAGTGTGCAATTTTTCAACCCTGAATTCTATCCCTTTTGGCCAAAAATTGATAGAAAAGAGGTAGGACTCAACTTCTAAAGCCTGGGCGCTGGGACAAGCACTGTCACCATTTTCCTCACCTTTGCGGTGCTAGAACCAAAGGTCTTTGATATGTGATCCATGATGGTGGGTCAGCTGGGAGCATGTTACCATATTTATATGTTTGATTCCCCTTTTGTCTTTTTGAAAACCAAAGTGGTTGTTATAAAATCCATTTGAATGTATTGAAAGTGCAGGAATTTTATCATTTCAAGTGCCCTTTTACAGTGCTGCCATTTGAAAATAGGTCTGCTAATGAGTTCTCCATCCTAGCATTCACTAAATTATTAGAAATACTGTTCACCCTGATCTTTGTGCAGTGAGGAGCAGTAACTGAAACTTTGACACCTCTACCACTATTCTTCAATCTGAACTCCTTGCTAGTTCCATCTCATTCAGGAAAACAGCGTGTGCAAGGTTTTTTTCTAATATAAAAAGCAAAATTATTGAAGTGTAATAATCAATGGCTGTGCTGCATTGATACTTGTCCTGATGCCTTGTCAGAATGGAATCCTGTGAAAAAGTAGTTGATATAAAAGTTATTCTAATTACCTTCCTTAATTGAGGAATCAGATTTATGTACCCAATGTTGTGATAACTATAGTGCCTTAATATTCCCTTATGATACTTTTCCATTTACAAGACTCTGCTATCTTTACTGAGATGTATTTTTCACTGCCAAGTAGAAGTATTATAAATTATAAGATGGAGGCTACATTACACTACATTATCGCATACGAAGTTCAATAATAATGAAACTTACGGCTTACAGTGGTGTGATGGGCTATGCGCGTGAGTTTCAGTGGTGTTTTTTATTGATACGGAACAGCTTCAAAGTTGTAAAAAAGAGGCGTCTGCAAAAAAATTAGCACTCCTTGATTTTTTAGAAATTAAGTAAAATTGAGATATACAGTAAACTTTCGATTAACTGACATGGTCGGGGCCCAAGGGTATGTTGGATAATCTGAAAATTCGAATAATCAATAGGCTGGCAAATTGTATTTACAAGTGCATAAGTAAGTACGTACAAAAGATAATAAGGGGTGTACATGGTAGTGCACTTTCAAAAAATAGTTTTCACGATGTCGACATCACAGAGTGAGGGGTGAAACTAATCAGAGATTGTGGAGAAGCGATCACGACTGTTTAATCGATCGGAGCAAAGATTTTCTACCTAAATGTTCATCGAATGCTGATTTTGGGAAGGATAATTAATCGAATTGTCGGTTAATCGAGAGTTTGCTGTATTTGAAAAAAGGCTCACTACAACCAGTAGCTTCAGAAATTGATACGTCCAACCAATCAGATTGGAGTGCAACACGCAGCGAACTTGCAAACTCTCACCATTCTGCTAGGTTCAGAGTATCGATACAGTGAACTAGACTGAGTCTTTTGAGGAAATGAAAACAGAGAAAAGGGGGGGGGGGGACGAAAGCGGGAATTATTGAACTTACCATTCATGCAAAGGTTACTGTTAACACTAGATTTCACCTGATGCCCGATCTGCAGATGGTGTTACAGTATCTATGAGCTCAATTTCAGGGCGGACGTAATGCTTCTTCTGTAATGACGTATGAATTTCTCTGCCAGGCCCGGGGCCAACCACACCAGGCTTCAAGCCATCCCTATTTCAGATGTTAATTTCTAACTCTGTGACTGATTTTTTGTCATGTTACACAGCTACTAAAATAACATAATTCACGAAGTTTTTCCGTTATTTTTATTTTCATTGCGCATAGCCCATTGATCATCCTATCATTTGTTGTTGAAATAGTTGTGACCATAGAACTATGCCTATTGTGCACCTTGATGAAATACTCATCTGCAGTTTTAAAAAAAGAAGGTTTATTTATTTACCTATATTTTGATTTACTTCGATTTTCAAGATATTATTTTCTTTGATTACTTACCTGTTTAACAGCTGCTCAGAACGTACTGGTTTACTGAGCACCACGTTAGTTCCCAACGATATCTAAAATTGAATTAGCACTGGATTCCTTGTGATGGTAATGGGTAGAGGAATGTGCACAGTGTACAACAGTAAAATCAGTACATACTGAGTTGTATCGCATCAAACTACAACACACCACCTCACATTAGGTTTGAAGCTGTATTCAACTGGAAGGTTGCAGGAAAGAGTGATCACAGAATCACTTCTACGATTTTACACAGTTCAACTTGAAAACTTTGGTAAACAACAGCACCTCATACGTTTCCCCTGAAGGTATTTTTACCCAACCTGAGTCCTATTTTTCATAAGCTATTTAAGGCTCATTCCCACTGAATCTTACATGTTTGACACTGACTGTATCCAAGGGTTCCCGAAGTGGGTTTTTCATGACAGTTCCAGTTTCTGAATATGTTCGTACTTGACCATGGAATGTATAGACGGGGGCAAATATTCATTTCCAATTTTTTGGAATGAATGAAATAAATTCTGTCCTGTCATTACATGCCTCAATCATCAGCGCCCTACATTGGAGTGGGAAGGTTGTAAAGAAATATTTGTTCCTTCACTAACTTGTGTTATCATTTATATATTTACTATTAGGTACAGTACGTCACTTCACAGGACTGTGGGAACTAGCCTCCATGCCTTCCATTCCTTTTTACAAAATCCTGTGAGATAGCACCACTGTGTGATCGATTTTGCTTGCAATCCTTCAATTTCGATTGATACTTTCAAGAAAATGATGGGATTTATTTTTTTCTTGAAGCCAGCAAATTATTTTTTAATGAACTAGATTCCATTATGAGAATTCCGACACCAACCGCACTTTCCTACAATAAGTAGTTATTGTTCTATGATTTTTCGAGGTTTTCACCAATTCTGACGTCATTGCACCCCTCTCGCTTGAGTGGGACCCCCCTGCCCACTGTGGCGAATGGTACTGACAACGAATGTGGGTTGAAGAGTTTCTTCTTATAAATAGTAGGTTTAATGGTCAACAACATTGTTTCCAAGGCTAATAAATATGAAAAACGTTTCAATTTAAATTCCCTTGGCCATTCCAATCATTAATCGTAATATGCATTGCTACCTTTATTGTGTTTGTTTTTTAATCTTTATACGCCCCAGAAGATTGATTTGAATGCAACAAAGAGGAACTTAAACAAATGTAGCACGTGTTGTAAAACAGGATTTCCACAAATCTATAAAAATATAACTAGTTAGTTCTTTGGGTAGATCTAACAATAAGGGATTCCACATTCGTCAGTGTCAAGGTTGAATAGATGTGGGTTCCCCCTATAAAAGATGATTAAGAACACGCCTCTGATCGCTTCATTTCTATTCATGAAATGGGGAAAATCAGAGAGTCTTCAGATTTATCGTCCCACTGCTTCATTTCTGTTCATAAAATAGGGAACTTGGGATGTTAATTTATAACAATGAACCCATGGTTAGTGTTACAACCGTGGTTTCCAGCAAGGCGTGATAGTGGTAAACTATTTTATCATATTTGAAATGCATAAGATGGATGGCTCAAGCTATTAAGGTCATTCCATTTGGCAGGACTGCAATGCACATCTTCTAAATATAAGGATTCTATTGTTGAAATGGAAGGTTGATTGACAGAGTTTTGTTTCAAGTTTTTACTATGCACTGCCACTGAAAATGGAACGTGTGTTTATCTTCCATGAAACCTATTACTGTAAGTAATATGAATCAATCTGACACTACCAATTACTTGATTATTTTTATCTGTGTTCCTATCAGTTTCTAACTCTCTAATTAACTATTTGGTCAACCCCCTCCTACAATGTCTCATGTTGTTGCTATAGTTCAGCAGCCATGGGTGTTGGTCAGCATTAGTGCTTCAGAGGGAACTATCAGTAATCTTTTGAAAAATCGTTGTCCTCAAACTCATACCCATCTTTACTGGATTCATTTTCATTAATTTATCTGATATTGGCATTGATAAAACTCCCTTATCATCACCAGTCAGCAAGCATTCTGTGGTTTGTGTCTGTCGAAAGATAATGGTTTCTTGCCAGGCTTACTGCCTGTTCTGTCTTCCATAATACTCAGAACTTACGCTCTAATGCTAAATTTATCTTATGCAGGGGAGTTAACATTTCCAAATTCCACCCTTTATTAAAGGATTTATGAAAGAACTGGAGCCAGATGTAAAACGTCAAAAGATCGTATTTCTTTAGTTACTCTCATTTGTATGAATATATTTGTGCCAAAGCTGCTACGTTAGGAAGCAGCAGTGTTTGATTTATTATAGGTGATTAAAATTATTTGGGCTGATATGACGAGCGTTACTACCAGACCATGGCTGCTTCTAGTGATCAACATTACTAACCGCCCTTGTCTGAACCCTTGTTATTTAAACAAACAAACAAACAAAAATTGGGGAACTGGTTGGTAGTTGAAGCTGTTGAATTTGTGAAATTGAACCTGTCAATTGTTTTCACCTGAGGGCTATTATTGACAGAACTAAGTGGGAATTACATAAGTAACAAGCAGTTGTTGAGTGACAAAACAAATATTTCCAATCTCTCTGAATTGATTCAATTTTGTTAATCAAAGTCAAGGTATGCGAACATCCTGCATTGACATGTCTTTGAAGTTAAGATTCCTGTCAACATGTTAACCTACCGTTTGATATTTATTGTTCAGTGGGTCATTTTCATCAACTTTTTGTTGGAACAAAATATTAAGGAATCCTGGAAAAATTGTAGTTTAGGGCCCGTTTTTAAAAACAAGGGTTATTTTTTAAATGAGGATGATTGAAAGTAAAAAATGGGATAAAAAATGGCGTATCAGATCTATTGACATCTGATGGCTGTTAGCCCAAGGAGGCGGAGCAAAGCCTAGTAGACGAACGTTCTCACTGCTGCCAACAACCCAAAATTAGAAATGGCAAACCTTTGTGGCAACCTTCAAGAACCTTTGCCATGACCTTCCCCTTGGTTTGCTTGTGAGGACGTGTTTTTTTGAATTTATTTGTGTATTTGCAGTTCCATCCATTGCGGTTCTGTACAACGTTTTCTGCCTAGACTTTCCGACAAACACTTCATTATATGGTCAACAATTGTTGATTTCTGTTATTGAACAGAATTTAGAAGTTTAATAGTTCAAAACAACACAATGACCTAATACATTTTTTCCTACTGAAGTTTTTGTTTGTAGACCGTTGGAAATGAATACACTATTCAACCCCCATACCCTGTTACGTGAATACGTTATGTACTCAACCACCCATTTCAACATTTTAATTGAAATTGAAACTGCTTTATAATGACAGTCACACCAATAGTTGTTTGTTCTAATGGGCTCATGTGACGTCATTCAATGACGGTGGCTAGTCAGCCAGGCGTTCATTTTATGGCTGTGAATTAGTATTAAGTGTGGAAGAACGTATCATTGATGCTGTTAATGAGGCATACATGTGTTCATGCATTTATGCTGCTGGAGCATGTTTTATAATACGTAGGTAATACATTATACATATGGTCCAAGAAAAAAGTTCAACTCTTCACAAATAACATAGGTACCATTATTGGTAGGTAAGTAGGAGGATCATCTTCATTTTCGACTTCTATTACCGACATTTATTCATAATCATGTTTTTGAGAATCTGGCTGTTCCTCTAAAAAGTTGTATGTCCTAACTGCTAAACTTGTCAATTAATTTTTACTATAGCTTGTAATTGAAAAGTACTAAATTCATTGTTGAAAGCTGAAGTTATTTTGATGTACTTTGATAAGTGTCAAATCAAAAGACATGAGCTAGGCAACAACTATAATTTTTACCTGTGATGAAATAATTTTTTTTAAATCGAAATAGAATTTGTTTGCATACATTTGGATGTAAAGATGCACATTTTATTCCATTATCACTTTCTGGAAACTCCAAATTTTATGAATTCCGTGGGCTTCAGTTAATAATTTTCCTTAAACGTTCCTATGAGGTTGTTGCTGAGTTTGCTCAAATTTTGGTGTTAGTAGTGAACTCTTCCAAATCCTCTCCAAAAGTTGTAGAGAAAATTTTAGTTGCTTGAAGAAGTTCCATTTCATTAGTCTGCAGTTTTTTTTCTCTGTTTGTTGTAGGTGTCTCTAAGGAAATATTGGGATGTTTCACTTCTGTACCTACTCCCTAGGAGTATTGGGTGTATCAGTGGTGTCTCGATGTTACTTTTGTCCAAGTTAGTTTTTTTTTTTTGGTGTGCAAACATAAAAGTATTTATTTCTTTATTTTTTTATCTCTATGTTGACACTTTCATGTTGTAAATCAATAATTGTTACGTATTTGAAATAATATACTTTTTATAATTATGTTGAGCTAACAACCAATTTATTTTATACATTTAAATAATCATCTAAATAACAGGGTGATCGAAGAATTGAGTAGATAATATGATTGAATATTTGCGAATATATTATGTTTAAAAGTGCCTGAACAACATGTCTTCCTTTTTCACATTCTAATATGTTATCCTTTACATTATGTTCCAGGGCTGGGAACCCATTTTCAGCCCTAAAGGCACTCAAGAAGCTGTTCAAAATAAGATTGATAATATTTTACGTATAGGCACTATTCATTTTTATATTAGTAAGGTGCTTAGTTTGGTTCCCTGTATAAAATGAAGACTGCATACATCGATGCATGTTGAATCCCTCCATACATAGATGCAATGTTACATGCTGTGAGTTTTCGCAATATATTTTATGCTCAAAGGTTATTATCGGCAGAATCTACTTGATGATTACTATTTTATTTCATCACTCCTTTCTGTGCTATGATGAAATGATCAATAGGGTTTCCCAAAAACAACATTTAGTAGAGTAGGTGTGGTTTTTTCTCGGAATTAATGCAAGCCCCTTGAGTCAGTGCCTCGCAGAACTAAAAGGTATTATGTAGCTACACACCTCCAAGTTCAGAAACAAAAATTAGTATGTTGGACATTATAGTTGAGGCATATTTAAGTGGGGTTTTTGGCCTAATAACCCACTGCCTTGCTATTTATGCTAGGTTGGATGAGACTGAGTCATTGTAAACGATCATCAGTTTTGGTTATTCATTTATCCAATTCCTCTACAATGTTTTACTCATGGAGTTTGAAATGACAGGAGGTAATCCTACTTGACCAGTTAACTACTTACGTACCACCATTCTTTCTGCTGATATACCCACATCACACTAAACTAAAATAACTGATTTTCTAATAATTTTTTAAAAATAATGATACTTTTTTATGAATTTAAATGAAGAGAATACAAAAGGGGCCCCACACACTCATAAACTGATAAACTGTGCAGTTTATCACGTGTGACGTACCTAATGTCTGGGTGATGAGGGAACTGCAGTTATTGCGCAGTTCGGACAGTTCTGTCAAGTCTTTGGTTGGAGCACGTAGGTGACCACTACATGAAAAAACTGAAAGATCTGAAAGGAAAACTGAAGTATCCCACACACCTTCCGTTAGATTACTGACAGTACTTTACACAGTTATCTGCACAGTTGAACTGAGCGTGTGTGGGCCGCTTTAGAGAAAGAAAGAGAGAATTTAATAAGAGAAGCCCGTCCACTTCGGCTCCTACCCTCCTAAGTAGGCATCAGTTTTTGTGACGTTTCGGCTCCCGGTCAACAGCATTTCCCTTACCATTCAACTGGCTTAGGACTAGAGTTAACAAATTTTTGTATAAAATGGAAATACATAATTGAAAAATCTGCAATTTAATCTGGTTAGGTGGCATCTATAATTTTTCTTTGGTCATACAGAGCATCGGCTGCTATCCGTTTCAAAGAACTTGTGATATGTTGGCGTGCTAATTTCAGTCTTATTCGTGGTTGTGAAAAAGACAGTTCCATCGGGCTACTCCTTCCGAACAATTGATGTTTGTGAAACCTGGATTTGAAGTTGTTTAGAACCTGTTTTTCAATTCGTTAGTAGGTACCTGCGTGGTGTTGAGAAAAAGCGAACTGGTCGGGCACATCTATCACGCACCTGGTGAGGATTGGGAGTTCCTGTCAGGCGTAATGAGAACGTAAACACGAAAGGTAAAAATGTCACAGAAAAGGGAGCCGAAATGGACATAATACAGATAACAGATGACAAGGTTTGTAATCCGCAGCCAATGCGGACTCCCTATCTCTTCACAGGGATCGATGCGGTGTCATCCAGACAAGCGCAACCCCAACACAACCTTTCATCACTCACCTTCACCTTCTTTGTTCCCCCCAATGCCAAAACCCTTTCACTCCCCCACTCCCACCCTCTTCTCAAATTTAGGAAAGGAAGAACTGACGACTCTCTGACAGTATTGGCAGTATTCTAGTGATGGGTGATACTGTGATTTTTCAGTAACAGGTTATAGTGATATCACTACTGAGAAATAACTAGTTCAGTGCGAGAACTGAAGTGGTGGGGACAAGTTCATGAATTTTTCGGTTTATGAACTGAACGCCTGGAACTATAAAGAAACCTTCCTAATAAGATACTAACAAAATGCAAGCAACAATAATTTTTATCCAGATACATGAAAAATTTGGGGAGGTTATACATGTCAGCGAAGTTGTCTTCAAGTTTGTTGTCAAGTTGGTTATACATGTCTGTTGGTTGTTGTCTTCAAACTTTCACTTCACAAACCTGCTGTCCATTTGGAGCAAGAAGTTCATGTGCTAGTTCAAGAACTCCGGTGGGTAAAACAGTATGTGAACGCTTCACAGCCCGCTAAGGACTGTGCTGGAACGAACCTAGGGTGGTTGGTAACCTACGTCGCCAAAGTAGGCGAGCTACCTACCATACAGTAAACAGTTACCTACACAAGTCGAATCGATTATACGAAATTAGCGCTCCTAGTGATAGGAATCAGTTTGAACAACTAGCACTAATTTAGCCAGCGCTAAAATAGCTCTGTTTAGAACTATTATTGAGACTTGGAAGAGGAAGGAGAAGAGGGGATTCAGTGATATACAGAAACCAGACCAGTTCGGCGATTGCTCAAGTTCAGATGTCAGAGGTGAGTGATATTTCATCATGTTGCTAGATATCATGGTAGTGTACATCCACTCATAACTGATACCTTTCATTTTAGTCTCTATGTAAACCAGATAGATATATATTTATAGATTCAGTTCAGTATAGTCAGTTCAGTTGAGACAGGAGAGGAAAGGGGTGGTTGTAGGGGCGGTGGAGACAGCGGGGGTGATCACTAGGGTGGAGCGAATTTTTGAACCTCCTCATTCCAAGTTCCAATAGGGAAATTTTGTTGCCTTGTGGGGTCAGCATGACGTGTGCAAAATTTGTTTAAAAAAATGCAATTCCTTCAGTCTCCATAAACCGTTCAAATTTAATAATCTTGCCAAAGGTGGCTAAATTGAAAATATGAATATAATTTTTTTTTTCTGTCATGATTCACGTCTTTGATATTTGGTTGTCACTAAATGCCAACAAACCATGTTAGGTTGGTCCGTGATTCACAGGAATGCCTGTCTCTTTCCTGTAGTTTACAGCCTGAGCGCCTGTTACTGACTAGTGTCTCAACGAGGAACACAATAGATGCAAACAAATGACAGCGAAACATGACATACAGCAATATACAAGAACCATATATATATATATATATAAGTAGTAAGTGGGTACGTTGGGGACACTTTCACTTGACTCTCTGATGTTTTTTATTTTCACTTGAATCTCTGATGTTTTTTATTTTCACTTGACTCTCTGATGCTTTTTATTTTCACTTGAATCTCTGATGCTTTTTATTTCCACTTGACTCTCTGATGCTTTTTATTTCCACTTGACTCTCTGATAAAACTTTTTTAACACAAAACATCAGAACCAGTGACTTTTTCATTTATCGACTTAAATCCCTGATAAAATTTTTTTAAACACAAAACATCAGAACCAGTGACTTTATTTAGACAGTGACTTTTTTAAAAAAATATTTTTTATCAGAAACTCTAGTGAAACTCTAAACATTTTTCAATCGTAAATAAAAATGCAAATTTAGGACTATTTAGGGGTCGATATTTTCGAAATTTAGCTCCCTCTGATGTTTTCACTAGAAAAAATGAGAGGGGTTAGTTAAAAGGATCTCTCCAATAAAATAAAAATGTCTCATCCATTTTTACAATTTTCACTTAAGCATATCGAATTCATTGAATGTTTCGCATATATCGATAGAAATAAAGATATGAAAGTGTACAGGTTTATAGAACAACTGTTATACGGAGAAATTCCCAACGATAAAATACTCAGTTTTAAATCGTTGCTTAAAACCGAGGGAGTTGAAAAATTCGTAAACACTGTTAAGAAAACAATACCCGTATCTCCCAATAAAGACTTGAAATATAAAAGGAAAAATATCAAAGAAAATATGTTGGAGAATTATGTCATTCGTAATAAACGAGATAAGAAATTTCTACAAGAGTTGAACGTAAAGAATTTTTTAAACATGATCCCTACTAAAAATATAATTGTGGACGATGGTAATATTGTCGATATAAAATTACCTTGATCTAATTGTTCGTTTTAATGAGGAATCCTCATTAAAACACATTGAAAATAAAATCTCCTTCATATTCCAAACATCCTGAGCTTTTAGCAACAGTATCGAAACTGAAACTCAAAATCCTTCTTCAGTTTGGCTTTACTCTCATTATAAAGCAATTTTCTAAGTTGATATTCAGTAGCATTTTTAGGAACCTTAATCTTTGTTTCTTTAAGCATTACCTTTACTTCCTCCTTTGTACGGAGCGGTGGTTCACCATCGACACCCAATAAACGTTCTTTTAACAACCCTTTAGAATATCTATACTCCCTCAATGCACGTTGAATCTCGTCTAGTGCGTCACAGTTTCTATCATAAAATCGAAATTCAGGTTTCTTTACAAACTCCCAGAAACCTCCATGTTCATCACATATATCTAATGCCTCATCGCTTAAAACCATATCTCTTTATTTATTATAGAAAATATTTTTTTTTTTTTTTTTAGACCCGGTAAATTACCGGGTCTAAAAGTTTTCAACAGTACGAAAATAATTTAAAACCCAATATATTTAAAGGTGGGGGCGAATCGACGCCACCTTTTTAAATTAAAAAACTCTTAGTATTTCTAGAGCCTCATGCTATCTAGCTTGTTGCGTGTGAACTAAAGGAAATGATAAATAATGCGAGATTAATATTCCGTACACTATCTCAAAGGAGGCCAGCTAGTTGACCTTGCATTCCCATTTCAGATAGTTCGCAGTTCCTATCTCAATATTCACAATCAGTTTCTCCTCAACTGTTCAACATGGCACAACCTCCTGAATATTTAAAGTTAGCTTATTGTGATGATTATGATTTCTGTGAAGAAATTTTAAAAGTGGAACAATATCACCAGGAATGTTTGAGTTTCGTGCAGAAAGTGAAAAATTGTGTTAGTGCAAGTGAAGCCAGAGAACTAATCACGAAAAACAATGTGAGTCTACCAGGTAGTAGAAAATGTGATTTTCAAAAGCTTTTGAAAATCCCAAAAGTGTCTAATATATCAAGAACTCCAGATCAAATGCATCAGTACCTACAAAAATTTGTTGTATTTGACCATGAAATGGAAAAGGTGAAACTTCCTAATCAAAATAACATTATGGAAGTAGAGAATTACCTTATTAAATCTGGTGATTTGATAAAGAAGCAAACATCAAGACTTTTTTATACTACTGCTGTTTATGGATACTACTTGGAAGTGTATTTTCAACATATGAAGATCACAGGAGAGGATTGGAATCTCTGTTTAAAAGAAAAGCTACATGTGTCCTTGAGTTATAGTAAGAAGTTGAGAAGAGTTGGAGTGATTGTGAAAGACCATCAAAAACTTAAAATGTTGAGTATTTCATTTTTGGGCTCAACTACAGTGATAGTGAATGTTAACCTTGAGGGGGCTCACGCGTGAGCTCCTAGAAGGTCATTCCAGAGAACATTCTGAGCTGAAATATTCTGGACTCAACTACAGTAATATTAAGATCAGCCTGTAACCTTGAGAGGGCTCACGCGTGAGCCTCTTGAAGGATATCTGAGGAAATATTACCAGTTGGAGTTGAAGCAAAATAATGTGTCTGATATATTTTTTATTGAGAATGTTCCCAATAAAAAATTGTTATTTATATTGTTTATCCTTTTTTCCCCCCTTTTCTTATCAAGGTAAGTTTTAGATTTCCTCTTTTATAATATTTTTAAGTGGCATATAGTTGAGAGTGACTTCTGAAACCAAAATTACGTAAGCAAAAGTGTTTTCTGGCACATTCTTTTCAAAATCTGCTCGTAAAATTATATTACTTTTTTGTCCAGATATGGACTGTGGTTGTCTAGTCATATTCACACTGAATATTGGATAGTTCTCTTTGAAGGACTGAGGCTCATGATATGGAAGGGATGAGTCTTGGCATACTATTCTTTTGAAATCTGTGTACATGGTGTAAGCTAAACTAAAATCCCCTGAACTCCAATCTAAATTCAAATGTTCTTCAGGATAACTTTTTCCTGCTACTTCAAAACTAATATTTTTAACATTCAAATGATCAAATTTGGAATTATTTTTCTTTTGATCATTTTTTCTGGCAGTTTGGAAGGCAACAAATCCCCAGATCGGATTCTGTACATTTCTATAAATATTGGTAATATTGAAATTCAAGGTTTTCCCAGTGACATTCTGTTCAATACATTGCAATTTTTTAAAGTGAAACAAATAAGGAGCGGTACTAAGTTCAGCAATTAATTTAGCTTTGGATTCACTTTCATATTCAATTATTGGGACTCGCAGGTAGAAAGTTTTAATTTCCACTTTTCCCGCCACACCTTCAGGAGAGGTACTGTAACGGAAGAGTACATTATCATCAGAATTTCTAATGAATGTAATTTCAAATCCTCCCTTATAAATTGGTGCAATATCGCTGAAGAATCCAAGACCTAAATCAGTCAAGTTACCATTCGCGTTGAAATTTCCACCACCATTCACTTTAGAATTGAAACCAGAATTCATTAATTTACCATTATAGTTTGATGGTCCTGAGAAAGAAGCTATGCCCATCACCGTACTAGCAATACCTGGTTCTTCAATTTCATCAATAACCGTATTGTGCTTTTTTACTTCAATTTTGGAAAAAAGGTGTGCAACAAAATTGTCAACCATCATTATTGTATCACTGATTCCATATGTTTTTGTTGCATCTTTAGGAATGTATTTTCCAGCAATGTAATATTGAATATTGCTGCTAAGAAACTCATCATCTAGTAGCAATTTGAAAACCGTTCGTTTATTCTCAGAGTTTAATTCTAAATTAGATTCAGGATTAAAGTTTCGATATTGAAGCCTTGTGATTTCAGAATCGTATTTCGAGTAGATTGATTTAATTTGATTCATTTTTATTATAGAATACATTCTTTTAACTAACCCTCCAAAAGAAAAAGTCACTGGTTCTGATGTTTTTTGGTAAAGTCGAATACAAGTCGAGAACATTTTAAATTTCTTTTAAGACACAATTCCTTAAAGTGGGGTGGCCAAATTGGCCACCCTCTTTAACGTTAAAGTCGAATACAAGTCGAGAACATTTAAAGAAGAGTTTTCAAAACTCTTAAAGTGGGGTGGCCAAATTGGCCACCCTCTTTAACGTTAAAGTCGAGAACATTTAAAAATTTCTTTTAAAACTCTTAAAAAAGTTTTTTTATAGAATCGAAATTCTATAAAAAATATCAAGATAGTGGAATAGAAAATATTAAAATCCAGTTCTGAAAACTTCCCCATGTTTCAAAAGTGATAGTTTGATAGGATCCACACTTTTAATTTCTTTCTTATTTTTATTATATTCATTTAGAATAGTACTTTTCATATTTATATAATTTTTTATTTCTTGTTCAATATCATTGAACTCATCATCAGATATTTTACCGTCTTTAATTGCTTTTCTGAACTTTTCTTCAATCGAATCTAATTTAGCTTTTGCCAAAAGCTCAATTTCTTTGTGTTTATTAATTTTTTTATTGAAAAATCCGCTTGAAGTCCTTAATATTATCGATAAGGTTGTCAATCCTACAGAAATTGGAGCACTGAATGGAATTATTATTGGTAATGCTATAGAAGTATTAACCAGGCCGAGTTCTGAGAGGGCGAATAAAAATTCAGTACCGTAAAGAGTGCTGGATATTTTTCCATATTTTTTTTTCAAACCATTTCTCATTTTCACTTCATCTTCTAAAAATTTGTATTGATTGATAATTCGATTGATTCTATAATTGTTCTCATTAAACTCGGGAAAAATTATTTTTGGATATAATCTAGGATGAGTTATTGGAGTAAATTCTTCAGGGGCTGAAGGTGTTTCATTATTATTTGTGTACATCATTTTATTATAGAAAAAATTTTTTTTTATAGAATCGAAATTCTATAAAAATATCAAGACTATAAAATTTAATAAAAGAAATTAAGATTTTCCTTCAATGTTCTCATGCTATTTACAAAATCGTGTCCTTCTGATAGCTTTTTCAAAATTAATAAACATAAATGTCCACAGATAGGCGGATCATATTGGTTTTGGATTTGCTCCTCATTATAAAATAAATTTTCTGAACCTAAATATTGAACAAGTTCTCTTGGTGGTGGTGCATTTCCATACGAGTCAAAATAATATTTTAAATTGTTATTTTTATGAAATGCAGTCCAGTGGCTTCCAGCCTCATCAGAATTTTCTAGATTTATAATTCCACATTCCGTGTGGTTCACTTTCTCTGGTAAATCATCCTTCATGAAAACTCCTCTGAAGTTTTTAATTTTCATTTTTTTCGATAATCTTTCAATATCAAAATTGGTAAGAGGCTGGAAGCTATTTAGTTTTTTGATTTGGTAGGTTTCTTTTTAGGTTTTGAAATAGTTTTTTTCTTATTCATTCCAGAGCCAATACTTAAACTTTTTACATTTTTTGCTAGTCTCTCCATTTCCAAATTGTGTCGTTTGATTTCTGCTTCTTCAGCAGATTTATGCTTAGAATCAATAACGCTGGAAGCTACTGCAGCTCCACCACCTAATAATGCCCCAAGAGCACCAATTCCTGCAAAAAGTAAGGGTAAAAACCCACCTGAATGATTTATTTGCAACTGATCATAATTCATTTCCAATTCCAACCCTTTTTTGTTTTTGATACATTTATCTAGCTTTTTTTTCTGAGTTTCATTTAACAGGATTTTATGATTTCCATTTCCACTAATATCTGCAAAAGCCAGTCGTACTTTTACTGGAACACGTTTTTTATAAGCAGATCTTATTTTTTTCATTTGTATTTCTGACAAATTTATTTGATGTGTAATCATTTTATTATAGAATACATTCTTTTAACTAACCCCTCCAAAAGAAAAAGTCACTGGTTCTGATGTTTTTTGGTAAAGTCGAATACAAGTCGAGAACATTTAAAGAATATTTTCAAAACTCTTAAAGAGGGGGGGCGAATCGCCTCCCCTCTTTAACCTTTAAAGTTTTTTTTCGTATAATAAAGATGAGTAAATACGAGATTGAACCAATTCCGTTTGATAAAAAAGAGGCTAGAAAAGAACTGTTACCATTACCTTTAAGAGCATTAATAGTAGGAACTTCCGGTTGCGGGAAAACAACACTTCTCTATAATCTCATCACAAAATCATGGGGAATCCCCTTTCATTATCTATATATTTTTTCAAAATCTCTGGATCAGAATGCATATGAGATTTTGAGAAGAGTTTATGAAATAATTTCTGCAAAAGATGGTGTGGAAATAGCGCAGTTTTTCAGTAATTGTGACGAGATTATACCCCTAGATGATTGCCAGTCGAACAGTTTGGTAGTTTTTGATGATTGTGTTAATGTTCAACAGCAACAAGTTATTAAAGATTATTACGTGAGAGGGCGTCATAAGAAAATCTCGTGTGTTTACTTGACACAATCATGGTCAAAAGTTGATAAACAACTCATTAGAAACAATATTAATTTTTTATGTGTATTTAGACAAGGACCAAGATACATGCGAGATATTTATGATGAATATGTGGGAAGTGATTTCACTTATGATCAATTCAAAGAATTATGCTATTCTAGTTGGGATGAGGACTTTGGTTTTCTAACGATTGACCTAACAAAGAAACGCAGTAACGGACGTTACCGAAAGAAATTTGGTGAAATATTTTAGATAAAAAATATAGATTTTAAGTTTGTTTTTTATAGGGATTCCCTATAAAAACGCTACATGGATAACTTCAAAAATCGCCTTGGGAAACGCTTAAAACATCGCCTTGGGAAACGCTTAAAACATCGCCTTGGGAAACGCTTAAAAACGCAAAAATAGCGTTCCTAAGCGTTTGAGCGTTTGAACGTTTTAACGTTTTAACGTTTGACCGATTTAAAAAAAAAATTTTTCCTATAATAAAAACATGACAACAAAAATTACTGTACAACAAGCGCTTAGACAGAAATTCAAAGAAGCGCAAAATGAAGTGATGAAAGAAAAAGAAGCGAAACTTAGAGAAATCAAAAAGATTGATCAACCCTCTGAAGATGAACAAATAATTTTCACAAAACCAAAACGTAAGCCCATGACTGTGGCTGAAGCTAATAAATCGATTAAACTCAAGAAAAATTTACAGAAATTAGCAAAACAAGAAAGGGTTAACCAAGCATCTGATAAGGAAACAAGAGAAAAGGCTTATGAACCTATAACTTCACGATTAGATAAGGTAGAAAAAGCAGTGAAACAGACTGATGAAGATCTTGGTAAAAAATTAGAACTCATTCCTGTAATAAAAACAATTAACCCCTTGGCTATCAGTTCGCCTAAAAAAGTTACTTTTAAAGATGTTGATGACGAGGTTAAAAGTATTGATAATGATACTGAAGATACTTTAAATCAAAGCTTTTCAAGTGACAATGCAGATAGGGATTATGAAATGGAAACAATTTTACAAAAAAGTGTTAAATTACCAAACTCTTCTGTAGGTCCTTTAGGTATTGGACCAATTGCAGAATTATATATTCTTCATCCTGATAGACAATTTGGAATATACCCTTTAAAAAATCATATCTTTATTGGAAATAAACAGATACGGGTAAATGGAAATGATATTGAAATAGAAAAAATGAAATATTCCGGTACTGAAGGCTTATGGAAGCTCTTAACAAAACCCATAGCTTCTGATATTCCATCCAAAGATGAATACACTAATGAAGACTTTAAAGCTTATACAAAAATCCTCATTCAAACAGATAGCATGTTTCAAAATAATAATCCCGAATCTAAACAACCAAAATCAAGTGTTAGTAAAAAATGGAAAGAAATCATAAAACCTATCTGGGAGTATAGTAAAAAGAAAAAGATTGGCACTGGGTTGATTAAATATACTGAAAATCCTGTAGAATTTAAATATATAGATAATTTGAATCAACTTACACAAAGACTATACTATTTGTATGCGCAAGAGCAGGCAGGAAATAATAATTTTCACAATGAAAAATTGGGAATTATAAATTTCATTAAAGATCAACTGGAGAAAGATATTGATAAACCCAAAGGAACTGAATACTTGATTAAAATTATTAATAATTTACCCAAAAATATGATAAAAAATGGTTCTGGTATTTTCAATACTATTCTTAATAAACTTGGGCCTGTTATTCCAGAAATGCATCTCCCAGGTGGTTATCAATATTGTGGACCATTTACTAAATTGGATAAGAGATTAAATAGAGGTGATGAAGGTATAAATAGTCTTGATAAAGCCTGTAAACAACATGACATTTTTTACAGAGATCATGAGAAAACTAGTGATAGGCATCTTGCTGATAAAAAATTGGAAGTAGAAGCTGATAAAATTATGAAAAGTTCAACAAATATCGGTGAAAAATTGGGGGCTGCTACAGTAAAAACTGCTATGAAAACCAAAAGATTCTTTGGGATGGGTGTATATTAATTTTTTATAAGATTCACATCTTATAAAAAAACTTTTTTTCCTATAATAAAAGCATGACTCTAATAAAGATTTCTGATAAACACCAAGATCTAAAAATAACTTTTGCTCAAAAAATTGTTCTAAATCCCAATAAAAATTATAAACTTGGAATAGTAAAGTTATTATTTACTTCACCTTCTCTTTCATTTCAAGTAAAAGATGTATTGATATCATTAAAATTGCTTATTACAGATGTATGGTATCATCACGAGTATGTGTTAGATGGCACATTTACTGTTGAGACGTTTAGAAGAGAATTATATTTAAAAATAAAAAGTTATATAACTGAACTCATGGAGGGTTTTGAAAAGAATAAAACATTATATAAATCACAAATTGAAACATTAAAAAAAACAAAACCTGAAAGTTTGGTTTTTAAAGTAGACTACACTACAAATCGTAATAGATTTTTTCTTAAATCTCCTGTTTTAATTGAAATTTTACGTTTTGGAAATTTCTGTGAACTATTTGATTTTAAACAATGTAAAACACCTGGGGATTATTTTGAAGTTAATAAGGACTACTATTCTGAAGACAACCCAAAGTTAATCAAACCTATTTCGTTAATTGAATGGCATTGTAATATTATTGATTATAGTTTTGCTAATCATGATGAGCATTCTCATCTTCATAGCGAACATGAATTACTACATGTATCTTTGATAGAGAAACAGATTCTCCCCAATACTATTTATATGGAAACAAATAAAAAGATTCTTTACAGACCTATACGAGAAGGAATGAGAGATATTAAAGAGATTAAACTATCATGTAGAAATGAAAATGGAGATGAGCTGCAATTTGAAAATGTTACAGTTTATTTGCATTTGATTGAAGAGTGAGTGAGGAGCTTCTTTTTTATGAGATATTTCTCATAAAAAACCTTTTTTCCTATAATAAAATGGATAATGATTTAACTGATCCTATTTATTGCCATAAATGTAAGAAGAGAACCAATAATATTGATGCAGAAAGAGTGCAAACTATCAACGGGAGATGGAGAGTGGCTGCTAAATGCTCAAAATGTAAAACCAAAAAGAGTAAATTTATCACTTCACCTGAGAAAGAAAATTCTGAAGAACCTGTAGTAGAAGATCTGAATGATGATGAAAAATTATCTCTTGCTAAAGAATTACACAAGCCAATAAGAAATAAATTTCAAAAAAGGACAATATTTACTAAAGGTATTGATGATTTGTGGGCTGCTGATTTGATAATCATGAAAAATTATGAAAAAGAGAATGATGGATACGGCTATATGCTTAATGTTATCGATACATTTTCAAAATTTGCATGGGCCTTACCCTTGAAGAAAAAGGATGGAAAAAATGTTGTTAAAGCTTTTGAGAAAATAATAGAAAAAGCAAAATCTCAAAATCATAATGCCCCCAATTTGCTTCATACGGATAAAGGATTGGAGTTTGAAAATAAACTTTTCAAAGATTTTCTGAAAAATCACCAAATAAAAATGTATCATACACAGAATGAAGAAAAATCTGCCATTATTGAAAGATTTAATCGTACATTGAATGGTAAAATGAAAATTCTTTTTGAAGTTGAGAATGATAAAAAATGGGTTGATTTTCTACAGGATTTAATTAATGAATACAATTATAAAGATTTTCATAGATCTATTGGTATGAAACCATCAGAAGTCACAAAATTAAATCAAAATGACGTTACAGTACGATTATTTGGAAACAAAAAAAATTTACAGAAAGTTAAATTCAGTGTTGGTGATAGGGTTCGCATCAAAAGATTTAAAAAAACTTTTGTAAATAAATATGAAGCAAATTGGACCAGAGAAATTTTTGTGGTTTCTGATATTCTCTCTACTAATCCAATAACATACAAAATCAAAGATTTAAACGACGAAGAGATTGAAGGATCTTTCTATGCTCAAGAACTACAAAAAACAGAATTCTAGAATTATGAATAAAATGATTTATATAAAAGATTTCTTTTATATAAATAAAATGAACACAACGAGCTCATGTTGCTAACTGGTTCATTATCCATCCTATGATAAGTAGTATCCATACAAGAATAGACAAAAAGAAAAAGTGGGTGGATAAAAAAAATGAGGGGTTAGTTAAAGGAATCTCTTTTCTAATAAAAATGAACGATACGAAAAAAAATTATATATCCTATAATAAAATGGATAATATTAAAAAACATTGTGAAAAGTGCGATGTTAACATCACCTATAAAAATTGGGCTAGACACCTAAAGTCTAAGAGCCATGAGAAAAACGACCCTGACCGAACTCTTAAACCTCGAAAAGAACCATTGAGAAAGGATTCAGAGTTAAAGATTTGAGAAATGAAGCGAAAGATTACAATTTAAAAGGTATTTATACAATGAAGAAAAATAATCTTATTACAGCTTTAAATGATATTAAAAATGTATACTTTAAGAAAAGTGATCTAGAAAAACTAACTGTTAAAGAACTACGCGAAATAGCTAAAGAAAAACATATTAAAATTAAAAAACCGAATAAAAAAATCAATATCATCGAACATCTAATGCACCCACAAGGGCATGCATTTAAAGTAAAAACAGTAAAAATGTTCAATTTCGACGATGACTTGATTAATGAAAACAAAGAAAAACGAAAATCTCCTTTTACTATTATAGAAACTAAATCTCGATTCATTAAAAAATTTAAAACTACAGAAATCGATTATACTATAAAATTATCTAATATCATACAAGTCGAAAAAGCTGTATTTGCTATGTTAAATTTGGCTAAAGAAAAATCTAATTTCCAAACCGGGGATAAAATTATGATCGTTGCCCAAAACCCTCATTTTCACCATGATATATCGAAAGATTTAAGTAGTAAATCAAATGTTTTATCTCGTATACAAGCTAAAGAATTTATCCAACACGTAAGCAACATTATTAGTTCCAACGAATACGTTGACATAACAAATACTACGTTTCACATTAAAATCATTAATTTACCGAGAGGAGCAAAAGGCGCCAAAATATTGAACTTAGCCAAAAGTAAACATACGAAACAATGTATTACTCAAATAAAAAATTCCGATAATCTGTGTTGTCCAAGAGCCATAATTACCGCGTTAACTTATCATACTAATAAAATTTTCGGTAGAAAACTTACAAAAAACGATATAAAAGTTTTAAGAAAGGGCCGAAAAATTCAAACAAAATTAGCCACAGAACTTTGCGAAAAAATGGGTTCATACACCGAGGAAGGTTTCACATTGCAAGATATCAAAGTTGTTGAAGAATTATTAGACATTCAAGTTAAAGTTATCTGCGCCGAAAATTTCAATACCGTTATTTACGAAGGAGAAAAGAAAGATACTATAATTTATCTTTATAAAGACGGAAATCATTTTGACGTGATTAATAGTGTAGCAGCCTTTTACGCTTCATCTTATTACTGTAAAAAATGTGATACTCCTTATAATAACAATAACAAACACGAATGCAAAATGACTAGAAATAAAAATGTCTGTACACTCTGTAAACAAATACAACACGATGAAAAAGATAAAAATAAAATATTCTGTAACGATTGTAACCGTTATTGTTATAATGATAATTGCTTTAAAAATCATAAAGAAGTTTGTAAAATAACCTATAAATGTTTAAACTGCGGGAAAATTTGCAAAAGAACCGACGAACATAGATGTGGTTCTGGAAAATGTCGAAACTGTCAAGAAATATTCGACGATATAGGTAATCATGAATGTTTTATGTTAGCAAGACGGTCAAACGGCGGGTATTGTACTGGGCCTTGCGTTTGTAATAAGCAATCCAGTAAGAAACTCGAAAGTTGTACTTACACCGAAAAATACATAACATTTGATTACGAAGCAATGCAGGAAACCGGTGTTCACGTGCCGAATGTAATTGTTCAAAATTATTTCGATGGAACCAAAATGAATTTCAAAACTAACGAAGAATTTTGCAAGTGGCTAATTTCTAAAGAACACAAAGGATACACTGCCATAGCACATTATGCAAAAGGATATGATTCTCAGTTCATTTTGAAATACTGCGTCGAAAATACTCTGAAACCTTACACTATTTATAATGGAACTAAACTAATGTTATTAGAAATTAAAGGAATAATAAGAATAATCGATAGTTCTAACTTCGTTGCATCTCCGTTATCTGCTTTTCCAAAAACGTTCGGATTAACAGAACTCAAAAAAGGATATTTTCCCCATTATTTCAATACTCGAGATAATCAAAATTACGTTGGGCCAATTCCTGATACTAAATTTTATGGACCTGATTCAATGAAACCCGAAGTAAGAAAAGCATTTTTGAAATGGCACGCTGAAAAAGTAAAGGAAAATTATATATTCGACTTTCAGAAAGAAATATTAGAATATTGTGAATCAGATGTCGATATTTTGCGAAGGGGTTGTATTGAATTTAGGAAGCAATTTTTAGACATAGCTAATATCGATCCTTTCCAATATTTAACTATAGCGAGTGTTTGCATGGCCATTTTTCGGTCAATGCATCTCAAAGAAAATACTATCGCTGTGAATAAAGAAATTAGAAAAGAAACATTTAGTAAAGGTTCAATAGCTTGGCTTAGTAATTTTAAAAATGTACAACATGCTTTAAACGGTGGAGAAGTTACAATTTGTGGAGCAAAGGTTGATGGCTACGATAAAATAACAAATACCGTGTACCAGTATCATGGTTGTTTTTGGCATGGATGTCAAAAATGTTTCCACGAAGATACTATTAATAATGTAAACAATGAAACTATGGGCGATTTGTTAGAAAAAACTAATCAAAGGAGTAATCAAATAAAAAATGCCGGTTTTAAATTGATAGAAAAGTGGGAATGTATTTGGTTAAAATCGGAAGCTTATAAATCATCATTAAATAAAAATATAAGGGTTATTGAACCATTAAATCCTAGAGATGCGTTCTATGGCGGTAGAACCAATGCTAGTAAATTGAAAGTCGTAAATAAAAAATTAAGATATATCGATGTTTGTAGTTTGTATCCAACAGTTCAATATTTCGATTATTATCCCTTAGGTCATCCAACAAAAATTCATAAACCTGAGAAATATGATGAAAATTGGTACGGTTTAATCAAATGTAAAATATTACCTCCTAAAAAATTATATCACCCAGTTCTCCCGATCAAAAGAGATAAACTTCTATTTATTTTATGCGAAAAATGTTTTGAAGATAAATGTAATACTTGTTCACACGATGAAAATGAAAGAGCTCTGGTTGATACTTGGACTACAGATGAAGTAAATAAAGCTATTGAAAAAGGTTATAAGATTCAAGAAATTTACGAAGTATGGCATTTCAAAGAAAAAAGTAATGAATTGTTCAAAGAATATGTAAAAAAATTTATGAAAATAAAACTAGAGACTAGCCCGTGGGAAAGTGACTTTGAAACTATTGAAGAATATATAAAAAGCATTAAAGAAAGTCTCGATATAGATTTAGAAAAAGAAAGAATTCAACCAAATCCTGGACGAAGAGCAGTAGCAAAGATTTGTTTGAATTCTTTGTGGGGGAAGTTTGGACAAAGATTGAACATGTCACAATCTGAATACATTATAGATGTAAAAAGATGGTACGATATACTTTTAGATGACAGACTAGAAATTGGCTCATGCCATTTTCTGAATGACAACATCGTACAAATATCTTATAAATTTTTGAATCAATACATCGAAGATAGTTTTTCAACAAATGTTTTCGTTGCGGCTTTTACTACATCAAATGCAAGATTGAGACTTTGAGACTATATGATATGCTTGATAAATTGGGAGATAATGTCGCGTATTATGATACTGATAGTATTGTTTACATTGATGATGGAAAAACTCTTGTAAAAACAGGTTGTATGTTAGGTGAGTGGACTGATGAATTGGGAAAAAATAATCACATCGTAGAATGGCTTAGTACTGGTCCAAAGAGTTACTCTTATATAACCAATCAAGGGAAAGAAACTATTAAAATTAAAGGATTTACTTTAAATTACCAAAACGGCAAATCATTAAATAGAGAAACTATGAACAAAGTTTTAACGAAAGAAATAAACAACGTTAAGCTTAAATTTAACATGATTACGCGAAATGTAAAAGATAAAACATTAGTAAACAAAGAAGTGGAAAAAGAGTTTAGATTTCTGTATGATAAACGAAATATAATTGAAAACAAAGAAACCGATATTATTGATACTTTACCTTGGGGATATTAAACGTAAACATTTAAGAAGCTCTTTATATAAAAATCAGTAGTAAGTGGGTACGTTGGGGACACATTCTTGTTTTTTCACTTGAAAAAAAAAATGAACGCCTTAAATTAAAATATTTTAACAACTTAGTATAATATTATTGTTTTAGTGGAAAAATTCCAATAAAACATTTTTTTATTAAAATTAATAATTAAACAAACTTGATGTTATGCATGTCATTCTACGAATTTTAAAGCATGCATATCTTTTCCGTTATATTTTTTCATACCATTATAAACGATTTTAACTTGGTCCTTAACCATTTTAGTTAAATCGTTTTTAGTTAACATATCGTTGTATCGAGATGGTAAATAAACATTAAAATCGTTCTCCAAGTTGAGGAGAATAGCTCCACCGTTTTTTGTTTTCTTAAATTCTCCACCGAGAATCTGGTAAGACTTTCCCTCAACCAAATCCGAGAGTTTATTGTATGTTTGTTCAAAATTAAGTTTTTGTAATAATGCGCTTTTACTCATTTTTATTATAAAAGTTATTCTTTTAACTAACCCCCCCAAAAGAAAAAGTCACTGGTTCTGATGTTTTGTGTTTAAAAAAGTTTTATCAGGGATTTAAGTCGATAAATGAAAAAGTCACTGGTTCTGATGTTTTGTGTTAAAAAAGTTTTATCAGAGAGTCAAGTGAAAATAAAAAACATCAGAGAGTCAAGTGAAAATAAAAAACATCAGAGAGTCAAGTGAAAATAAAAAACATCAGAGAGTCAAGTGAAAATAAAAAACATCAGAGAGTCAAGTGAAAATAAAAAACATCAGAGAGTCAAGTGAAAATAAAAAACATCAGAGATTCAAGTGAAAGTGTCCCCAACGTACCCACTTACTACTTATATATATATATATATATATATGCTATGCTCGGGCATGGAAAAGGTGTTGGCTCGTTGGCTCTGGAGGATCGGCCAGATTCAAGGATGTAAGCCGGCACTGTCCCGTTTGAAATCTTTGACAGGAAGCAGCCCAGTCTCAACTTAGTAAAACTGAAAAACTCCATTCCAAGGAGAGAGGCTGCGTAGGACGAGGTGTGACTCCTTGGTTTGAGACCATGAACGTATCTTATACAGCAATTGAAGAGAACCTCGAGGCGCCTTCTAGCAAAAGAATCAAGGTCGTGCATAAACACTGAATCACAGTAACAGAAGACGGGAAGGAGAATACTCTTGAATAACATTAGCCTAGTGCGAAAAGGGGTAATGAACCCAAGTTGTTTCAGAAGATGGAGAGAATGATGAACGGTTGAGGAAATTTTGGAAATCTGGGAGCGCCAAGAGAGATCGGATGAAATGATGACCCCTAGGTCCTTAACTTGGGAAGTAAAAGGGATAACATCACTATTCAAAAAAACTGGGGATAAGTCAAAGGTGGGAATAAGATGTTTAAAAATTATTAAGCCTTGGGATTTTTTAGGGTTTTTGTTCTTATTGTTTGATCAAGTTTTTCACTTATTTATCTTTGTGTGGTAATATTCCGGAGTCAGCAGACCCTAGAATCGGCCTCCACACACGCCGCAGCCCTTGGTAAACTCGATCCATTCTATCTATTTTGCATTTTATTGAATGGGCTACAATCAACTGCTGAATTTATTTAAAAGACGAACGTCGAGGCGTTGAGCTTTAGTCATTCTGCCACCTACTTAGAATCGCAGAACCTAGGGACATTCAAGTCAAAGGGGGTCATGAGAACCTGACGTTTGAACTCATTTGCGGTCATTTCTTTTTACATTCCAATACTCTACCTACTCCTTCGAAATGGATGCCAGCCAGTTCAGTCAATTGCTGACTGCTTTCAATACTAACCAGGGGAAACTGATTGAAGCCCTTTCAAAAAAGTTGAGCGAATGTGTAACTACAACTGCAGAAAACCCTAACCTAGCCAACACGGCAGCATTTCTGCCCCCTTTCGAGCAATTTGATTCGTCCAAAGAGAATTTCAAAATGTATAAGGCTCGATTTGAAAACTACCTAACATTGAAAGGGGTGTTCGCCAACAAACTATTGTGCAACCAGATGTTATTAAACTCGATTGGCTCAACACATTACCAGCTTATTGTGTCCTTGGTAGCTCCCCGGTTACCGAGCGACCTGTCATCATTGGACATCTCGAAGGACATCTGTGTCCAAAACCCAACATTTTAGTTGCTCAGCATAGATTCTTATCTCTTCATCAACAGGATGGTCATTCAGTTGGTGACTACATTGTCAAATTACGCCGCGATATTTCAGATTGCGATTTTGTATGCCCCAGGGCAGAGTGCAGGACAAGCATTGACAATGCCTTCCTTAGAGCCCAATTTATTCGTGGCCTATGTGACAACCATATTCGTGAACATCTATTACAATTGGATGTGACTGACTTCGATGCTGTAATCCAGAAGGCATTGGCTCTAGAAGCTGCCAAGATAGGTAACCTGGAATTCTGTCAACAGAATTCTAATGTTTCAACTGACTCCATCAATAAGGTTTCTCGCCGTCATCCTTCTCCCTCATGCGGTTATTCTAATCAGAGGCAAACCACTGTCAAATCTCCTTCCAGTGGTGGTCAGCATTACCGTTCAGTCTTCATCAAAATTCGACTATGCAGCGCTGGGACTTCAGGATATCTGTCAGATGTGGCCTTGCCAACCACATTGTGAGAAATTGCAGAACTGATCCTAAACGTCTAAAATGTAAATTCTGTTCCAGAACTGGTCATGTAAGCAAAGTGTGCATTAAAACTCTACTGAGTTCCCGGAAAAACTTCAAGAATGAAAATTCAACCAATCAGGTACAATCCGATGATGAGTGTTCATCTGACGACGTTTTTGATCGCTATGGTGTCAATCATATCGTTGACATTTTCCAACACGATAGAATTCCATCAATTGACCTCGACAAATATTTTATTACTGTTAAACTAGAGGGCCACCATCAAAAATTCGAAGTGGATAGTGGTGCAGGATTTTCCTTTATTCCCAGGGATCGATTCAAAGAACTCAATATCCAAGCACCACTTCAAAAATCTACTGTTGCGTTCCGCTCCTATACCGGAGACGTTTTTCGACCTTATGGTAAGGTTGATATTAACGTTGAGTACAAGGGAAAAAAATTCAATGAAGAATTGTATGTCGTTCCTGAACATTATGACGCCCTTTTGGGACGCATTTGGATCCGCCATTTGGGTATCAACCTGCAGGAAATTAATACAAAATTTTTGAAAACTCCAGAAATTCATAACATTCAATCTATTAACACCATTGAGGATGTAATAGCCAGGTTTCCTGAACTTTTTCAAGAAAAGGTTGGTTGTGTCTCCGATGTCACCGTGTCATTGCGACTTCGTGAAAAAGCCAGACCTACATTCTTCAGGCAACGGGAGGTACCCTACGCCCTCCGTGACAAGGTGGATAAGGAGTTGGATGACCTGGAGGCACAGGGTATAATTTATTTCAAAAGTGATCACCAGTGACTGGGGTTCTCTGTTAGTAGTTATTCCAAAGCCTGACAATACCGTCAGGTTGTGTGTTGACTACAAGATAGGTGTAAACAAGCAGCTTGTAAATTCGAATTACCCCATCAGAAAAATCGATGAAATCTTGAATGGCCTTCGGAATTCTAAATATTTTTGTTGGCTTGATCTATTATACAAAGCCTATCTGCACATTCCAGTAGACAAGGAGAGCAGTCAAATTCAAACAATTACTACTCATAAAGGGACATATGCCATGAATAGGCTGTCATTTGGAATCAAAACTGCGCCCAGTGAATTCAACCGAATTATTGACCAGGTATCAAGTGATCTACCAAAAACGTTGTCATACTTTGACGACATTGTTGTACACGGCGCAACTAAACAAGAGTGTCAAGATAATCTTGAACGCTGCCTCCAGAGATTAAAATAATTTGATCTGCATTTGAATAGAAGAAAGTGCTCGCTATTTCAGACAAAAATAGAGTATCTTGGACATGTTGTTGAGCACAACAAAATTTCTAAGAGCCCTGATAAGGTCAGGGCTATAGTGGACATGCCGAGACCTGCCAATGCAGACGATGTACACCGACTTCTTGGCATGTGTATGTACTTCTCAAGGTTTGTATCAAACTTGTCAACCATCACCTTCCCCCTTCGAGAACTCTTAAAGAAAAACACAAAATTCAGATGGACAGCAGACTGTGAAGGAGCATTTCTTAGGTTAAAGGGGGAACTATCCAGCAATCAAACACTCACTCCATATGACCCATCAGTACCAATCATTCTTGCTTGTGATGCAAGCCCAGTCGGTATAGCTGGTGTCCTCTCACATGTTATAGGCGACCAAGAGAGACCCATAGCATTCGCCTCAAGATCCCTTACAGCGGCTGAACGGAACTACTCTCAGCTTGACAGAGAGGCTCTATCTATTGTCTACGCAGTCGATCATTTCTTCACTTACTTGTATGGACGCCATTTCAAACTTATATCGGATAATAAACCGCTAACTCGAATTTTCCACCAACATTCCAAGATACCACCCATGACTTCCGGACGTTTATTGCGATATGCCACATTTCTATCAGCTTTAGGTTACGAAGTAACCTTCAAAGAGGGGAACCGGAACATCAACGCCGATTGCCTTTCACGAGCTCCAGTAGTCCAAAAACTACCATCAAACGACATGAGAATCAACGAGGAAGTTCGATGGGTGTGTATGACTTCAATAAACCAGATTTCCAGCGAAGTTCTCAATGCGGAATCAATCCAGAAGGCAACAACAGCGGATGCGCACTTATCAAAAATAATTGGCGAGATTGAAACTGATGCAGAAATGTCTTGTGAATACACACTTGACAGTGGTATTCTCTTGAAAGGTCAACGGGTGGTAATCCCAAAAATTCTACAAAAGCCGGTGCTGGAGGAACTTCATCGTACACATATTGGTATTACAAAAATGAAGCAGCTTGCTAGACGGTACGTCTATTGGCAAGGGATTGATAACGATATCGAACGTCTTTCTAGATCATGTGAACCATGTGCAAAGATTAAGTCCAGCCCTCCAAAAGCTCCAGTGCATCCGTGGGATGAGCCGAAACAAAACTGGGATCGCTTCCATTGTGATTACGCGGGGCCATACCGAGATCATTTCTTCCTTCTTGTGATGGATGCTAAATCTCGATGGGCTGAGATTAAGATCACCAGGAATGCTCCAACATCATCATCAACAATCGAAATGCTGATGGACATATTCATAACTCATGGTTTCCCCAGCATATTGGTATCGGACAACGCATCAATTTTTGTGAGTGACCAATTCAAAGCATTTTGTTCCAAAAATGGCGTTTTACAGAAACTAATTGCGCCTGGACACCCTTCTGCTAATGGCCTCGCGGAAAGGAATGTCCAAACCCTCAAAAGAAGACTGGCAGCCATGCAGAGTGACCCGTCTCCTCTTCATGCGAAGGTCCGAGAAATCCTGTTCAGGTATCGAGCAACACCATTGGCTTGCAACAAAACTCCGGCTGAACTGTACCTACAAAGGCCTTTCCGTTGCCAGTTAGATGCCCTGCGACCGGCTAAACACTCCAAGAATAACGTTTTTGATCATCAACCAAGAGCAAGACAACTCAGAGTGGGAGACAGAATACAGACCCGCTACTACTCCAGCAACAAGTCCACCTGGAAATTCGGAACTGTAGTTGGGAAATTTGGGAAGCTGCATTATCAAATTAGTGTTGATAATGAAAATGGTACCATCAAAAGGCACATTGATCAACTGCGTCTGACAGAGATACCAAAGAAAACTGTATCATTTACACCAGCAGTTCCTCCGGATGAACCCCCGACAGTGAAAGATGTACCGCTATTGCCATTCCTCAATAACCTACCGACAGCTGCCCAACCTGGTTCAGTACAGGGAGAAAGGCTCCGCATAGATAGACAGCAAGCTCAACAGCATGAGCCTCAAGACCATCTGGAGCCCAGACAATCTTCACGTATTTGTGCCACTCCTAAATACCTTCAAGATTATGTACTACATGTAAATGTTGATAGATATAGGGTTAATATGTGTTACAGTAAGGGGGGGGGGGAGAATGTTGTGTCCACTATCCAGCCTAACCCGTAGTGTCAACCAACCAACTGGAGGATATACAATCCATGTCTGTTCTATCATCCATATATGGTTTTTCAACAAGTGATTCAATATAATAAATCGTTCACAGTAATCAGTTTTCAAGCACATCGTTTATTATTCAACCACAACAGTATCACCATCTGAAAGCCTCCTACGTGCTCAGGTAAATCCCACACCACTTCCACTTCCGGCTGCTATGCCACCTCGTCTACCTGCAGTCGTTGTTACAACACCGCAGATTAGTACGAGAGACAGAACTATTTCGAAGAACACAGTGATGAAGCAGGCTTGGGCCAAGCTCCAAGACGAACATGCCTACAAGTTGGAACTGTTGGCAGTGGAACGGATGAAGACGGAGAATGAGAAAAGGAGAATGGAGGTGGAAGATAGCAAAAATAAAATGGAATTTGAAGTAGAATGTAAGAGAATGAAACTCGAAGAAGAAAAAATGAACATGTTAAAAGAACATTTCATTGCTCTAACTAATTGCATTGCACAGTTAATTTAATCTAAACATGATTAATTGTTAACTTTTTTTTAAACATTTCATTATTTCTTCTTCTGTTATAGTAACATTACTTTTGTAACTTTAGCTAGATTGGTCTCAACAGTCTAGAAGATAATTAAACAGGTATTAATCACAATTGTTGTATCCTGGGAGGCGCGAGTTCGAATTCTGTAGAAACACCATAATTTGTGTGCTCAACAGAGCCCTGGAGGAAATTATGATGGAAACCTCTTGATTATTGAGACCAGTCTACCTTGTGTTACTGAACAGCATGAGAGTGGTCTTCATACAAGTACGTTCAGTGGTCTCTATTATTGGTATTGGTTTATTATTTTCTATAATGAACCTTTGGTATTTAAAAGAAAAAACGCTGCAGTCCTTCTCACATGGGTTTATTATTCTATTGGACTTACCTACAGAAATGTTGGCTCTTCATTTATTATTTCTTTCATATGAAATAATTAAAATAGCTATTTTTGATGGTTTCCACCAATTTTGACCCCCAAAAACCCGAATTACGCTCTTTTTTCTTCTTTTTTTTTTCAAATCATCTTTGAACATTGCTAGTGCCATGTAATTGTCATGATTCACCTGTTGAGACACATTTTCTAGTGTCATTGTACAAATTAATGGTGGTTTTAGAACATTTCCCAGGTTTTTGACTCATAAAAAATCGATTTTGGGAGCAGAACCATTGGTAGAACCTCAATTTTCCACTCTGGTCGAAATTGACTTCATATTCGGTCTTCTTGTCCTAAAAAAACATGGAAAACGAACCAAAAGGGGATACAATCCCCCCGTTACCATGAACCACAATTAATGAAATCCGGTTTTTAGGTCACATTAGGGGTCTACTTGGTCCTCGAAGCTGAATTACTGTCAGTCACCTGTAAGGTGAAAAGTGGGGTCCAGAGATAATTCTCCAATAAGTTAACAGAAAAAGAATAATGCTGTGATGTAAGTTACGTTTGTCGATAATTTGATTGGTTCAGTAGATTAGAAATAGAATAATGTTCCTAGAAATTCCAACTGTGATAATCTACTGCGAGTGAGGTATTTCTTATACCTACCTACCAGGTTTCTGGTAAGAGGAAATCTTCGCAGAAAAACACACTATGATGTTGTTGGGCACCCATTATAGTTGTGTATAACAATAAATTTTTCATTTTTATTTCTTATCTTACAAAATGTATAGTTGTTAGAAGAAAGTTACTGCTCAGATAATGTATCCCTTGGTATAAGATTAATTCTCAAATAAGTTTTTCTTAGTTATTGGAGAAGAATAAGTGAGATTATTGGATGAGAGATAAGTGAGATTAATAGATTATTCTTTTTCATAGAAAAATTATAATCCTGTGATATGCACCTGCGATATTGTCAAGAATTTAATTGGTTCAGTAAGTAGATTCAATAAGTAGAACAAAAGGAGATTGTTGAATAATGTTCCTAGAAATTCTAACTGTATTACACCTACCGTGTCAGCAAAGTATTTAATGTACGTAACTGTGATCTTGATTAAACGAATTACCTTGATTATTACGTGTGCTCAAACTGTTCAGTTCGTTTGCATCCCTTCTCTGTGACAAGAAATTACCATGAATGCTAACTCCATGAAAAACAGATGCATGGTGATCTGAGACTAACCAGGGTTCACAGTACAGTACTGTATTGTGTCACTTCCAACATTCATCTACGTTCCTGTAATACGGAAAATGCGTTGGATCTTCTAGTACCATGAATATTTTTAATATCCCTCCTCACTGGGTTGTCTGTCCTGGCTGAGCGACAGTCGTGTAAGGGAAGAATAATGCAAAAGTCCTATTCAGCAGGGAACGGCAAAATCAAAACCACCGATTTAAAGGAAAATTGTTTGATAATTACTATTAGGAAATACTTTCGTTGCTTATGCCAAATATTGTTGCAAAGATGGCGGACTTACATCAAAATAGTCACCGGTTTGACTGCCGTATATACACGTGTGGCAGTTGGCAAGTAAAACTGCAACTGCATACATGCCACCAAGGTTTCGTAGGTGCAGCTTTTGGTTTTTGGAAAAGTCTACAACTGTTGGAGCACTTTTCCAAATCCCCACTCCACGGCTTGCCTCACTGTGGACATGGCTCTATTGAACCTTAAGTGATGTGGCTGCTGACTGTTTGATGGGTAGGTATGGTGCTATTAATATGTCCGCAATTTGGTATGCTAGATCTCCATACAAGGCAAATGTTCGTCCAGGTGTAACGCAGAGTCTGAGGACTTGGGCTTGGACTTCACCTCCTGTCCAGAATCCTGAAACATGCGAATAGCAACAAATTAGGATGAATTAAATTTTTTTAGTGAACTGTACCTACTACTTACCTACATTTATTATGCACTGTAAGTTCCGTGTTTCATACAAAAATTTGCTTAGCAGGTCAACGTGGATGATGAACTGTATATTAGTTTTTGTTTTTTCTTTACTTGTGGAACACCTTCTAGACTCATAAACACAGAACGTACCTTTCTACTTTTAGTTGTCAAGGGGCATCAAATAGATGTCATTTCTTGTTGTGACAAAACTAAATTAGAATCATGCGTTACTCATGTATTGCCCATTTACCTTAGGTACCAATCCCTCTACAAAAATTACGTGTTTCTTGTCAACAAGTTGTTTATTGACAATTTTTTTTTATTCCTCAGAAATCCCTAGAACCTCCTGGTTTTTATCGAATTTTCGTATTTGTGGACAAGAAGAGTAGGTAAACATTCCAAGAAATGTGTTACAAATACGAGACATACCTACTTAGATACCTATGAATCTAATTGTGTATTGGACGTAGGTACCAGCGTCATGCCGTCTTCCCTGAAAGGGTCCTTAAGTGTAGATTAATAACTAGGCCATCTGGAGTGACAATTGACTGGTACTTCAAGCAGTGGAATCTTTTGTGCCCTGAATAATAAAGGTTCTGGTCTTCAGTTGGTCGACACATCCTTTGGGCAGTACCATCAATGAAACCCCAACAGTGAGTGAGAGGAGCTCCCCTCCTAGCAACTGCCTGTGAAAATAATTATGGATCAGTACCCAGGTAATGGGGAATTCTTTTTTTCCATCAAATATTCAGAACACTTGCGGTTCTGTAGGATCGTTTAGTATGCACTAGGGCTCTAAGCGGAATTGCAGTTGAACAACTTGGCAATTTAGTACCTACCTGATACGTCATTTCTAGCAGGAATTCAGAAATATAAATTTCGCAATTGTTTTTTGCCTAGTCTTTCCGACATAAAAACCTCATTATGTGGACAAATAACTTACCTCAGAATAGGCAGCCAACTTCTCATTGTTGAGCCAAGGGATACGTCCCAAATCAGCCAGCAGGTGACCTTTCTGTTGTTTTATGAGTTGTCGTCCACATAGCAATTGCTGACAGTCCGGACTTGGAGATGCCGAACGTCCTCTCTAGGTCCGCCAACCGGCTGGGGTAGGACAACCGTCGGAGGACAATGCATAAGGCTGTCATACCTGGCACTCTGTAGCCGTTCAGTCCCCCTGTATGAACATATCTGGGAATACCCAGGCAGTTCAGAAGTGCTGGCAAATGTTCTTTTCGGAACCTGAATTGACTCAGCACATCCACATCACTCATACCATCTAGTGCAAAACTTCCATATACGTTTCTCAACAGGCGAGGCTCATTCTGCAAACTGTGTCTTTGTATGTATGTTTCCAATACAGAAAGCATGTCTTCCGCCGACAGCAACGCATTCACATACAACTCAGAGAAGTACTCCAGGTCTGCCATGCCTGCCTTAGTAAAAACACCACTTCCACAAAAATTTGAAATAATTTGAATAACACAGGGAAACAGAGGAACAGAGAACTTGGCGTGGAGCAAATAAACTCGAAATTACTGTAAGTACATTGAAAGCCTACTACGTGCTACAGTGAAAACGTGATCGCGATGAATTTTCCTATTGACTATCGTCCAATAAGCACCCTCCCCAGTAAAGCGCTTGTAGTTATTATTAAAAAACAAATGATGAGTCATATTTCCTCACATAATTTATTATGCAGGCTTCAATCTGGCTTCCGCTCTCATCACAGTTGCGAGACTGCTTTACTGAGGATTACCAATGATGTTAGGTGGGGAATTGAACATGGGCAGTGCTCCATTCTCGTTCTACTGGATTTTAAAAATGCCTTTGGCTCCGTAGACCATAGGTTGCTAATCCAGAAAGAACGATGCGGATGATGTTTGTAAAGAAAATGTTTGGGCCAGATATACCTGTGTACCATGGTACATTCATGGGGTATTTGATTATGGCTCTTGCCCACTGTCCTCTGTTTGTTGTCATGTTGTCGTGCTCGGTTCTCCAAGTGGATTCTCTAACAGACTTGAGGAAACTCACGTGATCGCTGAGCGGGATATTGTTGTGGAGTCCAACTGATCCCAACATCGCCACTCTTCGAGCAGTAGCATCAGCTATCATGTTTGATGTTACGTGCACAGGACTACAGATGCGGCGGAATTGATAATGCTGATTTGCCTGGTGATTTGCTGAATTATAAAAGGTGGGTGATCACCAGCTTTAAAGCGTCTCAGGTACTGGAGAGCTGATTTTGAGTTGGATAAGATTAGGGTGTTCATTAGAGGTGAATCGGAAGCTGCGTGTTGGAGAGCAATGAGAATAGCAGTTAATTCAGTGTGAAAGATGCTGCAGTTCTTATTTAATCCTATTCCAGAGAGGGCTTTATGCTGTTCACAGTAGAAAGCTGCAGTGGCATTGCCGTTTGCAAGTTTCGATCCATTGGTAAAAATTTTATTGTTGTAAATCAGGTAATTGTTGTTAATATATTCTAGAGTGGGGGACTTACATTCCAATTCCCTTATATTGCCTTTTTTCTCATTGGTGGAAATAGTTGGGTTGATGGTGAGAGCATGATGTAATTTTAGTATTTCGCTGTTCTCTGCTTCGGTGTATAGATTTACATCTCCGGTATGAAGTTGGTCAACACATTCACTATCTTACCACTTACCATTGTCTCGAGCATTTAGGACTTTGAATTGGAGATCTGTAAGGCAGTCAAGTGTTGAGTGTTTTTTCCGGAAGCCGTGTTGGACCAGTGACAGCAGCTTCTGTGTTTCAGCAAATGTTTCCAGTCTTTTATTGATCATACTGTTCAGGACATTTACTGGGCATGGAATGAGAGATAGTGGGCGAAGAGCTGGGGGCTGATTCTGGTTATTGTTGGGCTTTTTTATATATATTACCTTGATTGACGTTCTTCCATTGTTGGGGAATAATGTTATTTTTGAAGCACACATTGTAAGTTCTAAGAAGGATGGATTTGCCTGTGGGGGGAAGATGGTGAATCATGGAGTAGCTGATATTGTCTGGTCCAGGGCAGGTGTTCTTGCGTTTTGATAGGGTATTTTCGAGCTCTTCCATATAAAATGGTGTGGGTGGGGACGCGTGCTCCAGAAGGATGTGAGGTAATATTCGTGAAGGCTTAGTAATTCGCTCTAGAACCTCTTTGCAAGCATCAGGGGCAACCTCAGGACGCACAAAATTGCTGCTGTTAGGATGAGTTCCATTAAGGCTAGCCAGTAGTGTCCAGGCCGAAGGGCGATCATGAATGTTGGGAGAGGTGGTGACAGATTGGCAAAGTTCGTGCCAGCCATTCCTCTTTTCTTGAAGGATGTCGTTGTCCGATTGTTTTAAAACTTCATCTAGCTTTTTAAGATTGCTAGTAAATTTGTGTCGCCCGTACAATTTAAGAGCAGTTCTTTAAACATTAACAGCATCTCGGCAGCGATCATTCCAATATTTATTCGCCTTGGTAAAAGGACATACTATTTTAGTTGGAATGGTGTCTTTGGCTGCAGATAAAATGGATGCTTTGAGTATGTCATAAGCAGGTTGTAAATTATTTCGGTTGATATCAGTGTCCAATAAATCAGAAAGAGATTCGTTTTTGCCTGGTATTCTGTCCAATTGGCTCTCCGAAAATTCCACCTACATGTGGGGTGGATAACCGGAAGATCCAGTTCTTTAATTATGAGTTCTATGGGGAAGAGGTCACTTCCAAGGTATCATCCAGCACCTGCATCTGTGATCTATTGACTAGGTGTGGGGAGAAGACAATGAAATCTGTCACCGATTTATGCTCGTTCGGCTTGGTTACACGAGTTTCAAGGTAGTTGGTAGCTACAATTAGGTTGTGATCTAATAGTGCATTTTCGATGTTCCGCCCTCTCGTATCGGTTATTGATGAAACCCACATAGAGTGGTGCGTGTTGAAGTCCCCTGCCAATATATTTGTACAGCTTGATTCAATTTCAAATGGAGTATCCCAGTCGGTGCTGCTAGTTTGTATTGCAGGAGGGACATATACGTTATGAATCTTCATTTTAACATTTCCAGGAAGATTCAGTATTACACATAGTACCTCGATTTCAGGATGGTAAGAGATGGAAGAGTTGTGAAGAGTGAAGGATAGTGAGTTTTTGATTAATGTAATTAAACCTCTGCGTCCTGGTAAATCGGCGTTGTCTTTTCTGATGGTTTGGTAATTAGGAAAGTTGACTATTTTATCCTCTGCCAGCCAGGTTTCTTGAAACAGTGCCACGTCAATGTCAAGGTCTTCTAGTAATTGTCTCAGATCATCTTGTTTTCGTAACAAACTTCTGGCATTCCATGATATCAGATTGAAGTCTCCAATTCTACTGACCATTGTGATTATTATTTAGATTGTCAAGTAGACCAAGTAGACAGTGTTGACAGTGGCAATAATATTTTGTAATAATGGTTCAGGATTACATTTGTTTCTTTGTTGGAATTGAGTGATGAATTTGTTCAGTGAGTTGGTTAGTGATTTGATGTTGTTTGTAGGAGCAGGTTGAAGAGTGCTATCCTGACGGTCCTACTGAAAGCCCAGCAGAGGGCGATTATGCATATGAGGTGTAGGAGGGCAGTTTTGGTATGGTTGGATAGGAGGGTGGTTTTTTGGGCAATTTTGGGAGTTAGGTGCAGCCTGTCGGTCAGTATTAGGACGTCTTTGTACTGCTGCGGCCCATGAGTCCCATTGGACTGCAGGAAAAACTCCTTAGTCAGATCTCTAATGTTTTTTCTCAATAGTAAATGTGTTTGTTAAAGTGCATTAAATATTGAAGCAAAGCACAGCCCTTGTTTCCGATGTGTTGAAACAGGCCAAACATTTTGAGTTTTGGGAAGTACACTGGTGTTGGGGGTCGAGATCTCCACAACTGTGACAGTGAGGCTGGCTCTTACAAGATGCTTTTATATGCCCGTACCGGTAACAACTGGTGCATAACTTTATTTTTTAGGTATGTATTTGTCAACTTTGAAATGCCTCATCCCAATATTAACTGTGTCCCTCTGATGTCATCCGCTGAAATGTATCCTGACAAATAGGGTTCGAAGGAGGACGGCATCTTTAAGTTTACATATATAAAATGCAGCATTAGCACGTTCACTGCGTCTCCAGAAAACCGAACTTCTCGTGGGCCTGAAAGGAATTTTGAGAACCCTTATTATATAATGTGGTTTTCCCATCTCTAAAAATCATGAATAAACGGAAACCGTCAAAAAATTTGATTTTTCTCTTAATTTTTTTTTTGATTACCAGTCCATCAAACGCACCAGGCGAAAATTTTTTTCTTGCCTCCCTCTAGTTGGGGGTGGCGGTACTGAGGGTTGCCTATCCACTTCTGTGAAGGTTAGCCCCTGCCCTCTTCACTGTAATGCTGTTAGCCAATGGAAAAAGGTAGTTGGCGACTTGGAAATGATATGGGCGTTTTCCCTAGGAGTTGCAGCACAAAAGCATATAAGGAAATATTTAATAATCGCCTGAAAATCGATTTATTCACAAAAGTCGAAATATCAACTTCAATGATCGATTCTAATTTTGTATTCAATCTGCGGCTACAACGAGTGGTACCCCTACCTTCATACAATATCAAAGCGTAATATTCAACTCTGAATCGATTTTCAAGTCCTCAATTGACTTTCCCAGAGACCGAATTTCGGACGTCGGTCGCTCTCCGTATCTGATTACCTGTCCATCGAGACGCACCACGAGGAAAACGGTTTGATGACCTGTCCATCGAGACGCGCTGAACGTGTTAATGTCGTAATTGTTGGAGATTAAGAGTTCTTCTAGGATATCATCATTTATATCCGTTCTAATTATTCCAATGAATTCAGTGGTGCTAGACGGCACACTGATGTTGAAATGATGAGTGAGGGAGTTACTACTGAGTACGTGTTTGTAAACATCCAGCTTGTCAGATATTATACACAATCTGTTCCACCCAGTCTTTTTGATGCTAGTGTCGGAGTTACTGAATTGCTCACAGATAGGCCTTAAAATGGTGGTTTCAGAGGGAAAGTGATTAGATTTTGCGTCTAGCAAAAGTACGAAACTTCCTGAGTGCCAATCAGGGTATTCTCGCTTTCTGATTATCAGGCCGTGTTGCGTCCTGGATATTATAGGGCGTTGTTCGGTTAACGCTATATTGATATCAGGATTATTTATTTGATCTGAAATTATGTTGGGTGGGAAGTAGCTCGTTTCCAGCCTGTTGCGTCCAGGATGTTCCGTATTAGCTTGGGAGCCAGGTTCATTGACTGTTGGTGAGCTATGGCGGTTAGGTGTTGAAGGTTGTGAGGAGTTTGTTCTAGCAGTTTTCTTAGTTTCTTTAGCGGCTAGAAGCAGGATAGTGGAGGCGTGCAGCAGGGCGTTACCCTCCGAGTTAATGTTGGAATGGGAAACATTCCTACGAGTGGACGACAGGGAGTCAGGTGTGGAAGAAGCCGAGTTACGGAGGTTGTCAGAAATATTTCCAGGTTGCGAATTCGCAACCTTCGGGATTTTTATCACAGGGTTTGCGAGAGCCTCTGAGAGGTCTTCAAGTATTTTATTATCGGCAGATGTTATATTATTTGGAGGGTCTTTGGATGAGGTACACTGAGAAAGTAAATCCCTTGTGCAATCGCTTATCAGGTTGCTGTTTCCACCACGTTTCCTTCTGTTTTTCTTGGGATTGGCCTGTGGAGTGATGGTCATGGACATGATGGTTGCGAGTTATAACCATGAGTATACTTAACTGGAATTCACGACTAGAGTAGTGTTTCACTCAATGAAGGGAGTCACCTGTATGCGTGTGTTACGCTCAGTTGATAACTGTACTCGCGAGGGCGGGAAGCGGATCGAACCGAGCCCCTCTGGAGGGAGGACAGTCCGAGTCGAAAGCTGATATTTCTGCGTATGTACAAAGTCTCAATCCTGGTCAAGAAAAAGCGTCATTAACGCCATTGATTAATTCAGCAGAAATATTCTGTTTAGAGTAAGCGAATTCCACGGAACCGGAGAGAAGTAACCAAAGGGCAGGAAACTGATCGAGCCGGGTCCCTGCGGAGGGACAAAATTATCTGAGCCATTATTTTCTGCTTACGCACAAATTAATAGCGTATGGGACAACAGAACTCGAACAACATAAACAAACAAATAAAGATGCCACGAAATCACGAACAAACGAAAAAGAATCTATGGTAGACACGGAAAAACTTTGTGATTAAACCAAAAAAATCGCCAAACCCAAACGAGTCTATCTTAACAAAAACAAAAATCAACAACCAACAAAATTAACTGAGCCGTTATTTTCCGCGTACGCAAAAATTAACAGCGTATAGGACAACAGAACTCGAACAACATAAGCATGCAAATAAAGATATCACTAAATCACGAACGAACGAAAACGAATCATGGTAGACATGGAAAAACTTTGTCCCACACACAAGCAAAATAGTAAATTAAGTATTAAGGTTATATTAGTTTTGTTCCAGCCAATCAATGCGGTTGAACTGTGGTTGAACCGAGCATGCCCAGTAGTGATTTACTCGTCAACCGCTGTTCCAGCCAACAAACCGAGTGTGACCTTGGTTGACAACCGCTGTTCAGGCCCACCAGCACGGTTCAGTCAGGTTGAACCATGGTTCAACCACTCTCTTGCCTGGGGTTCAGGACGGTTGGTTGGCAGTTGCTATTTATAACCACATTTGAACCTACCTCAAGCATAGGTAACCTTACTAATCAAATTTCGCTCTCTGTCTCTGAATTTTTTGTGTGGGTCAATAAATTTTGTGGCTCTGAATTTTTTCTGTGGGTTGGATCAATGGATTTGTTATTGCTGTTGATGGATGATGTTCACATTGAATTTGATGATAGGGCGAAATTTTGACTGATGGTGGCGATTGTGACTTGGAAATGTGGCTAGCAGAAGAACAAAGGTGTCATCCAAAAAACCAAAATTACTTCGATGTGGTGGCCAAATATAACAAATCTGGAGCATTTCAGAGTCAGCCGAGCAACGTCAGAATTCTTTGCAGTTAAATTCGAGGCCAGCCAATTTTACAAGAACTTGTTAGCATGTACTGTAGGGTTTAAAACAAAATTTAAAGTCACGTGAGAAGGTGGTGGTCAACCGGGGTTGACAGAAGGCGTTCCAGCCGAACGTTAACCAGTTGGACCACTCTTTTTGGCTGGAACAAACCTACAGATTGGGGTTAATGGAAAACAGTGTTACCAGAAAATCGCTTTGGATGCGTTATTTTAGATCATCCATGGCAAAAACTTCTTAGATTTCTACTGTCGATGAGTAGATCGTCGTAACATGGATACTATACTGGTATGGTATAGTATCCATGGTCATGGAAACTCCGGATGTTTCCAGGGTTACACGGTAAGTCTTGTGGTAACGCAACTAATCGATTTTATCAAGGTAACCTTATTGAGAAAACTTTTTGGAAAGCTCCTGCTGGGGAAAACCAGGGTATCGAAAAATAGAAAGTAACCCCAGTTTAAGGTAACTATCATGGTTACAGACTTTTTTGGAACCGGCCTTAAGAAGAAGAAGAAGAATGAAACCAAAAACCAAACAAAAAGTTGAACGGATTGTGGATGCAGAAATCAGAAAGTTCGTGGTGATATTCCTTCATATTTTGTTATTCCGTAAAAATGTCATACAAATATTGTATTGTGCCAAACTGTGCCAGCTCAACTGCTACATTGCCTGAAAAATAGTTCATTGTTGTGCCAGCTGTCCAACAAACCTGGAGAAAAGGTGTAATAATATGTCACCTGTAAAATCATGTAAATTTGTGGAGATCCTCTTAACACGTTCCGAGCGGCGCCGATTTTGGTGGAGACTCCCTGTGACGGCACCCGTTTTTTCGAGTTATTTGTTGATAACTGCTTATCATGATTAGTTATGAACGAAAACTACAATGTGGAACCAAAATTGGATGAAAATCATTGATTTATAGACGTTGGATCTATCGATCCACTTCGGCGGTAACGTACGACGGAATAGGCAACCCGCAATACAATCGGCGGGTTTTTGGTGGAGACTCCCTGTGACGGCACCCGTTTTTTCGAGTTATTTGTTGATAACTGCTTATCATGATTAGTTATGAACGAAATCTACAATGTGGAACCAAAATTGGATGAAAATAATTGATTTATAGACGTTGGATCTATCGATCCACTTCGGCGGTAAGGCAACCCGCAATACAATCGGCGGTCTTTTGAAGCCTAGACTCATGAATAACGACCTACCGTGGTTGGATGCCAAAGGGGAACTGAAACAGATTCCTCGAGGAAAAAAGGAACGCAATAATCACAACAAAACTGAACATTGTACCCGAAAACATCATCCAAACGCGGCGAGAAAATGTTGGTAAACAAACGGCTTGGAATAACGAAACGGAACGCAGTCTCTCGGAGGTCAGATCATCTAGAATAAAGGTGTTAAACTCAGCAGTCACTAGAGTGCGCGATAGTTCAGTTTCAGAGCAGAATGTAGAGGCCTCTTATCGTAGAAACGCTCCCCGTAGCTGGATCGATAGATCCAGGCTGGGTGAATTGAACGGCAGGCCTTGGATCGATCGATCCATTCCGCTCGGAACGTGTTAATATAAGTCGGTATGAATATTTACTAATATAGGTACCTGGTGGTGATCAAATCTCCGTCATACCTTTGCTTTTCATTGATGGATATATTTCAGGTAGGATATTCGTCAGTTTTGTTTCATTGCCATTTACCTAACGAAGCTAGGAAAGCTGTGTAGGTATGCAAAAAGTAAAAAAAAAATCCAAAATCACTAAACACCCTTTAGGTTTATTGTAGTTTTTTCATTTTATAAACGAAGCTTTTCCCACCTATATGCATACCGCATTTCACAGGACTTGACTCCTGCGAATGAGCAATACATTTGATTGTCATCAAATTTTTGTGAGACCATCCACCTATAACTACTCTGAACCGCAAGTAATAGATGATTGGTTGACTTCGATGCAATACAATGAATTTTATGGAAAATACATAGTTAATAGGCAGGTTGGTGAAACGTACCTAGACCATCTGTTGGAAGACAGAAAGAATGCTTCGAGGTACCTAGTCTCTTTTGAGGATTTGTAACAGCAGTGTTCGGAAGTCCCCAACACTGTTGGCCCTCCCAGCATAGTGGCCTTTCCTTACTTTACTAACTTAGGTCAGGAATAGTTCAGAAATAAGTAACTAGTGAAATTAGGCTATTGTGGCGAACTGATAGGCTAAGATATGATAATATAGGTGAACGGTACCTAAAAATCATGGTAATAACTGAAGAAAAGGTTCAACAAATCACCACGTTTTGCACCCACCTTCCCACCTACGAATCAATAAATTCCTCTTGTTGGCAAGTTGGTTAGGTACATAATTTTATAGACAACTACATTAGCTAGGTACTTGTAGTAGTAGTTGATTCACATAATAATGGCTTACCTTGTCGTCTTCACTCCTTTCATTTCAAAACGTTTAACATGAACTAGCACAGACCAAATGAAATGAGAGGCGATAAGTTGAAGACGACGCCTCATACTCTTCCTTCACTTTATTTAGCTGTTTTGTCCATTATTGTGAATTATTGATGCATCAGTATTGAGTACAATGCGAAAAGTTGAATGAACAGCCCAAAAAGAAGCGAAAACACATCCAATGATTCAGTAACGTTATGTTCACAGAGGAAGTGGATGGTGGATCAAGACAAAAAGACACGAAAAATGTGATGTCATGCTCGGGGAGTGGGCGGAGTCAGCTGAAGGGGGTGTTTTGGCAGGCTCTCAGAAATTAAAATTTCATTTATTTTTATACAATTACGGGCGCGTCTGAAAAAAAATTTTCGTTCACCATTCGTCTTCAAATTCAATCCACCTTTTGTTTTCGCAATTAAAAAAAAGTGTGCAAGTTCCTCATTACATGCAGTCAATCCGAATAATGCCAACTTCCACACATTTCCGCCATTTAGTAAATCCAGCACCTCTTGCTGAACCACGATCCAAAATAGGTACTTAGGTATCGAACCCGGAATCACTAATGACATATTGCCAGGAAGTGAATCAGGCTCTCCGGTACACCCTGGTTGCACAAGGCGCACATTGAAGCGTGGGCCGCTCGGGAGCTATGCAACATGCAATTGTAAGCCCCCGCCCGCAAGGGCCAGCGCCACCTCCCAGGTCCGGGCTTGCGAGGGGCTCTTTCCCCTCAGCCGGTCATCCCCTCTAGCGCCGTCTGACCGATAGCCACTGCGCAGCTATGAGTGGAGGGGAGTCCAGCCACCTCAGGACTCCCGGCTCCCCACTCTTGGCCAGTCGTCTTCCTGCCATTGAGTGAACTGTTTGTGACCGAAGTATTTTTGTCAAGCGGATGTTTGTGGGCTTCTATGCCAAGTCGGAACGAAGAAGTAACGTGTTACGAGTTCGGAAGTATAATCGGAGTGTTTGAGTTCTTCCCGAAAACTGACGCCAACCCAGTTTTCCATCCCCCCCCTGAGACAGAGACTCATTAATAACCTAATAGCAAGTCCTACCTTCGGGCGACCTCTGCAAAAACCCCCCTTCGTAATTTCATCGAGACGCGCAGTAACGCCATCGAGACGCCATCGTGGTAAACAGGTCAAACCTCTCAATAATTGTATATTTTCTCCTTGTTGTACATCTTCCGTACCTAGCATTAGCATTTCTTCATTTAATAATTCATGTATAATTCTCTTGTGTTTGTTACCCAAATGGTAACGGAGTCGTAATTTCGTAGTAACTAAGCTGAAGCATTTTCATATTATTATTTTTATCATTACTATCACTTACCTCTTGTATTCTGTTGTGTATATTTCATCGTAACGTTCCCGCCAGGCCTTCAGCACCTCTTTGCCGTATTTTGCGAACAGTTTGTAGAGTAACGCCTTTTGCCTTCAGCAACTATCTCAGTAATTATTAACTTAACGTAACGTCACTTGGCCCTCAGCATCACAAATTCGAGCACCTTCAGTGATCCCCATATTATCTTGTAGTAACGTTTCCCTTGTGTTATTTCTCAATATATTCATTTCGTAATTAACTTGTAACTCTGTGTACTTTTCGTTACCCCGATCTCATTCAACAAAGTGTGGTATCAGCGTATTTTGAAAGACCCCCGAAACGACCCTTCTGGTGCCTCCGTAACGTCAGGCCATCAGCCTTATCAAAGCCAGAAACGGTTATTTTCACCCAGAGGGGGCTTACAAAATTGGTGGCAGCGGGGTGGGATTATCGTGCGGTTTGCCCCACACGAACCCACAGTAACGGTAACGCAGAACCACAGTTGAAAGGGATCGGAGCGAGAAAGGTAGAACGATAAAAAATAGGCCGAGTAACTAGGGAAAAGCCCCGAGTGCACGAAAAAAGTAAGGGTCTTCAACCCAAAAAAGCAACGAATTTCGAAACCCGTAACGGTCACTATGGCTGAGAAACCGGAGGGCGCTCTCGGAATGTTGGGACAACTAGAGGTACTATTGAGATCGTTCAATGATCTCAATATGGAACGGGATCGTAACAGGGGCACGGAACCGGACGTTCCGCGTTCAATGTTTTTAGAGATAGAATCATGGGATCCCGACGAACCTGGGGCGATAACGGTGTCCGCGTTCTTCCACTTTTTTGAGGACGTAGCGAGAACGTTGACGCAACAGAAGAGAATGAGACTGTTACGCGCCAAAGTAAGGGGATCGGCGAAACAATTCCTCATTGATAACGCACAGCTAAGCGAAAGCGACACACCCTATGATGACGTAAAAAGAGCCATGCTAACATGGTTCGAAAGAGAGAACCCATCGAAAGCCGCGGCACTCTTGTGGTCGGTAAAAAAGAACACAAGCGAAACGCTTCGACAGTTTGCGGAACGAATACACCGACTAGCGCAATCTGCCGCGCACGAGGAGGGCACGGAGTTAACACGGGAACAAAAACGAAACTGGGTGAAACGGAGGGTGCTCAAGGCCTTTGTAGGCGGAGTACCCAAAGAGTTACGGTCGCACCTAATTAATAACATACCCGACACGATCGAGGAAGCACTGAAACGAGCTGAGGAGTTAGAAGAAACGATCGAAACGACTGAAGACACGGAGGCAAAATGGGAGCTGGCCGCAGTAACGGCGACAGAGGGAAGATGCTATGAGTGCGGGGTAACTGGACACTACGCAGCAAAGTGTCCACGTCGAAACGGCCGTAACACCCCCGTAACGACTAAGGTGTTTGCGCGCCCCACCCCTCGCTACCCCTGCATGTTTTGTGCAGCAGCAACGCAGTTCCCCGGAGACTGTCCACAAAACCCACAAAAAACCATCTTTTGTGATTACTGCGGAGTAAGGGAACACCTAGAAACGGACTGTCATAAAATAAGTTGTTGACACCAGTTTCCCATCCGCTCGGGAACAACCGAGTAACGCCATCAACGGAAATTGAACTGCGATCCCCGATGGGTCATTTACCCATCGTCGATTACCATCTGCAGAAACCAATGAAAATCCCAGCCAGGCTGAACGGCGTAACGCGCGACTTGGTGCTGGACACGGGAGCAGCGGTATCGGTATTGACAACACCCATCCCCGGCACGCCTCTAAGGACAACCACTGCTGAGGCATGGGGCGCGGACGGCTATCCGTTGCGATTCCGCGGCGAACAGGAAGTGGTAGTGGAAATACCAGGAGCCACGGTACGACACACCTTCTTGGTGTTTGAGCGAGAAGGGACCGGGCTGGATTTATTTGGCCTCGACCTTATGAAAAAGATACCGCTCATTATACGCACGGATAGACACGAAGCCATACTGCAACATGAAGGCACCAACCAATTTATTGTTGTCAATAGAATCACGACCGAAACTCACGAGAATGCAGCTGAAACACCCAACGAAAGCACGGCAACGCCCGACGTAACGCCAGGAAACCACGAAAGTGTAGTGGACAGTGCATTCTGTATTCTGAAAAGTGATCGCGGTAACGGTACCAACGAACGAACGAACGAAATAGTAACTTCTCCCAGTAATGCCATAGTAACTCCCCACAGTAATACCACAGTAACTCCTCCCAGTAATTCAATAGTAACTCTCCCCAGTAAGACACAAGTAACTCCCCACAGTAATTCAATAGTAACTCTCCCCAGTAAGACACAAGTAACTCCCCACAGTAATTCAATAGTAACTCTCCCCAGTAAGACACAAGTAACTCCTCCCAGTAACGCAATAGTAACTCCCCACAGTAATTCAATAGTAACTCCCCACAGTAATTCAATAGTAACTCCCCCCAGTAACGCAATAGTAACTCCCTATAGTAATGCAATAGTAACTCCCCCCAGTAACGAAGTAGTAACGCCACCCAAAATTGAACCAGAAATGGCCCCCCTAACCTTCACCACCTCTGACTTGACGCCACCGCCGGAAGTACTGACCACACCCAGAAATGGGCACGTCGCAGTGACCATCAATCTCGACGCACCGGAGCACGAGTCAGGTTCATCTCGTGGAGGTAACAGCTCTTTGCGGTGCTCCGTATTCGACAGCTAGGGAAAGTGGGTTAATGACCGAGTATTCACACAAATTTTGGCAGAGATCATCAGTACCGTAAGTACCTCAAGTATGATAAGTTATTGATCCAGTACGGATAGTGCTTGCCCCTTTTGAAGGGCATAAACCCTTAGGTTTCATGCCTATGAAACTAATCTAGAGCCCAATTTGGCAGTGTTAAATCGTGGGTGGGCCCCTTCGTTTCGATTATAAATCTAACGAAGGCTAGCCAAGATGACCGGTCCTAAGCACTGATTTGAGAAATTAATATTACGTGGATATTGCGTGAAGGAGCAGCGTCATCGCTGAGTTGGAGTTTTCGGGATCGAGGGCCTCGCTTTGTTTTGCTTCCGAGGCAAAACAAAACATCTTCACCGCCAAGCGCGGGTGACCCCCGCCTACCCACTGTTCCCCACATCCGAGCGAGGTAGATTTTGTTTTTTTTCTTTTTTTTTTTTTTCCCCGCGGAGTTTCAATCACTCGACGTTTACCGCATTTATTCAAATGCTGTTTCCGGGACACAGGTACATGGGACCTGGCAACCCACTACCCAACGGAGAGCCGGTTGATTACGATGATCAACTCTCCAAAGAACACGACTATGCCTACCACTATGCCGCCCGTTGGGAGGATATAAGGGAGGCAGACAGGAGGATTCTTGCGGGATTCACGGCAGACACTGTGGTGAATGGGAATATTCACTCAGCTATTGGAGCGGCCTGCATTGGCGCTAAATACGCAACTGAGAGCGTTACGGGGCCCATATACCCCCGTAGATTCCGCAAACATCCGTGACAGAATCCCCTAGAGAATTGTGCAGACATTGGTTGGTACCATACCAATTGTGACAATGCCAGGCTGGAGACAGAGAATAAAAGAGCCAGGGACCTTAATGTACTGAGATCATACCACAAGGGGTTAGACCATGGTAGAACACTCAACTCCCAATGTGGGACACATGGAGCCAGCAGGGAAATAATCAATGCCAACAACCGTAGATATGTCTCAGCAACGAGCAACAAGCTCCGGAGCTCAGATAATCGCTATTCCCCACGCCAAACAGGGGGTTACTGGCAGAAGGCCGCCCTCAGGGATGAATTCTACAAGTCGTGGAACGCTCCTACAGGCTACAAGGAGAGGCCAACCTTCCCAATTGGGGTGGAAGATGGGGGATCATGGATGAACACGAGCGATACGGCGGATCCCTGGATGCGCCCAGGTCCACGGAACCAGCAAGGAAACAGGTCTGAGTCCCTTGCACAGGAAGCCAAAATGAAAGATGCCCAATGCGCAAGCAAACCAGAAGCTAGTGCTAGAAGGGGCAAAAAATCCTGCAGAGGTGTCCCCGTGATGACAGTAAAATACGAAGGTGGTGTCTCATTAAGCAGATCAGTGCACTTCAGGGCCTGTGGGCGACCAGACTGCCCGAGCCAGCACTCAGAGCCGGATGAGAGCAGCTCAGAGATGTCTGAGTCAGAGTCTGAGATGAGCGAGACAGATACTACTGCATCAGTCCAAGCCAGGCCAAAGACAGCAGCAGACGACAATTTCGTTTGGCCCACACTGTCAATGGGAGATGCAATAAACCTTGGTGAGACAGTGCTGCCCCATGATACGGACAGACTAGTCTACGTCTTTCCAGAGATGAAACTTGCAGGTGCGACACCGAGAGTGGTGAGAACGCCGCGACCAAGGCCAGAGACAGGAAAGGTGGACTCCAGGACCCAGGAATCGGAGAGGCTGGCATGCAGATGGCGGTCAATCAGTGCGCGATGGGAGACATCTGGTCTCGAGGGGAACCCGGATGAGCGGGTGCGGCCCAGCAAAGAATTGGCGTTATTCAGAGAGCTCGAAACAGAAGTCTTGGCGCCACTGATGAGAGCACATAATGATGCATTGTTGGAGCTCCAGCACTCCCGCCGCCTGGTACTAGGAGTTGACCGCATGGCCACAGCGTTGGAGGATATTGAAGAGAAAGTGTCCAGTCTGACAGATAGCTCCAGAGGATCTGTTGTGGAGGAGAGCCTCACCTCACTTGGAGAAGTCGGCTGGGCTGAGGCCTTCAGGAGGATGGAAAGACTGATCGAAGAAGGGAACGAGACAGTCCTCAATCGCCTAAGTGTGCTGGAGGACAAGACGGACAAGACACGAGGCCAGCTCGAAGCTCTGAAGAGGGATGACATTATCCCACTGGGCAGGAAGATTGACGTATTGTCCAGAAAACTCAAGGAAGCGGAAAGGACCCTTACGGAGCAGCCAGTCATGGCTCCCCAACCCAAGCCAGCCCCCAGGAGGGCTGAGGGGTTGGAGCTGAGTAAGAACCTACCAGCAGAGGGCCTAATGGTGGTGATGGAGGATGGAGAGGGAACATTGGCGGAGACTCTCAGGAGGCCTCTGGTGAGCAGGGTGGCCCACGGAAGAGCTGGCCCCTCACCAAAAGAGAGAGGACCTGCACTGAAGCCACATGAGGCAGAACTGAGGAAGGAGAATTATAGGTTGTACTCCGATCTATTAAAAGAGAGCACAGGAAAGGAGAAGAGCCCAGTCCCACCGCTCATTATCAGTAAGAGCTCAGTTGACGGCTCCCGGTTGTCCCCCACTTCGGTGAGAAGATCAGTGGCCCAAACAGTCGATTTGGGCGAGCTGGGCATCGGGCTGACAACCTGCAAACCCATGGTGAGTAAGAGTGCAATCATGGTTGTGGCCAGAAATCAGGAGGAGAGTAAATCTCTGGCTGCAACTTTGAAGGACCATGGTTTCTCGGTGACAGAGGGTGGTACCCCTGGGAAACAGCTGTTGATAAAGATTCACAGAGTCGACAAAGGAATATCCAAGGAAGAGCTCCTAGACATCATCTGGAGTCAAAACGCTACCTTAAGAGGCATGATTAAACGGGTAGAGCTGGAAGAGGGCTTTAAGCCAGCTTTCATGAAGGGGGCACGACGGTTTGATGACGTCATCTGGGTTATAGAGGTTTCCCAGAAAGTCAGACAAATCCTCATGGAGATCAGTAGCCTGAATATAATGCTGCAGAGATGCAAGGTGGCGGAGTTTATCGATGTCTCAAGATGCTTCAAATGCCAGGGCTTTGGTCATGTGTCCACCAAATGTCAGGCCACGAAGGACACCTGTGGGTACTGTGCTGGGGAACACAGAACCCGAGCCTGTCAGCGTCAGAACAAACCCCCAGTCTGTGCAAACTGTCACCGAGCAGGGAAGCCGGCCGATCATCAGGTCGACGACCCTCACTGTCAGGCTTACAGGAAAGCCATGAGGAGATTAGCTACGGCAGCTAATAATCTGCCGGCTTGATTAAAGATTGGTCAGTACTGCAGGAGCGCGGGGAGTGCCGGATTTGTGTTAAAATCACGGCTGATGTGAGCTTGCTCTACCGAAGTGCTCCTGTGGTTCTTGATCTGAGACCAGCCCCTTCGGGCCGTGATCTGGGAGTGTACATTGGTTGTGGGGTGTCGGACCCCACTCTGCTCCGGGCGAGCGCCAGGATGTCGGTATTTCCGGACTGGTAAAGCGAAGGTTGGGCCTCAGAGTACTGGGGTAGGATAAATTCCGAGGGTATACCCGTTCCCAACTATTTCGGCCCGCCCCTCTGTACACGATGCGCTGGTTAAAACACAAAAATGAATTCACCTACAATAATTATTAACACAACTAAAGAGTCAGAGACAGAAGAGGTAGGGTGCAATCCACTGTTACCCACGGACATAAATCAGCTCACCACAATTTATGTGAAAGAGGCAAAAGAAATGGCAAGGTGGAAAACAGTACTAAATAGAATGCTGGACCTGGCAAAGTCCCAGAAAACTATGCCACGGGGCATAAAGAAAGGCTTGGCAGAGTTTGTAGACATCTACGATTCGCTGCAAGATCTGCAAGGAAAGAGGAAAAAATTGACCACCCTAGAGCAACCAGGTATGGGGGGCCCCAGCACTCCTGTTGTCCACAGAGCTGTCGAGACCCCAAATGCACCTGGGAAGAGGGGAAGAGAGGAGGACAGCAGTTCTGATGGAGAGTCCTACACCCCAGAGGAGACCCCTAAGCGGAAACTGAAAAAGAAGAGGAAGGATAAAGTGCCAACTACAAAGCCTTCGGTTTCCGAGTCTGAGTCCCCATGGAAGGAGGTAAGGCAGCGGGCACCTAAGAAAAAGAGGGTGAGATCGCGCCCGGAAGCTGTCATGATCAAGGTGGCAGATGGGAAGACCTATGCAGATGTCCTTCAGAAGGTAAGACAGAACGTAAAGCCAGAGCAAATTGGGAAGGGTGTACGCGGAATGCGCCGAACTGTGAGAGGCGATCTGCTCATAGAGCTCGACCACGATGAGGACAAACTCGCCTTTAGAAACCTTCTCAAAGGAGCAGTAGGCGACGCAGGGGATGTCCGTGAGCTGACGCCGCAGGCCTCAGTGGAGATCCGAGACCTGGATATCTTCACCACAGAAGAAGAGGTAAAAGAGGCCCTAGCAGAAAGGCTGAAGGGAGCAGAAGGGCAGATGAAGGTTTTTGTCACGCAACCCAACACGCGACAACAGCGACTTGCCATCGTATCACTGGATATGAAGGGTGCTAAGGAGCTGTTGGTAACGGAGCGCATACGCATAGGGCTCATGAACTGCCGAGTACGCCTGCGCACCCAGGTAGTTCGATGCTTTAGATGCCTTGGTTTTGGCCATCAAGCCAGAAACTGTAATGGGGCGGACAGAGCAAATGCCTGCTTCAAGTGCGGGGAGCGTGACCACAGAGCCTCAAACTGCAGCCAGCCTGCAAAATGCGTCCTCTGTGAAGACCTTGGGGAGCCATCTGACCATTCCCTTGGCAAAAAAGGGTGCACTGCCTTCAAGCGGGCACTGGAGGCTGCCAAAAAGAGGGGATGATACACATCCTGCAGGGAAACATGAACAGGAGCAGAGTGGCCCACGCTCTAATAGAACAGATACTATTTGAAAGACCAGCAGACATAGCTCTTCTCTGTGAACAGTACAGTCGGAGAGACAACCAGCAATGGTTCTCAGATACCCTCGGTACAGCAGCAATTTGGGTAACAAACCCTCAAAAGCTGGCAGTCACGGAACATGGGGTGGGGGAAGGATTTGTGTGGGTGAAGGCAGGGGGCACCACATATATCAGCTGCTACTTCTCCCCAAACGACCGAGCTGCAGAGTTTGAAAGAAAGCTGCAGGTCCTGGAGGACACGATTAGCAGGTTATCTGGTGATGTACTCGTAGCTGGTGATCTCAACGCGAAGTCTGTAGAGTGGGGGATGGATCACACAGATAGTAGGGGCAATGCCATCGGTGAAATGGTGGCTCGACTGAACATGATCATTCTCAACAGAGGTAATGTGTCCACATTCAGGAGGCCCGGTTGTAGAGGTACCATCCCAGACATAACCTTTGCAACAGAGAGACTGGGAGGCCAAGTTAAAGACTGGCACGTTTCGGAAAGGTACACAGCAAGCGACCACCAGTACATTGAGTACGCAATTGTAGACCACAACACCCAAGCCCCACCAGGGCCCCCAAATCGTAAGACAGCTCAGTGGAACGTGGAAAAGATAGATGAGGGATTATTCTCCACCATAATCGCCATTGGAAAGGGTTCCCTTCAGTCTACCACATACCCTACAGCAGAAGACCTGATCAAGGCCACCATGAAACTTATACAGCAGGCCTGCAATGCAGCTATGCCTATGAAAGGAAAGGACCAAAGGCGACCTGCTTATTGGTGGAACGACGAAATTGCAGATCTCCGAAGAACATGCCTCAGACTAAGACGTAGGGCTCAAAGGACAACCAGGGACTCCCCGAACTTTCCCACCAGAACTGCTGAGTTCAAGGCAGCTAAAAAAAGATTAAGGCAAGCTATAGCCAGAAGTAAAGCTGCCAAGTGGAAGGAACTCACCGAAGAAATAGAAGAAAACCCATGGGGCCTGGGATACAGGATTGTGACCAAAAAGCTGAAGGGCATGTCAGGTGGGGCCAACCTGGATGCAGCTTTCCAGGACCGAATAGTGGATGGCCTCTTTCCTAATCACCCTGAACGAGACGGAGACCCACCATATAGCTGTCATACATGGCAAGAGATCCCATTATTTACTAAGGATGACCTGACCAGAGCGGTATCATCTTTTAAAAATAAGAAGGCGCCAGGGCCAGACAGAATCCCTGCAGAGATCCTGAAACTTGTGACCAGAACCGAACCGGATATGCTGCTCCGAATGTACAATAGATGCCTAGTGGACGGAGTGTTCCCTTCCCAGTGGAAAGTCGCCCGCTTGGTCCTGCTCGATAAGGGAAAAGGAGATCCATCCTCTGTCTCAGCTTACAGACCACTATGCCTGCTGGATGCTGCGGGAAAACTATTTGAGAAGCTCCTCAAGCCCAGAATCATGGAAGCCATCGCCCTTGCAGGGGGTCTTGCCAGTAGGCAATATGGCTTTGTCAAGGGAAGATCAACCCTGAGTGCTATAAGGGAGGTGGTATCAGCTGCATGGGATACCGAGCATGGAAACCACCGTACAAGAGATATGTGCATGGTAGTGACCCTAGATGTGAAGAACGCCTTCAATTCTGTGAGATGGGTGGATATCATCAACACCCTCCAGAGGCGCTTTGGGCTTCCACCTTACCTGTTGGCCGTCATATGTGACTACCTAAAGAACCGCAGCTTAGTGTATGAGTCCGAGGGGAAGGTGTGCAGAAAGAAGATCACCAGCGGGGCGGCTCAGGGGTCTATATTGGGGCCCGATCTGTGGAATGTGAGCTATGATGGGATCCTCCTGCTGGACATGCCAGAGGATGTGTTCCTGGTGGGCTATGCTGATGATGTAGCGGTGGTGATAAAAGACCATACTCTGGAGGGCCTCCAGTGGAAGCTCAACCAATCAATGAGGCGAGTCATGCCTTGGATGGAGGAGCATGGGTTGCAGCTTGCAGTACACAAAACCGAAATAGTGTTACTGACTAAGAGGCACATCAACCGTGTCACCCAATTTCAGGTGGAGGACGAAACCATTGACTCATCTCATTCGGTGCGATACCTGGGAGTGACCCTCGACTGCAGGCTGACCTTCTGGGAGCACATCAAGCGAGCAGGAGAAAGAGCAGCGGCAGTGACAGCAAACCTGAGCAGGCTAATGGCAAACATTGGTGGACCATCGCCCAAGAAAAGGAAGATGCTCATGACCATAGCCGAGGCAATCATGTTATATGGAGTGGAGGTGTGGGCTGAGGCTCTACAAGTTAAAAAGTACCGAGACCACCTTCGGTCAGTGCAGAGGAGAGGAGCCCTACGAATAGCAAGTGCTTACCGTACCGTCTCCTTCCCTGCCATTGGGATCATTGCTGCCACCATCCCAATCGACCTCCTAGCAATGGAGAGGAAGCGTATCTACCTCCGGCGATCCGCACAGGAGTCAAGATCCCTTATCAAGAAAGAGGAGAGAGAAATAACCTTGCAGCAGTGGCAAAATGAGTGGGAAACTGATGACAGGGGGGCATGGACGCGCTTGCTTATTCCACAGGTGCGCCCATGGCTTGACAGGAGGCACGGCGAAGTCGACTTCTACATCACTATGTTCCTGTCGGGCCATGGATACTTCCGGTCCTATCTGCACAGAAGGGCGCTAGCAGACACCACAACGTGCTGGTACTGTAAAGCACCAAACGACAACGCCGAACACACGTTTTTCCACTGCTCCAGATGGAGCAGGGAAAAGGAGATCCTAGAAGAACAGGAGGGCGAAATCACACCAACTAATGTGATCGGGAAGATGATCTCCAGGCAGAAAACCTGGGAGAGGATTGTGTCCTACATAGTCCGAATCCTCAAGGCAAAAAAGCTGGACGACCCGATCCTCAGATGAGCAATAAACTGGAGACCGCAAGAAGAGATCAGAAGAGGGCGTGACTCCGCCCAGTGATCGACCCCACTCCGAAGTAATGCTGAACAAGTGATTCCGGGGTGGATTAGGTCAAGAGGATCAGGGTTAGTGGGTTTTTAGTGAGTGAAACCTCACACGGCTGCGGAGTGCGGACCCTCCAAAGCGCAAGTCTTTTTCAAGATTTTCCCACTGTTTCCCTCGTAAAAAAAAAAAAAAAAAAAAAGTAACGAAGTAGTAACGCCACCCAAAATTGAACCAGAAATGGCCCCCCTAACCTTCACCACCTCTGACTTGACGCCACCGCCGGAAGTACTGACCACACCCGGAAACGGGCACGTCGCAGTGACCATCAATCTCGACGCACCGGAGCACGATGCGGCAAAGACACCCCCACCAAATGAGTCCGTTCCATCGCCATGCGCATCGCCTACATGGACGGACGACGATACCGTTGACCGTGAGCTCACCCCTTCTGAAGGATGGCCACGGGTGCCACCCGATATCGCCATGGCCTTGGAAGAGAAGACGGCTCACCTTCCCGATCCGGAACGCCGCCGACTTCACGAGCTGCTGGAGCGATACCCGGACGTCTTCAGCCAGCCTGACAAGCAAGGGTGCAATTTGGAGGTTGCCCATGAAATTGAGACCGGCGATGCCGAGCCCATTCACCAGCGACCGTACCCAATTCCACACGCTCTAAGAGGGGAGGTGGAAACCCAGCTGTTGAACATGCTGGAGGACGGTATCATCGAGCCGTCTGAGAGCCCGTGGAGCGCCCCAGTAGTGATGGTGAAAAAGAAGACTCCCGAAGGTGAAGCCCAGAAATGGAGGTTCTGTACAGACTTCAGGGGGCTGAACAAGATTAGTAAAGCCGACGCATACCCCCTGCCGAATTTAACAGACACCCTGGCCATGCTGGGTCAATGCCGGTACTTCACCAAAATAGATCTGGTAGCTGGGTACCACCAGATACCCATCCATCCCCAGTCCATCGAAAAGACAGCCTTCTCCGTGATGGGACGGCACTTCCAATACGTGGGAATGGCGTTTGGGCTAAAAAACGCCCCAGCCACGTTTCAGAGAACCATGAACGACGCTCTGGACGGGCTGATCAACAAACACTGCCTCGTCTACTTGGACGATATTATCGTATTTTCCCCAACCATAGACCAACATCTTAACAGTCTGAAGAGGGTACTCGACCGACTAAAAGAGGTCAGACTGAGAGCAAACTTGGCGAAATGCGATTTTGTCCGCACGGAAACTAGATACCTAGGACATCGCATCTCCCCACAAGGAATCAGCACCGAACCCGAGAAGACGCAAGCCGTGAGAGACTTTCCCCGACCAACGACCGTGAAGCAGATCCAATCCTTCATTGGGCTCGCCGGATTTTACCGACGCTTCGTGCCTAGGTTCTCCGAAATCGCGGCCCCCCTGACTGCCCTTTTACGAAAAGGAGTAGAATTTGAATGGACTGCCACCCAAGAGGAGGCCTTCAACACCCTCAAACAAGCCCTCCTAACTGAGCCCGTACTGGCATACCCAGACATGACGAAAACATTTGTCCTAGCCACAGACGCCTCGCAATTGGCACTGGGTGCGGTGCTCTCTCAGGAAATCAAAGGACAACAACGGCCCCTCGCCTATGCCAGCCGGAAATTAAATCCCGCTGAAACCCGATATTCAACCACCGAGAAAGAACTTCTAGCCGTGGTGTGGGCCACGAAACACTTTCAGGAATATCTCTTGGGAAGGCAGTTCGTACTAGAAACCGACCACATGGCTTTAACGGCTGCACTTAGGCTTCGAGACCCGACGTCCCGGATAGGGAGATGGGTGCTGAAGCTCGGCGAGTATGACTTCATACCCCAGTATCGTCCTGGGATGAAGATGGGTCATGCCGACGGGCTCAGCCGCATGAACGTGGCGACGGTAACCCTGGAAATACCACGAAGATTAATGGTAGTGGCCCAGGAACTCGACGAATGGGTAAAGCATTTTGCGAAACAGCGAGCCGACGACTGCCGAGGGGGCTTACACAATTTAATGTCAATTGTGCACCTCTAAAGCGCAGTACCCAACGGATCATCCACAGTGAGTATTTATGATTTTCTAGCTGTATGTTAGGGGCGCAGTACTCATATCCAACTGTCGATATGTGTGGCTACTCGATTGAAGTGCGTATGCCATGACACCAGAACTCCCTCGACTGTTCCCTCCTTCTTCTGGTGCCACCCACTGACACTCTCCGAATCACCTATGAAGGAACAGCCACATCGTCAAGCAATTTGCTGCGATCACTGTACCAAAAGATCTGCCTTTGCTACCAAATTTGGGTATCGATTCCCCGGCATCTTCATAGATTCAGCATGTAGTTGCATGCCTGGAGAATGTGACCAAACGGTGGGGGGGGGGGGGGGGGGGTCATTTCCAGATACACCACATACCTAGTTGGGCGTGTTCTGAGGGAGATGGAATATTCGCTTGATGAAGAAACGCTGCACCGCCTTCACGATCTCCGACTGGGTGCAACCCCACACCTAAGCTCCGTGACACAGCACAACTCTGGTCACAGCATTAAACACTCGAAACTTGGCAGACAACGGAATATTTTTCCGATGGAAGAAAGAACCATAAATGCTGTTGATGCCAAGCTTGGCCGCTGTAGCCCTGTCCACCAGGTGCTCCATAAGTTACAGCCTGGGGGTAAGGGTAATGCCCAAGTACTTGAAGGAGCTGACCATGTCAGCGCTACCTCCCTTGAACGACCATGTCTCATTACATCCAAGGCGCTCGCCCTTGCAAAACACGATGATTTTCGATTTTGCCTGGTTCAACTCAAGTCGCCATCTATCGCAATAAGCCTCCCAGGCCCGTTGAGAGGGGTGGAGGGGGGGGGGGGGGACTGGGGACATTACTCCCTGGCTCGGTCTTTGTCCTACCCCCTACAAAGCCCGGATTTTGAAAAAAAAACCATTCTTGAAGAAATTAAAATTAAAAAAAGATGTAAGGGGAGTGTGTGCGTATTCTGCTAATGCACCAAGAAAACAAGTTAGCAGTAGAAGTTCCACTAACTTCTTTCCCCGCCACCTTCCCCACTATTTTCTTTTCTTCGCATGCGCTTTCCCTCTTTCACCAACCAGTAAGGTTACCTACAAATTGATAACCACCAAGTAACCCAACCAATTTCTATCATAGTCTAAGTTTTAAAAGCTTTTTTGCTTCATTTTTCTTTTGTTTTGGAATTGAATATACCGGGTGTTCGGTTTAAGAAGGGCGAAACTTCAGGGATCGATTCTACAACTGATTTCCAACAACAAGTGTCTCCTAGAGTTTTTTCTGTAACCCCTTGTTTTCGAGAGTTTTTTCACTTCTAATATTTGTTTCGTGTTTTCGACCTTATCTCACTAAAATGACCATTAGGTACTCCCTTAAATTACATGGTGAATCAAAATTTGAGCATACCATTAGAAAGAGCGTTACATTTTCTTTCAGATTCAACCATAAACTTTTCTCTAAATTCAAGAAAACAAACGTTTTCAGAACCAACAATACCACCAACCAACAATACCAACAACATCAGCAACCAGCAATATCGGCTACCTACTAAAAAACTGATGAGCTCCACGATAAAAACATCTACGTTTAATAAGTTTTCCAACGGTATTATTCAATTTTATTTTTAACGCCGTTGTTAAATGAGAAATCGGCGACTGAATGCGAAAAAACGTGGAGAGGGAGGGCATTCCCAATATATTTCGGTAACCCAGTTAGTGAGGAAACGTGGAATTTTCGCGATTAGGATGGGTTACATAACAAGTAAGAAGTGAAATTTGAAAAATAATCTCTTTTTCCTTCACATAAAAATAAATAAATAGAAATAACTTCTTTCTACAAGATTTTACAATTTATAACTTTTTTCTACGACATTTTAACTTGTTACAGAAACTGTTCAAAACCTTGCTGCAAACGGATTCTGCACCTCTTGCGAACACTGTCAACAGCGCTGCGCAATTCCAAACGATTTTGCTCCATTTCGGCACAACACAAGTTTATCCTGCCAATCAACTCCTCCCGAGTTTCGACCCTGACGCTGTAAACGTTGGCCATCAGGATGCCACAAACGAAAAGTCTTAACGAGGCAAATCTGGCTCCTCTCAGGCCACTTTACTGGTGCATACTGTTAGGAATCACGAAGACGAGCGAACTTTAGTGAATTTATTCAACGAAAAATTGACCAGAAAAACTTTCTCGAAAATTCACACACAAAAAACTCTGGCCAACAAAAAACGTAGCGACGGACTTTTTTGTTGTTGTCGCGTCCTCCCGATCACCTGTTGTCCAATCACCGGAGAACCCCCTAACACTTCTCCCGCCCACCTTCTTTGCTGGGGGCTAGCCGGTCCGCGTGGACCACGCACCTCTTGCCCGACGGCTGCCGGATCCGGTACACCACATCAGTAATCTTCTTGATCACCAGGCACGGCCCAACCCACGGGGATGACAGTTTTGGGCAGACTCCAACTTTCCGCTGCGGTCGGAAATACCAGACTTGGTCCCCTTCGTTAATGCTTGGAACTGCTGCTCGGGCATCGTACCTCTTCTTCACGGCCGCGGCCGCCTTCAGTAGGCTATCCCTCGCCAGCTGGTGGGCGACGTCCAGTCGCTGCGCCAACTGGGCGGCATAGTCCGTTACCTCGACCTGTTGTGGCACAGCGCCACAGAGCAACGTCATTGGCAATGTCAGCTCCCTCCCAAGCGTCAGCATCGCCGGCGAAAACCCTGTCGTTGCATGTTCGGTCGCCCGGTATGCCAGTAACGCCATAGGTAGGTGTTGGTCCCACTGCGTCTGTTCTCTGCCAACCAGTTTTGCGAGCAATTGCCATAGTGTGCGATTGAACCTTTCCACGAGGCCATTGCCCTGAGGGTGCATGGGCGTTGTTCGAGTTCGCGTGATTCCCAGGATTCGCAAGATCTCCTGAAAAACGTTTGACTCAAAGTTGGTCCCTTGGTCCGTGTGGATCTCCCGTGGGACGCCAAACCGAGAGACAACATGTCTGACGAACCCCTCGGCCACAGTTTCTGCCTTTTGGTCTGGTACTGCAAACGCTTCCGGCCACTTTGTGAAGTAGTCTACTACAACCACGATAAATTTGTTTCCTGCGGCAGAACGGGGCAGGGGACCCATGACGTCGATCGCCACCCTCTCAAAAGGGACCCCCACCACATAATTCTGCAGCGGCGCTCTCTTACGCTCCCCAATTCCCCTTCTCTGCCGGCAAGTATCACAGGAGCGGACAAAAACTCGCACATCTCTGTGCATTCCGACCCAATAAAAGCGGCGACGAAGCTGAGCCACCATTCGTCGTTCCCCAAAATGGCCAGACAGGTGGCACTGCTCTAGCACTCTCTGCGCGGCTGCGGCTGGTACCAACACCTGGTATATTGGCTGCTGTTCCCCCTTCTCGAAAACCCGAGTGAGGATCCCCTCCTGCAGCACCACGGCATCAAACATAGCCCAGTACGATTTCAGTTTGGCCGATTGTGGTGACACCTGTTCCCAGGATGGCCGCTGGCCATCCATCTTCCATTGCGCTACCTGTTTGAGCACGCTGTCGTCGCCTTGCAGTGTTTTCCAGTCCAGCTCCGTTTCCAGCGACATCCCGAACGCCCATTCTACCCCGTCATCGTTGTCCCAGCCATCCTTCTCTTCGGCCCGCTCACAAAATCTACACCCCTGGCCTAGACAGGGCCGTCGGGACATGCCATCGGCGTTTCAATGAGCTTTTCCAGAGCGGTATTGCAGGTCAATGTTGAATGGGGCCAACCGGTTGGTCCAACGCGCCAACTGCCCGTCAGGGTTGCGGACATTGCGTAACCACGTCAGAGACGCATGGTCAGTGCGTACAATGAGTCGCTCCCCACTGTCCAACCCGTAGGACAAAAAATGCTCCAACGCCTTGATCAGGCTCAGCAACTCCCTTCGGGTCACGCAATAGTTACGCTCCGCTTTCTGTAAGCACTTGGAATAATAGGCTACCACTCTTTCTACCCCTTGCTGGTTTTGCGACAGGACAAACCCCACAGCATACCCACTGGCATCCACGTCCAAAATGTACTGTGCCCCTGGGACAGGATGAGCCAGGATTGGAGGAGTTGTTAAGGCCGTTTTCACTGCTTCGAAGGCTGCTTGACATTCGGCCGTCCACACAAAACCCTTCGAGGCATCCTGTGCCCTGTACAAGGGTTCCGCCATGCCGGCATAGTCCGGTATGAAGGTCCTGTAGTATGAGCAGAAACTAACGAATGACTGAACCTGCTTTGCCGACGTAGGTACTGGCTTCAATTTGATCCCGCCCCGTCTCACCGTGCTCAACACCTCGTCAAGGTCTCTCAGGTGCTGCTCAAATGAGGGAGAACAAATCAACACATCATCCAAGTAAGTCCTCACTGTCCCTGCCCTTCGCTGTGCGGCAAACAGGCTCTCCACAGCCTGTTGAAAGGTGGCAGGAGCGTTACACAGGCCAAAGGGCATGACCTTAAACTGCCAGAGCCCTTGGGGGGTACAGAACGCTGTCTTTTCCTTCGCCTCAGGCGCTAGCGGCACCTGCCAATACCCATTCTGCAAATCTAGTGAAGAAAACCATTGGCTCCCGCCCAAGGACGTTACTATCTCGTCAATCTTCGGCAAGGGGTACGAGTCCTTCTTGGTAATGTCGTTCAGTTTGCGATAGTCGATACAGAACCGAGTTGAACCATCTTTTTTCTTCACTAATACAATTGGGCTCGCCCACGGGCTTGAGGACGGCTCGATCACGCCCATTTCCTCCATCTGAGCCACCATTTCATTCACTTCCCCCAACCTGTGAGGAGGTAGCCTACGCGGGGCCTGCTTCAATGGGGCACAATCCCCTACATCTATGTTGTGTGAAACACCAGCAAAATAACCCATAACTTTTTTATTTGCAGCAAAAATATCAGAAAATTTCAGTAACACATCAGTCGCCTGCTGGGCTTGTCCGACCGGCACTCGCTGAGCCACATTCTCCAAGACTGGGGCCAATTGGGCTGTGGTTTCTTCGCCCATCACACACAGCTCGTGCTCACGGTCCCCCCGCACCTCAGGCCCCACGGTCCCTGCACCTGCGTTAATGACGTAGCCATGTTTCCTCAGGAAGTCCATGCCCAGCACGCAGTCGTCGACAATGTCAGCAACCAAGACACGGTGAACAAACTCATCCGTCTGCCCCAGTCGAATCTTGACAGATGCTGCACAGACTACAGGCAGTGTTGCCCCCGAGACAGTCTTCAAGACACCTGAATGTGGCATACAAGCATGAGGACTCAGCTTCACCAGCCCGTCTCTCACCACTGTTGCAGTGGCCCCAGTATCCACCAGCATTGTGCACGTTGTATCGTTGACAGATCCCTGCACGCGAATAGATGGGTCATCACTGAGCTGGAACACCTGCTGCGCCTGCTGTAGGGGGTGTTTGTGTCTGTTGTTTGTTGCAGTGTCCCCCTTCACTGCAACTCCGAGCCGTTTCCCGTCCTGGTCGGGCAATCACGGGCTGCATGCCCTGGCTGGTCACACCGGAAACATTTCATGAGCCTCACCCTCGTGGGACAGTCCCGGGCAGAATGCCCCTTAGCATCACACCTGAAACACGTCCAGTTGCTTGTATCCGCCACCGCCTGTACCTGATCCTCAGGTTGTGGTTGTTCACCTACCTGGCGGGCCGGATGTGGGGGCTCAAACTGACGAGAGACCTTTTGCGCCCGTGTAAGGGAGACATCTGCCCGTATCGCCAAATCTACAGCCGCCTGCAACGTAGGAGGGGACCCGAACAACACCATTTCTCGCACCCTTTCGTTGCGCAGTCCCTCCTGGAACTGCCCGAGAGCAGCTATTCCAACAGCTTCTGCTCCAGCCCCAGGATAGGCTTTCTTTGCCAGCTGCTTCACCGCCAGCGCGAAGGCAGGAAAAACTTCCTGTGGGCCCTGAACCCTACCCCGCAGCTGCATCTCGTAAACTTGAGACCGATTGCCATCGCCAAATTCTGTCTCCAAAGCGTGAACTAATTCCCCGTAGTCCCTGCCGGGGGACTCATCTAACACACACTGCGCCGTTCCGCGCAGAGACGCCCCCAGAGCTAGGCCCGAGGACCTGTAGTCCCAACTATTGGCCTGTGCGACGGTGTCGAAATGCGCCTTGTACTCCCTCCAGGGCCTGGACCCGTCATAGGGTTCTGGCTTGAACCCGACCTTTACAGAACCGTGACTTGCCAGATCGTTCCGCGGTGCCGACGGAGCCCGGTTATTCTCCCTCCCAGCATCCCGTAACCCTAGTTCTTTCACCACGTCCATTACAAAAGCCCGAAGGGTCTGCTTGAACTCACCTGGGATGCTCGCATCATCGACTTCGACTTCTGGCGCTTCAGGTGCTTCTGGCGTAGTCGGCCTGGGTTCTTCTGGTTCGCGCGAGGGCGTTGGGGGAGGTAGCGGGATCCGTAAGGGGAGCGACGGCGAGTCGGGAATCACACGTACGCTGCGCCCACTGCGCAGGGTCAGGCCCGGTGTAGGAACGTCAGCCATCCCACTTCTGACACCAGTTGTTAGGAATCACGAAGACGAGCGAACTTTAGTGAATTTATTCAACGGAAAATTGACCAGAAAAACTTTCTCGAAAATTCACACACAAAAAACTCTGGCCAACAAAAAACGTAGCGACGGACTTTTTTGTTGTTGTCGCGTCCTCCCGATCACCTGTTGTCCAATCACCGGAGAACCCCCTAACAATACCGTCCATCTGTTTCTAAAATGCTCGTTCAACCACTGGGAAACGTTGCGTCCACTGTGGGCTGGACATCCATCCATTTGCCACCATGTAATATTCTGCCTCCTGTCAAGAGGCGCGTCGTCCAATAACTCCATCAGATCGTTGTACAGAAAATTTAGAAACCCTTGTGAGTTGAAGGGGGTTCGGGAGGAAGATGGGTCGAAAGTCGGGAGGAGTTGATTGGCAGGATAAACTTGTGTTGTGCCGAAATGGAGCAAAATCGTTTGGAATTGCGCAGCGCTGTTGACAGTGTTCGCAAGAGGTGCAGAATCCGTTTACAGCAAGGCGGCATTTTTAACAGTTTCTGTAACAAGTTAAAATGTCGTAGAAAAAAGTTATAAATTGTAAAATCTTGCAGAAAGAAGTTATTTCTATTTATTTATTTTTATGTGAAGGAAAAAGAGATTATTTTTCAAATTTCACTTCTTACTTGTTATTTAACCCATCCTAATCGCGAAAATTCCAAGTTTCCTCACTAACTGGGTTCCCGAAATGTGTGGGAATGCCCTCCCTCTCCACGTTTTCTCACACTCTATCACCGATTTCTCTCTTAACAACGGCGTTAAAAATAAAATTGCTGTCGTGGTATCCTCCCAGAACCACAACTTCACTAGGTATGTAAAAATAAGATCTCGCAGGAGAGCGGAGGGCCAGCCTGGGGATCCCCACCATCCTCCACTAGCTGGAGGATGGAGAAAGATGGCTCCCAAGCCTATAAATACTCGCCTCCTTCGCCTTTCCAACCATTCTACGCTCTCTTCTAGTCGGTGACTACTCTCCCTCCTCCTTACCTCGTCTCTTTCCTTACCTAAAAGATCTTGGGCATGGTGGTGATTCGCTCATAACCAAACCAAGCAAACTCACCCTAAAAGATCTCGGGCATGGTGGTGGTCGGTCCATAACCAAACCGAGCAAGCCTTCCAAAAAGATCCTGGGCATGGTGGTGGTCCGCCCATAACCAAACCAGGCAACGCTCCCGAAAAGATTCCGCGCATGGTGGTGGTACGCCCATAACCAAAACGGACACTTCCAAAAAGATCCCGGGCATGGTGGTGGTCCGCCCATAACCAAACCGGGCACATCCTCCCTCACGCCGCTCGTGGTGGATGTAGGCTCAAACACATTCTTCACAATTGCATAATACCGTTAGAAAGCTTATTAAACGCAGATGTTTATACCGTGAAGCTCATCAGTTTTTCAGTAGCCCATATTGTTGGAAAATACCGTTGAAAATCGGCAAGAAAGATGAAAGATGAGAAAAAAAAAAATTTAACGCTGTTTCCAACGGTATGCTCAAATTTTGATTCACCATGTAATTTAAGGGAGTAATGGTCATTTTAGTGAGATAAGGTCGAAAACACGAAAAAAATCTTAGAAGTGGAAAAACTCTCGAAAACAAGGGGTTACAGAAAAAACTATAGGAGACACTTTTTGTTGGAAATCAGTTGTAGAATCGATCTCTGAAGTTTCGTCGTTCTTAAACCGAACACCCGGTGTGTACATAATTATATTATAAATCTGTAAGAACTTGATCATTCCTCATTTTCTACAATCCATCCTCCTTCCACTGATTCCCCCCCCCCCCCACCTCTCAAAATGGCTTATTCATGTATGGTTACGGAGGTTTTTGGGTGTTTTAGGAACTTGCTAAGAAGTGAAAAAAAATTGAGTAAGCTGTTAAAAACTTGGGGGGGGGGGGGGGGGCAAGCTTTCTGCCCCCGGGCCCAGATTTTCTCTCCACGGCCCTGAAGCCTCCGGTGCATCATTGTACTCCTGGAGCCTGGATACCGAGTCTACCGAGCGGTGTCATGGTTGGCGATGCTACCACAGGAGCTTTAAAATGTACCTATATCTACCTCTCGATAATGGAAGACAGGCTCGGCCTGTAGATTGGTGAGTAAAATTGACAAACTTTTTTTACACTAGTGTGGTGGCCGTTATCGAGAGGTTACACTGTATGGAAAAATTAGGGTCCATTGCAATTGGGTTTCTTCAAAAATTCACAAAAATACTCGACTCATATGAGTTTCCAATACAGAATAGGATATTTTATTTGGCCGAACAAATTGCTGACAAATTTGATATGACAAATAGGTTGGTGCCTGCGTACCTACTTATATTGAACTTTCTGACAATAAGATCGTGGATGCACAGTAATAGTTTCGGCTTGACCTGATTTCTGGAACATGATTGAAATGAGTGAATCAGTAGGGGAACAAAATTAATAGGTAAGCAATGTCAAGATGAGCAGCTGAAATATTCCCTCGCCAGTTTCGTTTGCCATTCAAAATTGTGACTCAAGAATTTTTAGAACGCAAGTTCCATTTGGTTTCAATAACTAAATGGTAGATACCTAACTAGTACACATGTAGGGTACCCAGGTAGGTAGGTACTTGAATAATAACGTTACAAGATACTTGATGACAAATTTTCCATGATGAATGAATACAATATTCCAGTGAAAATTTCAATCTAAATTACCATACACATGTATATAAGCTGTTCTCATTTTATCTGCACATTCTGATCCCACGCAGTTTCTGAAAGGATGGCAATGTTGTCAGTGCGGAGTCCTGGATGATAGTCAAAACTCCATACATAATTCTTGAAAACCACTGAAACAGACCAAAAATAATCAAAAGTTGGCGTTTAATGTCGGTAAAACACGATTAGCTTTTCACCCCGTATAGATTGGGTGGTCGAGCGTAATTTTGCTTCCTGGCTACCGAAGATGGTGGAGCCCTATACTTATTCATGCGAAGAACTAGAAAACTATTCCCTACATTTCAAAAATGGCGAACACGGTAATCTACACAAAAAACTTGTAACGGCTATGATGATAGGCTTCAAAGAATCATCAGAATGACGAAATATACCTACAAACGCGGAATAAAAATGAACCCTACAAACAGATCAAGAAAACCAGTTTTTGGTTCATTCACTGTTGGGGATGCAATGGACTATTACAGGATAGGATTTTCGATATACCGTTAGAATACATTTTCAACTTCGACCTAGGTAGGTACTTATGATAAATCGTATTTATGATTGAGACGCAAGGCCTTTCCGGCCGCACACCCTGTCGGAATTTGAGAAAGTGGGAAACCCGGGATAGCAACCGACAGGTGATAGGGCAATAGAGGAAGAAGAAAAGGTGCGGAAACTGACGCCGTGTGCCGTCGACGTTGGTTTTACCTGGGGCCCAAGAAATGACGATTCTCTCCTTGCAGCCGTGTCCTCGGGAGAGTGGCTTTCGAGTTCGAGAAGCAGCCAGTACGGGGAAAAATTGAAATTCGAAAATAATAAGGAAAACCGTAGTGGTTTTTTTTTTTTGGAAAAGGTTAAGTCACACATTTGGGGAAGCCGGGGGACGGAGGGACGTAGATGGAGGTTGGAGTGGGGAAGACGCCGGACCCCTCCCACCTGAGGATCAGCCCTTCCAGCATCCTGGCTAATCGACGCCTCATACGTCTCAAACAATCAGATAAAACTATCCAGAACTCCATAAATTGGTGTGAACCCTTCTTAATTACGACACACCACGTACACCACGTTCGTGGCCCAACAAAACCCAAACTCAGTGTCACATCACCCCTACGTACCTACTTCATCAAAACCCCTTGAAATTGTACATATCTATCGATAAATATAGGTACCCTTGAATGGACCAAATGCTGGACCATAATTGATGCTTTCTCAAAATATGCCCAGGCCTACTATCTAACTGTAATAATAGCTTTGAAGTCGTGAAAAACCACATGAAATACATTCTTCTCCCAACATGAAATTCCAGTAACCATCATTTCAGTTAACTGAGTGAACAGAATTCAATTACTCACTAGTCAAAGAATTCAAGCTGCCCATAAAATATAATATATTTATAATATATTCATGTCATGGTGCCTTGAAAAGATTTAATTTCACCTTGTAGATCACAACAACCTTCCTTTAGATGTCCAGTTCGTTTTTTGGCCTGTTCTTGACTGGATTACGTGTGTCCGACCTTCATTTTTACGATAAAATCAAAGGTATGGTTCCAGTACCACAGGGTAGGTAGTACTGGAACTCTTTTTTTTAAAATTTGCTCTCGTAATCGATCTTCGCGTTGGTAGCTTCCAAATTATACATTCATGAGAGCAAATAATGCACTAGAAAATGGTCTTCTTGAATTTTCAATTTAAACTAGTTTTGGAAAACTTTCGTATTTACGAAGCTTTTTGGGCTTCCTGTCTAGACAGGAAGCCCAAAAAGCTTCGTAAGTAGGTATTTTCAAGTTGCGGCCAAGCATTAGACTAAATGGAAGTTCATCCATTCGTCGACATTTCTTAGAAGGGAACATTCTGGTTGAGGCTGGTGCCACTTAATATCATCAGGGCTCGGATGAGCACCAGTTTTGATATTTTCAAGGTTCAGTGCCAGTAGTAATTGGATTTTTTATTTCTGGTTGAGTATCGGGTCCCTTAGCGCCATACTGACTACAGCCATAGAATTTGGACTTTTCGTAAAGTAAGGGCTGCTGCTGTGAATTTGGGTCATGATAATATCGTGGGGTCGTAGGGATCGTGGTTTTGAGCTTCTGCGTTGGGGAAGTCTGAGTTTAAATTTGCCAGATTGGCGGTGGTGCCCTTCTAATATACACGTGTTGGTTGATCTTGGAAAAAGTTACTTGAATATTGCGTACGATCGACTGAATTGCTGCTGGTAGGTCGGGTGTGAGCTCGGACTAAGCTGAGGATAGTAAGTTTGTCGTTTCGATGGGCATTTACCTTGGTTCTTGGTCGGGGTCCAGCAGGTTGAGCGTTGTTCAACTGCTGAGGTCTCAAACTGAATGGGTGAGGAGGACGGTAGGGATTGTTTATTATAGGCGAGCGTTGGTAAAATACGTAGGCCTGTCTGGGAAAGGTGGCGATGTAATTCGCACACTAGTTCATAGTTTCACCTTTGATTTTCGACATTATGCTAGATAATATGAATCCATCCTGAACATTGCTAAGTAGGGCTGGGATGATCATGAAAATTCGGTGTTTTTTTTTTTTTTTACAAGAAGTAATTGAGGAGATTAAGAGGATCCTTTCTTCACTAAATTCCGAAATTATCTGAAGATATTAAGGACGAAGCCACGAACGCCCTTTCTGCTCTTTGCGTCTTGCTTGTCCTTTTTTTTCACCTCAACGGCAACGCTTTCCAGTCATAAGCATCGATCTGTTGCTCCTGTTTCTTTTGTACATGCTAATCGACTGTCAGTAGTCTCAGCAGGTCGAAGTGGCTCACACCTCAGCACACGCTAACAGGTGGCAGGCTACCAGCATCGGTTTTGGTTCGCTCCCAGTATAGGTTGAATTAACAGAGAGTTAATTCAAAGGAGTTGTGTCGTGGTTCCTCCCAGACCCACAACCATTGTATTCGCCAACTTTAGATCTCGCAAATAAACACGCAGAAGTGGGGACGAAAGACGCAGGAGGTAGAGGCCCAGCCTGATTCCCCACCATCCCCTACAAACTAGGGGATGGAAGAAGACAGCCACTGGGGTCTATAAAACCCCGGCGCCTGCCTCTTTTTCCTCATTCTACGCTTCCTCTAGCCGCTGGCTACTCTCTCTCTCTCCTTACCTCATCTCTCTCTCCTCTCCTAAAAGATGCTGTGTTGAGGTGGTGATTCGCTCACAACCCCCAGCCAAACCAACATAAAAGATCCCAGGCGTGAGGTGGCGATTCGCTCATAACCCCCCTGGGCATATCCAAAAAGATCCTAGTGATGGTAGTGGTCCGCCCATAACCTCCTAGGCAACACCCCACAAAAGATGCTGTGTTGAGGTGGTGATTGGCTCATAACCCCCAGCCAAACCAATCCAAAAAGATCCCAGGCGTGAGGTGGTGATTCGCTCATAACCCCCCTGGTCATATCCTCACACCGCTCGTGATGAAATACGCCAATTTAAATTCATCACAGTGGTGAACCCGACGTTCCACAACCGTCTCCTACCCTTCCTCTCATCATCGCAGCGATTTCAAATTCAAAGACCCCAAGCTTCACTTTTGCAGTCCAAATTCAAATTCAAAACCTCAATTTTAAATGCTGAAATTCACATCCAGCCTTTAAATGTTGAAATTCACATCCAGCCTCCTCCAATCTCAACTCACGCTTTCCCCTCACAACGTCGGCTAATCAAATTTCAAATTTCAATTTTCAAACTTCGAATTTTAAATTTCACACTTCAAATTCGCCATGGACTCCGACTCGCAGTCTTCACTGTCGCCTCCCGTTCTCACGCCCCCCTCCACCTTGGCGCCCCCTACCACTTCAGCGGCCGTCAACGACCCCACCTCTGCCATCCCCTTCTCTGTGCTGACGCCCCCTGCGACCACAGCGACCGCCGACGTCATGACTGCCGCCTCCTCCTTTCCACTCTCGTTGCCCCCCTTCTACTCACACGACCCCGCCATCTGGTTTTTGCAACTCGACGCTGCCTTCTCCGCCGCCGGCATCCGCGGGCAGAAAACACGCTACTCCCGTGTTATCTCCCTCCTCCCCTACGACATTCTCCCGCAGACGTCCGACATCTCGCCGGACGCAGCGACGGCCTACGACGACCTCCGTTCCCGCCTCATCTCCTTGTATCAGCCTTCAAAAATCGCCAGAATCGCAGCGCTGTCGCAACCCCTCCACCTCGGCGACATGAAGCCCTCCCACCTCTTCCGACGCCTGCGCCATCAACTACGCGACGTAATGACGGCGGACATCACGCGCACGTTTTGGTAGCGTGCCTTACCCCACCCCATCCAAATGGCTCTCGCCAGCCACCTCAACAGCCCTGACGACGCCCTCCTCCAGCTGGCGGACACCGTCCACGACCTCGCTGCGTCAGCCGCCGTCAGCAAAATTCGCACCCCCCACCCGTCCAACCCCTCTCAGCAGCGGCCGCGCTCCTCCGAGCGCCGCCGTTCCCCCTCCACCGACCGCAGGCCCCCCTCGGCTGATCGATGGCGCCCCCCCTCCGCGGATCGCCGGAGGCCGCTCTCTTCTGACCGGCGCCCCTCCACCGACCCCCGGCCCTCTACGACCTCCACCGCCCGCCGCAATCGGCCTACCTACCTCCCTGCCGACCCCCCCCCCCCCCACCGATGTTTCTACCATGTATTCTTCAGGAGGGGGCCCGCAAATGCCAACCCCCCTGCGCCTTCCCTTCAAAACAGGGAAACGCCGAAGCCCGTCGGTGGAACCGACGGGCTCCCCTCCTCCCAGCCACGGGGGGGATCCCTTCAAACCCCCCCGCCCTAATCGCCGCCACCACCCCTTCTCCCGTTCCCCACTCACGGAACACTGACTCCCCCCCCCCCCCCCCCCCCACCGACACCGGCGATCCTATGCCGCCGTCGCTGCGCAACCCAAACACGTCTCCTTCATCAGCGACGCTTCCCCCACTCCACCACCGCAGCCCCACTCCAACGCCGCTGTTACGCCCACTCCAATCGAGCCGCCTACTGCACCTCCCCAGCGCCCTCGCAGCTACGCCGACGTCACCCACACCCCCTCTGCCGCCCCAGCCGACGCCATCATGCCTCACTCAAACCCCTCCCACCAATGCCTTTTCGTAAAATGCAAGAAAAGTAATGTCCCCTTCCTCGTCGACACGGGCACTGCTCTCTCTATTTTTCCGAATTCAATCCTCCGGCGACAGGCGCGCTGCCACCGGCAAATTCTATACGCCGCCAACGGTACCACCATTCTCTCCTATGGGAATTATCATACCACTGTCCACCTCGACGGCGCAGCGTACGAGTGGATATTTACCGTGGCGGACGTGGAGAAACCTATCCTGGGGGCCGACTTCCTCGCTTATTTCGGCCTCCAGGTAGATGTCAAGCATGGGCGCCTGCTCGACCCCTCCACTAACAAGCCCCTCCCCGGGTTCATCAACTCCGTTCAACCAGCAGCCAACCGTTTCGCTTCTCTCCTCCTGAATTACACCCCCCGCCGCCAAGCCTCTTCACACCTTGCCAACATCCAACACCATATTGAGACCTCCGGCCCCCCACTCTCCGCCAAAGCCCGACGCCTCCACCCCCTCCAACTCCCCATGGGCCTCTCCACTACACATTGTTCAGAAGCCCAACGGCGACATCCGCCCCTGCGGCGATTACCGCCGCCTCAACACTCGGACCACGCCCAACCTCTATAATGTGCCCCACCTCCGGGACTTCTCCTCACACCTACACGGCGCCACCATATTTTCAACCCTCGACATATCCCGGGCGTTCCACCATATTGACATTTACCCTCCAGATATACCCAAAACTGCCATAATTACTCCATTTGGGCTTTTTGAGTATTTGAAAATGGGAATTGGCCTCCGTAACGCTTCCCAGACATGGCAGCGTTATATGGATCAAATTTTACGAGGCCTCCCATTCGTATTTTGCTTCCTAGATGACGTCCTCGTCGCCTCTCGCACTCCCGACGAACACTTCGACCACCTCCGTCAAATTCTAGAAATTTTCTCCTCCGAAGGTCTAGAAATGAACAAAGAAAAGAGCGTCATAGCCCAGCCCTCCGTCCGCTGCCTCGGACACCTTGTCACCTCTTCCGGTATCACACCCCTACCCGACAAGGTTCAAACCCTCCGGGACTTCCCCCAGCCCCGCACCGTCACCGAGCTCCGTCGCTTCCTCGGGATGTTAAATTTCTGTCGACGTCACATGAAACACGCAGCCCAACACCAGCTGCCTCTCATCAACGCCATACCTCAGCCGGCTAAGAAGAACGACAACCACCCAATCCAGTGGACCGAGGAACTCACCGCTGCATTTACAACTTGCAAGAATGATCTCGCTGCCGCCGCTCTACTTGCCCACCCCAGCCCCCACGCACCCCTCTCCATCACCACTGACGCTTCCGACTGGGCAATCGGAGCTGTCCTCCACCAACATACCGGCGCCGGGCCCCAACCCCTCGGCTTTTTCTCCATTCGTGGAGGGCCGACAGTTCTCTGTCGTCACAGACCATAAGCCCCTCACACACGCCCTCCTACAAAACCAGAAATCCGCCTCGCCCCGCCGCCTCCGGCAACTAGAGTTCATCGCACAATTTACCACCGATATACGCTACTTGCCGGCAACTGCGTGGCGGACGCACTCTCCCGCCCCACGCCCGCGCCGGTATCCGAATTGCTCCCGTTCCCTTCTCCCCAAATCATTCACAACCAACAAAACCCCGACTCCGACCCAGCCCTCGCCAATTTGATCTCCGCCGATAAATTGCAACAGCTGCCGCCCCACGACCTCTGGTGCGACGTATCCGCCGACACCCCGCGCCCTTACGTCCCACCGGCGCTCAGGCGGCAGCTGTTCCTCCACTATCACTCCCTCCACCACCCCGGCATCCGGGCGAGCAGGGACCTACTCAAGACAAGGTACTTCTGGCCCCACATGAATACCGATATACGCAATTGGGTTCTAGGGTGCCAGAAGTGCCAGCAACATAAGGTCTCGGCTCACCCCCACGTTCCCCCTCACCACATAGAAGACTCTCTCCCGTGGGAACACATTCACCTCGATCTGATCGGCCCCCTTCCTCCCTCCGAAGGGAAAAAATACTGCCTCACGATGATCGACCGTGCGACGAACTGGGTTGAGTGTATTCCACTCGCCCATATCTCCGCGGACGCCGTCGCAGCGGTGTTCCTCAACAATTGGATCGCCCGCTAGGGTTGTCCGCGGACCGTCACGGTCGATCAGGGGAGGCATTTTGAGTCCGCCCACTTCTCCAATCTCCTCCGTTCCCTCGGGATCCAGAAAATTCACACCACCCCCTATCACCCCCAATCTAATGGCAAAGTAGAGCGGTGGCATTTGGTATTAAAACAAGCTATCGCCACCTCATCCACCTCCCCTTCATGGACGAAAACGCTCCCATACGTTTTACTCAGCTTGCGAACTTCCGCCCGACCTTCCAACAGCGTCAGCCCGGCCCAACGAGCCTTCAAGGACCCCCTTCGCCTACCCGCCGACATTTTTCTTTCATGTGACAGCCCGTCAATTAACAGGGAGCCCCTTCACCACCCGATCCCCGTTAACGACACCGCTTACCCAAAGCCGTTCTACACCTCAACCCATATGTACCTGAAAGAGCCCGGCACCCACGAAACCTTTCAACCTCTCTATGCTGGGCCCTTTCAAGTCATCCGCTCCACTAACAGTACCGCTACCCTGTTAATTGACGGGAAACCCCACACTGTCCCGTTAGCTCGTTGCAAACCCGCTCCTGTTCTTCCCCAACCATCGCCAACTATTAGTCTCTCTCCTCCGCCCGACCATGCAACACCTCAACCGCTCACCATCGCCCGCATCTCCTTGGCCCGACTTCGACACGGATCCGGAGGTCGCCACTATCCTCCGGGACGTGTTCGCCCCCGACCCCCTCTCGCCCCTTCCCCCGTCACCTGGACCACCTTCACCGCTTCCTACATTTCCGCCTCCGAGGATCACCGGACCACCTCCCCGGCCCTGGCAGTGGAAAGTACCCCGGTGGGCGATCCTTCGCGATTACTTTATCGCCAAAGCCACCGGGGTACACCCCCCATACATCCCATTCGATCCCCGGATGCCCCCACCGCCACCGCCGATCGACCGTCGCCCACCTCCATCGGCTCAACGCGGCCCTCCGGCTACACACCAGCCGCCAACCCCACCGCCCCACCCTCCACATACACTGCTGGGGATATCCCCCATAGTCACCGCCGGGACATCTCGGTCCAGGCGACGCCACGGACGGAGAGAGCGCCTCAAACCTCTACCCGTCCCGGCGGCCCAGATTCCTTGCCCCGCCCCGAGCAATCACGGCGGGGCCTTGAGGCGGCGGCATGCTGTACGTGTCATACTCAATATCACACAGCATCCCGCCCTTCACTGCCCCGACGTTACCTGTCTCGCAAACGTCACCCTCTTGTACATACAATTTTTGCCACCTAACCATGCCTTGTACATATTCTTATACTACTATACTACCACTATTACCTACCACCTAAGCCCTTCTTTGTACATTCTATCTTATACATATTGTTGTATCATATCTACCGTCTAAGATCCGCTGTATTTATTATCTCTATTCATCTATCTACCTCTAAGCATAACTATTCATCCTCTCATACCTAACTTCTAAGCATCTCTGTACATACCATTATACTTAGCATAGTAAGAACCACTATATCCATTCTGTTACCATTAAGTGCTACTCAGGCCCTAGGCCTCCCCTTGTCCGTGCCTTCAGCCTGCCTTGTTCTTCAGACGGCCCTCAGCCATGTAATTTTGTGCCTTCAGCCTATGACTTCTGTTTCCTTGCTCAATCTGGGGGGACCTATGTCGTGGTTCCTCCCAGACCCACAACCATTGTATTCGCCAACTTTAGATCTCGCAAATAAACACGCAGAAGTGGGGACGAAAGGCGCAGGAGGTAGAGGCCCAGCCTGATTCCCCACCATCCCCTACTTGTAGGGGGGAGGGAGACAGCCACTGGGGTCTATAAAACCCCGGCGCCTGCCTCTTTTTCCTCATTCTACGCTTCCTCTAGCCGCTGGCTAGTCTCTCTCTCTCTCCTTACCTCATCTCTCTCTCCTCTCCTAAAAGATGCTGTGTTGAGGTGGTGATTCGCTCATAACCCCCAGCCAAACCAATCCAAAAAGATCCCAGGCGTGAGGTGGTGATTCGCTCATAACCCCCCTGGGCATATCCTCACACCGCTCGTGATGAAATACGCCAATTTAAATTCATCACAAGTTGCAAAATAATTTTCCTAAAAAGAAAAGAAAAAAGTCCACTTGCCCGCAACAGGATAAACTGCAAAGGTAGCCAAAGGTTAGACAATCGATGACCTTTGTAAGTTTATCCTGCCACGGGCAAGTGGAATTTTTTCTTTTCTTTTGTAGTTAGGGTGCTTCGGGGTTTTCCGTATTTTCTGAGATTCGCAAAATTTCTCAAATTAGTATTCTGAAAGGAAATTTAGCGAGCTTTTCAACGATAGTCACAATTTTTTTTAAATTTTAAACATGATTGTTATGGCCAGTCTTATGTGAAAAAACGTGATTTAAGAAAAGCAGTTAAACTCTGTCGAAAACCCAAAACTAAGGGTCAAACAAAAAATTGCTAAAACATATTTTCGATCGGAAATGACCTGAAAAATCGATTCTTGACGTCTTGCAGACCTGTTTCCGGGGTACCCTGTATAATATATCCCCCCCAAAAACAACCCTATTGTAAACAGTTGCCCGCCAAGAAAATCTCAGCCGCAAAAAGGATTGATTTCCATGTTACCCGCCAATGTAGCATTGGATAGCAATCCTTTTTGCGGCTGAGGAGGGTTTCATGGCGGGCAAGTATTTACAGCATGTCTGCAAGAAGCCAAGAATCGATTTTTCAGTCATTTCTGATCGAAAAAATCTCTCAGCATTTTTTTGTTAAGCTATATTATAGGTAAGTTAGAATTGAAGTTACGACTCGTACCTATCTAAATCCGAAAGAAAATATTCGTGCGTCCGCCTCTCTCCCTAAATAGTTAACGGTCAGTAAAGTGTTGGTTTATTCCTAACAGCAATTCGATTATCAACCTCACTCAAAGTTTTGGGAGGTCTGGTATGGGTTTTTTTTTAATTGACTGAGTACTTACATACTTCACCTTGGTTGAGGTCTCCAGAAAGAATTGGACACGATTCATTGCATGGTTTGATTGGCGACAATTTGAAAACACTGGTCCCTCTCAACTGGAATAGCATGATCAACCCGTAGTCCAAATCAACCTGGAACGATGTTGTGACAATGAGTTGCACTTTTTTAAATACGTTGCCGGTCCATCACAGTATGGTAAATGATTCAAAGGAACCAGTAGGTAGGTACGTTGTGAATGGCCTTTCAGTACCTACTAGTAAAATTAGTGAATTCAGTTCACTAAAAGAGATAGGTAGGTAACTAACTATCTACTAGGCATATCGAGAGGAGTCTGTGCTGAACACACATTTCAGGTGAAATCGTTAATGTTTAAATTTTTGAAGATGTAGATACCAGAACTACACTCAAAGTTTGAGCATCACTTCGCAACAACACGATAATATGCCATTATCTGAAATGCTACTTGGATAATTATACTAATATTTCGTGCTTTAATGAAATAATTGACACTTATTCGCAGGTAGTCAGTGACGACGAAGAACCATAAACTTTACATTTTTAAATTTTTTAAATTTACAAAGTTGGAAATCTTTGTGTGAGAAGTTGCTTGGATTCAACTTCACTGATCTGTGGGCAAGTGGGCGACTCACTATTCGCTAACTGTGTCATGTCAGCTAATATTGTAGACACTGGAAGTAAGATGGTTTGCAAATTAGGAACCTACTTTGCAATATTCGAACCATACAACGTGATAAGTACCACGCTGTGTTTAAATTCGTTTTTAACGACTGAGTGCAAATAGATTTCTGCTTGCTTCAACTCATGAATGGATCATGGTAAAAATAAAGTCATAAATCCATAGTTACCTTTTTCATATTTGAAGATCTGTAGTCGGAAGACATGAAAACCCAATTAAAATGTGCTGGAGATACGGTATTTGGAAGGAAGTAGGGTCTCTGGTAAAATTTCCTCAGCGCTTTCACTGCGTATATGTCACAGTTTTGCCTAAAAATAATTAAGTTAGCGCTAACGAGAGTATAAGCAAAGTGGTAATGTAATAATTGATGATGGGAACTATTAATGAGAAGGGTCTTAAGGCAAATTGTAACGACAAGTTGCTGAGAAAATGAGCCAAGAGATGGCAGTACCATCGGGATCAAATTTCCTTCCCCCTCCTCATTTGCTAACGGATCAAGATATTATGAATTTTGAAAACAAATTTGTCAATAAAACAACAGTAGAATTGTATAAAATTAGTTTAAAACCCGTGCAAATCTTTTTTTTTCGCACTGTGCCAATAAAAAAAAATAGATCGATTTTTGACTTATTTCAAAATGTGGTCATATACGACAGTGTGCAGCTGTCTACAGTTCACAAATCCGTTTTCAGAATTTCGATAGGTCGAATATTACGATCGTGATCACGTTTTTTCGATCGACGGGCCAAAGGGCAAGTAGTGAATAGGTGAAGTGTATAGGTGTAATGGCAGGGTGGGGTTAGAGTAGGTCTGTAGGTGTGAGCATAGGTCGTCATGATGGAACATCCAGTGAATAGAAGAAGAACCAAGGAACTGGACGGCACTGAAACCAGCAAAAAATTTGGCTCACTGTAGAAAAATGTTTTGAATTTCTGAATTTTTTCAATATTACCTATGCGTTTTTCGTTTTTGTTTTTTACGGCTGTGTGTAAGTTTACACAGTCAATAAAGCCGATTGATTTACAGCTTGCACAAAGTTTGGGTAATTATGACAAAAAACAAAATTGTATTGCTGTCTGTAGTTATGATTTTTATACAGTAGAGTGTGTACACATACATTTCCAACAATGAACCAACTTTTCCATTCCTGGAGCTGTCTTTCGATATTGTTCAAAACCGAAATTCAACAGTGAAACTCTACAGGACACAGAGACATGAAGCACATGTCCAGGAGGTAGATACACATGTTGCGCTGTTTTACAGTCCATGTACCTCTCTGCTCGGTAAACTGGAATAGAACCGTCGACAAAATTTTGTTCACTGTACCTACCAAGAAATGTGTTAAAATTTTTGACTTTTATCCACTGTGATTTTTTTTTTGTAGGACAGTGTGTATATAGTCCACGAATCTGGTGCATTAGTACGGAACATGAAACCCATTTTGTTCATTTTGCCAAAACTCTTGAACTAGGTACCTATCATATTAGTATTATTGAGTGTATTTTACCAACAAAAATATTATAAACTACTGTTGAATTGAGGCCGTGGAGGACATTACAATAATGTCATATTTTCGTCTCAAATTTTCAGGGTCTATGCTCTTGTGATCCATGAACTTTTATTTTTACGATGTTCGATAGAATAGAAGCTCTGATATATGTATACCTATTCGATCTATAACAACGCACAGTGACTGTCCTATATGGCCAATAGTTTATAGGAGAAAAAGTCATTTACCATTTTTTGGTTAGTTATTTTCAATAATGAACCTTTGGGATCGAGCATGAAAAAACAAATTTGAATACCCCCTCAAAATTTGATGTTTCCCTTTCAAGGTACGTAGAATCCGAAAATGGAATAAAAACGCTCCAAATGATTACGCAATGGTTATTATTTTTACCTGTACATACATGCCGTTTCTGCGCAAATCACAGTTTTCTTTGGTCAATATCTACCTACCCTCGTGCTCAACCCTGGAAAGTACTGGAGCCGGCCAGGCAGTTACGTGTTCACAAATATGGATTCAACAATTCAGTCATTGATAAATATTTGCATATTCATGAAGCAGCACCATTTGTTCAAGTTACAAATGTACCATCAACAAAATCCAAAATAACCATCATTCTTCAACGAAATAATATCAATGAACAACCAACTCGATTTCATACAGTCATGCGTGACATATGGGCTGGATTTATACCGTTTCATTCACGATCATGTTGACGAAGCGCAAATCTCGGTGCAAATTTCAGGGCCTTACTGTGAACGAACGGCAGGACATACAGAGCTCCGGATGGTCTCAAAAATTACCAAGTTCGAGATCAATTTATAACGTTGCGAATTATTACACAACGGTTTATTATTCACCTGTATAAATGCAACTCCCGCGTAGATCACTGTTTTCAGTGGTCAGTACCTACCCTCGTGCTCCCCCCAATAAAGCCCTAATCGAGTAGGTACCTACTGGAGCCAGCCGGGCAATTACAGTTTCATAAATATGCGGGGGATTCAAGAATTCATAACTACCTAATTACTTTCATCATTATTTCAATAATTAATAGGTAATTATTGTTATTCATGGAGCATAACATTTGTTAAAGTTCCAGAAGTACCTATCAACAAAATCCAAAATAACCATCACTCTTCAAATCAAATAATATCATGGAACAACCATCTCGATTTCATAAAGCCACGCGTGATTATAATCAGCTGTTTCCTTGCAATGATATCTGGGCTGGATGTAAACCGTTTAATTCACGTTATGTTGAAGAAGCTTTTCGGTGCAAACTTCAGGGCCTTACTGTGAACGATCGGCTGGACGTGCAATGCTCCGGGTGGCCTCAACAAATGCCCATGTTCGAGATCAATTTAAAAACGTCAAAAATTCGAAATAACGGCGTCCTAGAAATGTCCCTATTTTTGACCGCTTAGAGATGACTAACAGGTAGCGACGAGCTTCGTGGACCAACTAGACACCAAATGGGACTAACAAACCAAATTTCATCAATTTTGGTTCATGGTCTGACAACATCAAAGTACGGCGGACTGAAGAAATTTTTGTATTCCAATTTCAGATTCTATGCACCTCGAAACGGAAACCTTCAAATTTAGAGGGGGGATTACTTTCTATCCTCTTTTTATTTTATGTTCCATTCCAAACGTTCGTTATTAAAAATAATAAACCAAAACGTAAGAAAATTCGGAATAAGGCGTCCTTGAACCCCCCCCTATTTCCCACCCCTTAGATGACTGACAGTAACGCCGAGCTTCACGGACCAGTTAGACCCCAAGTGGGACCCACAAACCAAATTTCATTAATTTTGATTCATGGTAACTAAGAAAAGTGTGAATAATGGTGGACGGACAGAAATTGTTTTATTGCCTTTTCGGATTCTATGTACCTACCTTGAAACGGAAACCATCAAATTTTGTGGCGGGGGGGGGGGGGGTTAATTTTTTTTTCTTTTCATATACTTGATACCAAAGGTTCATTATTGGAAATAATAAACCAGAATTCATAGTTAAGAAAGGGTAATCCACAGCCAGGTATTTCTATAGTTAATACAATAAAAAATCCTTTTGGTTTATACACCTATGTAATCGCTTAGCAAAAAAATTTTATAACACCCCCCTCAAAATATTTCTTTTACGTTTCAAGGTGCGTAGATTCCAAAAATGCAATGTCCGTCCGCCGTACGCCGTATCACGTGTACCGGCTTCATTTTAGGTCTAAAAAAGTCGTTCTTTCACACACAGGCTCCATTTAGGCCCTAGTTGTGTCCCGAAACATTGCAGCCCGATCGGAATTCACCCAGGGGTATTATGAGTGAAAAATGTGTGTAAAAATAGGTGCTTTTTGCGTTTTAGCAACATGTTAGTTTATTATTCTACTGGACATACCTACAGGAATGTTGGATGTTCATTTATTGTTTCTTTCATGTAAAATAATTGAAATAGCTATTTCTGATGTTTTCCACCAATTTTGGCCCCTAAAACACGAATTAGGTACGCTCCTTTTTTTTTCAAATTATCTTTGATCATTGATAGTGCCAATTAATCGTCTTGATCCACGTGTTAACACTTTTTCCAGTGTTATTATACAAATTGATGGTGATTTCAGACGATTTCCCAGGTTTTTGACTTATAAAAAATCAATTTTGGGAGCTGAACATTTGGTAGAACATCAATTTTCCACGCTTTGGTCAACATCGACTTCATATTCGGTCTTGCGTCCCCAAAAACATGGAAAACGATACCTCAAAAGCTCATGTTGCTAACCTGTTACTCAAACACAAAAAGTACCTATTTTTAAACACATTTTCACTCATAACACCCCTGGGTATATTCCGATCGGGCTGAAAAGTTTCGGGATACAACTAGGGCCCGAATGGAGCATGTGTGGGAAAGAACGACTTTTTTAGACCGAAAATGAAGCCGGTACACGTAATACGGCAGACGGCGGACGGACATTGCATTTCTGGAATCTACGCAACTTGAAACGGAAAAGAAAAAATTTTGAGGGGGTGTTATACAAATTTTTTGCCGAGCGAATACATAGGTGTATTATTCACAGAATAATAAACAAAAATGCAATGTCCGTCCGCCGTCCGCCGTATAACTACTTCATTTTCGGTCTAAAAAATTCGTTCTTTCGCACACATGCTCCATTTGGGCCCTGGTTGTGTCCCGAAACTTTGCAGCGCGATCTAAGTATGCACAGGAGTGTGATGAGTGAAAAATGGCATAAAATAGGTATTTTTTGTGTTTTGGTTTATTATTCTGTGTACGAATACACCTATGTATTCGCTCAGCAAAACTTTTTTATAACACCCCCTCAAAATTTTTTCTTTTCCGTTTCAAGGTGCGTAGATTCCAAAAACGCTGCAAAGTCCTTGTCACATGGGTTTATTATTCTATTGGACATACCTACGGAAATGTTGGCTGTTCATTTCTGTTTCTTTCATGTGACATAATTGAAATGGCCGAAATAGCTATTTCTGATACAAGATTTTGGCCCCAAAAACACGAATTAGGTACGCTCCCTTCATATTATCTTTGATTATTGGTAGGGTCATTTAATCATCTTGATCCACATGCTGACACTTTTTCTAGTGTTATTATACAAATCGATGGTGATTTCAGATGATTTTCCAGGTTGTTGACCCATAAAATAATCAATTTTGGGAGCTGAACATGTGGTAGATCCTCCATTTTCCACTGTTTGGTGAAAATCGACTTCATATTCGGTCTTCTCGTCCCCAAAAACATGAAAAACGGTAACTCAAAAGCTCACGTTACTAACATGTTGCTAAAACGCAAAAAGCACCTATTTTTATACACTTTTCACTCATAACACCCCTGGGTATATTCCTATCGGGCTGCGAAGTTTCGGTACACAAAACTAGGGCCCAAATGGAGCCTGTGTGGGAAAGAACGAATTTTTTAGACCAAAAATGAAGCCGGAACACGTGATACGGCGGACGGACATTGCATTTTTGGAATCTACGCACCACGAAACGAAAAAGAAAAAAGTTTGAGCGGGTGTTATAAAAATTTTTTGCTGACCGAATACACAGGTGTATTATTCACAGAATAATAAACCAAAATGCAATGTCCGTCCGCCGTCCGCCGTACGCCGTATCACGTGTACCGGCTTCATTTTCGGTCTAAAAAAGTCGTTCTTTCGCACACATGCTCCATTTGGGCCCTAGTTGTGTCCCAAAACTTTGCAGCCCGATCGGAATACACCCAGGGGTGCTATGAGTGAAAATGTGTGTAAAAATAGGTACTTTTTGTGTTTTAGTAACATGTTAGTAAAATGAGCTTTTGAAGTATCGTTTTCCATGTTTTTGGGGACGAGAAGACCGAATATGAAGTCGATTTTGACTAAAGAGTGGATAATTGAGGTTCTACCAAATGTTCAGCCCCAAAATTGATTTTTTATGAGTCAAAAACCTGGGAAGTCGTCTGAAATCACCATCAATTCGTATAATACCACTAGATAAAGTGTTAACACGTGGATCAAGACGATTAATTGGCACTATAAATGATCAAAGATAATTTGAAAAAAAGGAGCGTACCTAATTCGTGTTTTGGGGCCAGAATTGGTGGAAAACATCAGAAATAGCTATTTCGATTATTACGCATGAAAGAAACAATAAATAAACAGCCAACATTTCTGTAGGTATGTCCAATAGAATAATAAACCCATGTGACAAGGACTTTGCAGCGTTTTTTTTTTTAGTTTTAGTAACATGAGCTTTTGAAGTATCGTTTTCCAAGGTTTTTTGGGACGAGAAGACCGAATATGAAGTCAGTTTTGACCGAAGACTGAAAAATTGAGGTTCTACAACGAAGTTTCAGCCTTAAATTTACATTAAATTTTGGTCTAAAATCGTCGTTCTTCCGCACACAATTTGGGTCCCCATTTGGGAACACATTTGGGTCCTGTTGTGCTCCAAAGCTCGGCAACCCTATCGGAATAGGTACACCCAGGGGTGTTGCGGGAGAAGAATGATTGTAAAAGTAGGGTTTTTTTCGAGGGTTTTTTGAGGTTTTAGTGAACACGAGCTTGCGATCAATCGTTTTCCATTTTTTTAGGGCGAGAAGACCGAATATGAAGTTGATTTTAACCAAAGAGTGAAGAATTTAGGTTGTAACGAAAGTTCTGCTCCCAAAATTCATTTTTTATTAGTCAAAATCTTGGGAAACTGTCTGAAATAACCATAAATTTGTATAATAACACTAGAAGTAGTGTCAACTGCTGAATAAGGACAGTTAAACGGCAATATCAATTATCAAAGATAACTTGTCAAAAATTGGAGCCTAATTCGTGTTTTGGAGGCGAAAATTGGTGGAAACGATCAAATATATCTATTTCAATTATTGCACATGAAAGAAACAATAAGCGAACACCCAACATTTTTGTAGGCATGTCCAATATAATAATAAACTTATTTTCTATTGGACGTTTTGGCAATATATAGTAAATTGAGGTTCCAGCAGATTGGAATAAGTAATTATTTGTTGAGTTGGCAATTTGGGATCGTTATCAAACGGTAGATACCTACCAGTGAACGAACCACCGCAAAACAGCTGAGTTGTTTATAGTTTTCAAAAATGTCCTCAGTTCTGATGAGCCTGTTCGCAAATTAGTTAGCATTGAACATGGTACCGTGTCACTAAGTTTTTCGTCTGCTAGGTAGAGCTGAAACAGTACATCAATTAGTCAACAAAATCATGTGGGACTTTTCCAAACCTTTTTACCTTCATTTTATCTTTTGGATTGTAATAAAACTGAGTATAAAAAATTAATCTTTAACATTATCTTGTATTCAAGCACGGCTTGTGTACCCACATCAGTAATATTGTCGAAATAAAATTCATCAGTGAGCATCACTTGCCAATCATTCATAGCATCCATAACAATCAGCGGTATGTCTCGGTTAAGATAGTTTTCCACCAAGGTTTGATATTCCAGGTTACTGAGAACATGAATGGAATCCACTGTTTCGCAAGTCTGCAAAATTACATATAAAAAAAAAGGTCTATAGCCAAAGTAGGAGGTTTCATCATCTTCTGTCCTACACATAGGTAGGCACTCCAAGTAAGGTTCGAAAACGATTTAGCGAATCGATTTATAAAATGAATAGTTTGGCAAAGCAAGCTTTTTAAATTCTGTATAGTACCTACGCCGTTTTAGGTATCTCGGCATGGAGAACCGATTTTTCTATGAAAACACGCTATTGCAATGGGTCCTATATGTTTAGTAGGTTAAAAAAAGGTAGGTTGAAACCTTTTTTGTTTCTTTTCCATTTCAAAGCATTCTGAATCCATCCCTGGATATATATATATATATATATATATATATATATATATATATATATATATATATATATATATATATATATATATATATATATATATATATATATATATATATATATATATATATATATATATATTAGGATAGGTGTTGATCGATTGTTGAGGTGCGGTCGACCGCACCTCAACAATCGATCAACACCTATCCTAAACTATTGATCAACGGTCAAAATCCTCCCAACATATATATATATATATATATATATTTGGCACAGATGTGCAATGAATGAAAAATAAAGACAAATATAAAGATTTATTCACGAAAGACTCATGACTGATATTTCGGCTTGTGCCTTTTTCAAAACGGAGAGTAAAAATGACAGATGAGTTTCAGGTGTCGGAATTATTGTACAAAGCCGACTTGAGACGGGAAAGCTTTTTCAGTTGTCAGAAATTTATTTTCTAAGAATAAAAATAAGAAATTTAAAAAATCTTGGGTCGAATTTTCGAAGGTCAAATTTGAGGTTTTTTGGGCCAAAAATCGGTAAAAATGGTTCACATCACCAAAAATTGTTATAATTATAATCACCACAAGTTGCATTGAATGGTGATTGGAGACAGATATGTATATTTCATCCAAAAAATAATTGATTACAAGTAGGTAGCTAATCCATAAGAATTGCTAAAAATCACAGAAATATTAAGATGAAACTTGGAAAATTCGCTCATATGGTTCAGGTGTATGACTGGAACTTTTAATACAAGACTGCTCTAGAGAAATCATAAAATTGTCGTGCATTTGTACAGCTGACGATCCTAGGCAAATAAGGGAGTAGAATCCTAAATGGCTAGCATAGTCGTCTTGTTCTAGATTTGTACTTCTGTCCTCGGTGCAACTGACCGCGAGTTCAACAACGCCTGATGACGACCCGACCCCATATAAAGTTTCTGTTGTCTCTTCTCTGATTAATTTCCAGTTTGGCATCGAATCAAGTAACAGTTGCGAATAACCTGCCCTATCTCTTTCGATGATAAATATTTTACTAATTTTCGCCAGTACCTATGTCTTCTCCTGTTGCGAAATGAACCTACCTACCCACCAAAACATGGGCTCCGGTATTTCGTATTGCATTCTGATAGGTACCTTTTGGTACCCTCTTATTTCCTAGGATTGGTAGGTAGGTAGGTTTTGAGTTGAGCTGTGTGACAGAGTGTAACAGTGGGGATGGACTCTCGAGAGTCCGCCTCCTATACCAGTGAGATTATCAAGAAGGGATATTGATTAGGCTTCTGCTCCCGATCCCGTCTCCACCGGAAGATAAAATGTATCGAGAACAGCCACACTGTTACACTCCTCCCTGCATGGTATAATTCTGGCTAGCAGAAGTATGAGAAGGAAAAGAGGGAATGAAAAGTAGTATGAAGTTCTGGTTCAGGAAACGACATCTGAACAACTTCAAGGTGACTAACCTCCTTCGTAATGGTACGACCTCAGTAATATTTACTGGTGGAGAACAAAGCTCCTACATACTAGTATTGGCGGATAATGTTGTCAGAGGTTGCTGTCTAGTGAATTGTGCTCATCTGGGCAACCTCTGGTTGATCAACCTCCATCGTTAGGATGGAACAACTATTAGGACTTGTCAACTGGGACACGGCATCAATCGCCTTCTGATGAGCTCTGTATATTTTAATTATACTGACACTCTAAAGGGGGGAAAGGTGGTGGGGAAGCCAATAGATGTATGTATTATCAAAGGGACTGGTTGTTAGTAAACGAATCCTTCTGGGAAACCTTTGGGCTTATCCTTCTGGTAAGCCCACAAAAAGTGGATGGAGTATGGTGATGTGCTCAGCGCATACTACCGAACCACGACCTGCTACCATGTGACAGTGTGTAACAGTGGGGATGGACTCTCGACAGTCCCCCTCCTAGACCAGTGAAATTATCACCGGTTAAGAAGGGATATAGATTAGGCTTCTACTCGCGATCTCGTCTCCACCGGAAGAAAAAATGTATCGAGAACAGCCACACTGTTACAGCTGGTAACCGGCTCGGTGGTATTGGGGCCGAACTGTTCGAATTCCAACGTCCCTCGTCGCAACCCAGTTCAGGGCGATGAGGCAATGGAAGTCTTGAGAGAAAGGAATGGCACATATTCTCTCGAGACGTGAGGTTCCATTCACCCTGGAATGGCTATTTTACGTGTTATACATCCTATATTAGGTCCTGAAATGGAATATGCTTCCTTCAGTCTCAATGCCAACTTCAATTTCATGTTTTATTTGGACTAGAATGAATTGAAGTTGTGGCGATTTTCTTCTCGGTATTCTCAATTCTTTATAGGTTTTGTGAGTCTCCCGTTTCCTGTCCTTCAGAAAAACTAAATTGTCATTAATACACAGGTGGATCTTGGAGAGAGTGAATGGGTAAATTGTACACACTATCATAACCTCGTCATAAACACCTTTTTATATTGAGGAGGTATATACTAAAGAATGCACAACAACAGGTAAGCGCAAGGTCTCAAGAGAACAAGGTCAGTACCAGCAGTAGGTACGTATGTACCTTACGTATGTACCTACTTTCAAAGATCACAGATATACCAAGGTACCTACTTGATTATCGTCAGAAATAGTTGAACGTCACAAACAATAGGACAAAGCTATCCGGACAGCTGCGGGATGGGGACTCAAGACAAAAATACTACCTATTTCAATAGATGCAATATTTTTTACCAATAAAATGGGTCAAATCAGAGTTTGTGTGGATCAAAAATTTGCTAAAAATCATTGAAAGTAACTAGGATTCACCAGGAATGGTATAATGATGTTTATTCAAGACAGAATTGTCTATTTCAATATTGGAACAAGTAATATCTTCTAAAAAGGTCGAAAATTGAAGGTTTTGTTTAAACTAGAAAATCGGCTTAAGTTCAGTAAAGTTAACAACATTTGGGATTTGTTATGTCGTACCTAAGCAATATTTTGGTCACAGACTAGATGCCATCAGCTTCCGTGTGAATGAAATTCTTCTCACCCGCTTGTACGAGTGAAAACCCTGCAGACTGAACTACTCCATCCGGTATCTGCGCTGTGATTTTGAAAAGAATTGGAGCCAACTTCTAGAAAAGACGTCAACGATGCGTAGACGAAAACAGAAGCACCTGCGCCATGTTACCGGTGTATCTTGATTAAGGTATCTACTCAAAATTTCAGATTCCGTCAAATATGATTGTAATTATGTAAATCATTCATGTTTTAGAGTGAAAACTGAAGATCTATTGACGTTTTATAAAACAATTTGACATCAACATTTGACATCCTCAATATTAATCCCCGCAATATTCACCAGTTGATGTTATGGGGAAAGACCAATTATCCTTCCTTCGAATTTATCCTTCATTTGAAATCAAAATTTGAGAAACAGGTATTGGTAGTGAAATTAGCCCTACTGATAACCATCGACGCGGAAAAGCTGATGTCAGGTTTATTTTGTCTCTTACCATACAGTCATCCTTCGTAATAGCATGTTCACCGAAGAAAGGATTCTCCACCAAACAAGATTCATAAAACAGGTATCTCCAATCCCAAAGAGACAGTGCCTGCAACAATCATTCATCAGTATTTCTTTTCAGCATCTATCAGTCTTCAAAAAATAAAATTAGGCTATTATGTAATGAAGTTTATTTTTGTGTTGGTCATAAAGCCGGTAATCTGATCACAGCATAGTGGATAGGTAGTCAAAGAAATCAAGGTAAACGCCACGACTTGGTCCTGGTGTGGTGTGAGGAAATTTTCAAGTTCAGATCAAGCTAGAGGAATCCATTCAGCCGTAGAAGTTGAAGAAGTGGGTGCGAAGTGAGCATGGGATCATAGCCCTGGAAACAGGCCGAAAACATAAAATCGTCATTAGAGAAGGTTTGACAATACATTTTCCCAATTCTGAGTAAAATGAGCGTTGTAAGCCACTTTGGAACCGCTGCTCTTAAAAACGATGGCGAAGTTAAGACGGCTAAAATGACCGAAAAATGATCCCGGTTCCTGGATGTATGAAACTTAGGCGGACGAATCTTCTTCTGACATACATAATATGTCAAAATCCAGAAGTCTGCAATTGAAAAACCACTGCTAACTCCGGCTTACTCAACTTAAAAAATTGCATTTTTTAAGGAACACTCCACAACCTTCTGGGTGCTTGAAATGTCTACTGACCGACTCAATTCTAACTTGTTGTGAGTACCTACTAAAATGTCAAATTCAAAGATATTTCAATTACAGCATCATAACATGCTGAAATTCACTGAAATAACTAGATTCCATGTGTTGTCCGTATAGACTGTGGAACTTTCACTCAATTAGTGCTCATTAATCATCCTTTAAACTAAAACATTATTACAGATTACGAAGAATAATAAATTAATGATCATTCAAACTCTGATGAAATTATTGAAATGTATTAACATACCTACCTAGTTGTCCAAAATGATTTAAATACACTTAATTATAATAACTATATATATTCGTCTTTTGAAGTACATATGATTAAATAACTATTTTTACCTTTTTTTATTTTTCTGTAATTAAAAAAAACTTGAAAATGCTGTATTTCCCAATAACTTTTTAGAAACATTTTTGTGTTAAAGAAATGCAAAATTTGATTTATTATAAACGATTTTTCTACAATGAACAATGGTGTATTATTTACCTTCTGCGTAGATCACTATTTTCTATGCATACCTACCCTCGTGCTCCCACCAGGAAAGCCCTAAATCGAGTGCTAAGCCGGGAATTAGGTACGGTTTCATAAAAATGCGCAAGATTCAATAATTCAATAATTAATTATTTGTTGTTATTCATGAAGCATGCCGTTCGTTTAAGTTACAAAAGTACCTACCTATCAATACAATTCAAAACAGCTATCATTCTTCATCTGAAATAATATCACAGAACAACCGACTCGACTTCATACAGCCATCCTTGATTATAATCAGGTGATCCCTAGCAATGATGTCTGGGCTAGATTTATACCGTTTAATTCACGAGGATGTTGAAGAAGCTTTTCGGTGGCAAACGTACAATGCTGGGTGGTCCCAAAAAATTCTTTAGTTTGAGATCAGCTTAAAAACGTACAAAAACCACACCCTTCTATTCACGAGCTACGGCGTTCTGACAATGTCAACCTCTATTTTTCACCCCTTAGATACGACTGACAGCAACGCTGAGCTTCGCGGACCAACTAGACCCCAAATGGGACTTAACAACCAAATTTCATTAATTTTGGTTCACGGTATCTAAGGAAAGTGCGAAGTACGGCGTACGGCGGACGGACAGAAATTGGTTTTATTCCATTTTCGGATTCTACGTGCCTTGAAACAGTCAAATTTTGTGGATGGGGGGGGGGGTTATTTTTTTTTTTTTTTTTTTTTTCATGCTCGATTCCGAAGGTTCGTTATTGAAAATAATAAACGAAAATGTGTTAAGAAACGTGTTTTCCAGGGCTTTTTGGTGAAAACACATTAGTGAGTGAGTTGAGGTCTATAGCTCAGGTATATTCCTCAATTGAGGTATATTCGGAATCAGCGCAAAATTCCTTTTTATGAATAGCTCAGAAAACTATATTGTCCACCTAGAATATCATTTAGCCACAGTGTGCAGCGGCTTTCAAAGTGGTAGAGGAAGCTCATTTACTCAGAAATTTTCTCAAAAATTAATGTCACCTTCTCCAGGAAACAGTGCTATTGGCCTGGCTGTAGGACTATGATCAAACACACTTCAGATTCCGAAGACCACGGTTGCACACTTCTTTCTGTTGAAATCTCGACTGACAATGGTGAGGCCCCTTTCCAAGATCCGCCTGCTTAATGGGCCATCTTCTGTCCAAAACAAGCACTTGTGGTACTGATTCTCTGCTAAAATTCTCCACACAATCGATTTAAAAAAAAAAAAAAAAAGAAGTTTGATAAACGATGACTATTGGCGCTGAAAATCGCATCGAAAGCCCATGGCTTTCAAAGAAGAGACGCGCCGTTTTTATAACCAATACAACCATAAAACCGATGGGGAAACGCAAAGAGCCGCACGCTATTGGTATCACCCGAATGCCATTCAGGTTCCATTCAACGGTAGACGACATTTTCAGGGATCATGCTGGTGCGGGCTTTCATTTAAAAACGGGAAAGTAATATAAACAGTAGTCATGGGTACTCCTCATTGTTTATGTGGTTCGAGCAACTGTAACTGCGCATGAGCAGACTAATTTGAGCCCTCGTCGAAATCTCTTTTTGGGGATACCTCGTCCGACTTTGCCCAAGGCAGATGAATGATTGAGGTGTGGTTTTTCCATGCGTAGGGCGGTATACCCACTAGATATAAATTGAGGATAGTTCAATGAACTATGTGAATGGCAGTAACGATTTGCGGAAGCTATATCGCCAGTCATTTCCAGATGCGCGCGTTATATACCTAGGTACCTATTCAATTGATAACATCTTACATAGGTACTGCTAATATTTCCCCCTCACGTCTACCACCTTGCCGTTGGTGAGGGGGCTTAGTCCGCGGCGCACACCATCTATTGCACGGTCGCACCTCCTTGGAGTGTGCTGATCACCGGATGGTGTGGGCCATTGCACACGGCAACTAAGAGTAGACAACCCTCAAGACCAAGGTGTACACGCCGTGCTGATGGTCTGCATGGTGCAGAGGGTAATGTGCACATCCAACGGCTGCTCCCAGGGTACCGGCCGACCCCCTGGGTGTACTTAGGCTTGCCCATACATGCGGGGCTCTGTATGGGTGGACGACCCCCTTTCCCTAGCTACTCGTGGGACCAAAATGAAACCCGTAATAGAAAACACACCTTTAAAAACCAACGATGCCAGTGAAGAGGAGAGCTGTACTGAACTCTCCTCCTCACTGACAGAAATGGCAATCTCGGATGCTGGGGCTGTACAAACCCCGGCATCTATGGATTGTGAAGGTGCAAGTGGCAGTTCGCAGGAACAAACCGCTGGCACCCAACGGTCTGGCCGCAAACCCTCTGGCGCTCAGCTGAGGAAGGCGGCCAGACAGAAGGCTCTTGAGAGAGGGGAGCCAATTAGGCCTCGGAAAAGAAAAAAGAGGCCGGGGAAGCTGGCTCCTGGTGCTGGGGCGGCGGGGGCTCGTGACGGAGCAGCCACCTCACGAGGGGCAGATACGCTAATCAGCGTTGACCAACCCCTTGTACCTGGTGGCGCCTCTGGAGTGGGTTCCCGCCCGCCTCTGGCGTTGGGACCGGTTGGGGGTGAGGTAGGGGCAAGTACGCCGGGAAAACGGCGACGCAACCCCAACACCACCCCTCCCTCGGCCTCAATTCCCAGGACCAAGAGGGCACGGGGAGGGACCCCTGCCCAATCCGGAGATTCACCCCAGGGTGATAGCTCTGGCGGGTACAGCGGTGCACTCTCCACCACCAAGATGGTCATAATCCATGGCAACCACCCCGTGGAAAGACTGTCGGAAGTGGAGGCCAGCTTGGTCCTGGGAGAAATAGTGCGGGCAACGTTCTTGGAGCCAGCTGGCCAGGGACCGCAGTTCACAAACGGCTACACCAGTAATGGAGTGGTCCACCTGACCTGCTCCAATAGCCAATCGAAGGGTTGGCTGGAGGAAAGGGTTGGGGAGCTGCGGCCCTGGGATGGAGCCACACTCCGGACGGGGCCTGCAAAAGTACTATTGGAGGGTCAGGTGAAGGTTGGGGTCTGGATCCCCACCGACTTCCTTGACCGCTCCGATGCTAGGAAGCTAATTCCCTTGTTTGAGATCCAGAACCCTGGACTCTCAACAAAGGAATGGCGACTACTGAACAGCCGAGCAGACGAGAAGGGGATGGAACTTGTGCTGACAGTAGACAAGGACTCTCTGGAATGGTTGAAGGGGCATAACTTCAAACCCCACTTCCACACCCGGAGAGTCACCTTCAGGCAGCTGTCCACACCACCAAGTGATGCTGCGGGTCATCCAAATAAACCTGCAGCATAACAAGGTGGCAACAGCCGCCCTGTGCCAGCTGCTTGCAGCTGGCAAATACGACATCGCCTTGATACAGGAACCCTGGGTCTACCGGGGCGAAATCAGGGGCCTCAATAACGCAGGAGGTAGGTTAATCTATAAACGCAATTGCGTTGATAATGTACGTGCCTGCGTATTTGTCAAAAATGACATCAATTCACTAGCTATGTCTGAGTTCTGTTTCAGGGACTTAGTAGCGGTGAAGATAACCCTCTCTGAAAACGGCCAAAGGGAGCACATAGTAACTGCCTCAGCCTACTTTCCAGGGAACTCATCTGAGGGGCCACCACCTGCAGAAATGCCGGACCTCGTTGAAAAATGCCGCGCAGACAACGTGCAGCTCCTAGTCGGCGCAGATGCCAACGCCCACCATGTTGCCTGGGGAAGCACTGACACCAACACCAGAGGTAAATGCTTGTTTGACTACCTGGTAGCGAGTAATTTATACGTAGCAAACCGGGGAAACAAACCAACATTTGTCACCACCAACAGGGAAGAGGTCCTTGACATTACCATTATTACCCCTCCACTAGATCAGAGAATAAGGAAATGGTTCGTATCCGATATCCCCTCCTACTCGGATCATAGGTACATTGTTGTGGAAATCCAAGGCGTGGGTAAAACACAGCAATCTTACCGCAATCCACGGAAGACGAACTGGGAGGCATACAGGGAGGAAGTGGAGGGCTGGTTGAGAGGGACTCGAACCAAGTTGCACAACATAGACGATATCGAGGCAGTAGCGGGAGAACTGGAAGAGGCGCTACTCACCTCATTCAACAATCACACCCCTATGACAACTAAACTCTCAACCACCGGGGTTCCCTGGTGGAACAGGGAGATAGAGGTCGTAAGGCGTGAAACACGCAAACTATATAATAGGGCGCAAAAGACGGGCAACTGGGATGCTTACAAGACCAAGTTAGCCCAACTCAGGAGCCTTATAAAGAAAGCAAAACGGGACACGTGGAGGAAGTTCTGTGAAGAGGTGGAAAACACCTCAGAATGTGCAAGACTCCAAAGAGTCCTATCTAAGGCTCCTATCAATCCAATTGGCACATTAGTTAAACCAGATGGAAGCTACACCACAACAGCTGGGGACACTCTAGTACTCTTACTGGAGACCCACTTCCCTGGCTCAGTGGTGACCGACGTTCAGGGACCTTCACCTCACCCACCAACCGGGGCTCAGGGTAGGAGAGCGACCAGAGCAGACTGGGAAGTGGCAAAGGGTGTAGCCTCCATGGAACGAATCAAGTGGGCCATCAGCACCTTTAGCCCATACAAATCGCCTGGCCCAGATGGCATTATCCCCAAACTGCTTCAGGAGGGGGGCCATGGGGTAACCAGGATACTGAGTGCTCTCTTTAGGGCTTGCCTGGCAACAGGTACAATACCCCAAAGATGGAGCAAAGCAAGGGTCATCTTTCTGCCTAAGCCAGGGAAACCTTGGTACAACCAGGCAAAGGCTTTCAGACCCATCTGTCTAACGTCCTTCATCCTGAAGACATTAGAAAAATTGGTTGACAGGTATCTGAGGGAAACCTCTCTCTCAGAGAGGCCTCTACACACCAATCAGTTTGCCTATCAACCGGGCAGATCCTGTGAGGCAGCACTGCACCACCTGATATCACGGGTGGAATCGGTGCTAGCAGCTAAGGAACTTGCCATTGGTGTATTTCTGGATATAGAGGGCGCCTTTGACAACACCTCTATAGACTCAATTATAAACTCAGCGCGCCAGCATGGAACAAACGACACCCTGTGTAGGTGGATCAAAACCATGCTGACAAGCAGAACAGTAGAGGCAGAGCTCCTTGGGGAGTCCGTGGAGATGTCTGTGGCAAGGGGTTGCCCGCAGGGCGGGGTACTGTCCCCCCTTCTGTGGGACCTTGTTGTGGACTCTCTGCTGGAGAAACTCAGCGGTCAAGGCCTCTACGTACAGGGCTATGCTGACGATGTGGTGATCCTAGTTAGGGGTCCCTTTGTCGGCACAGTCTCAGATCTGACACAATCAGCTCTGAAAGCAGTGGAAGACTGGTGTGGCACAGAGGGCTTAAAAGTAAACCCAAATAAAACCACGCTGGTTCAATTCACAAGAAAGAGGAATCTGAGAGGTCTCTCAGAACCCCAGTTTTACAATTCAAGGGTACCGTTTCAGCGTGGGGTGAAGTACCTGGGCGTCTACCTGGATGCAACACTCACCTGGAACAAACACCTTGAATACATAGCAAATAGGGGCAAGGGAGCCCTTATGTGCGCAAAACGCACATGCGGAAAAACATGGGGCCTACAGCCGCGGATGGTCCACTGGATCTACTCCGCGATAGTACGACCCATTCTTACGTACTGCTGCGCAGTGTGGTGGCCAAAGGTCAGTCAGGTAGGGGCCTGCCAAACCCTCACCAGTGTACAGCGACTGGCCTGTCTAACCATCACAGGCGCTATGCATGGTACACCCACTGCAGCCATGGAGATTCTACTGGGCCTACCCCCAATAGACATCTACATCAAAGGGGAGGCCGCAATGGCCTCCCTGAGGCTGAAATGGAATGGTACCTGGCGGGATACACCCCACCCAGGTCACACCAACATACTAAAGGCTATACAAGAACCACTGCTCGACATGGTGGCAGATGTTATGCCAAAAATCCTACCTCAACCACGCCCATATGCATCCGTGCTGATGTGGGCGGGGCATGGCTGGAAAAAATGCTGCTCCAACGATATAATCTGGTACACAGATGGATCAAAAATGGATGCAGGTACTGGTGCTGGAGTGTACGGAGCAGGACCCAGGTGGGAATTTTCCACCCCACTAGGGAATTACACCTCCGTTTTCCAGGCAGAAATATTGGCAATTGATGCTGCCGCCTCTGAGAGCTTGAGGAGGGGACATCGTGGATCCCACACCCGCATACTCTCGGACAGCCAAGCATCGATAAAAGCACTCACAGCCCCCACTGTCTCATCCAGAGTGGTCTGGGACTGTATGCAAACTCTCAACGCCCTGGCGAAACACAACAGAGTTACTCTGGAGTGGGTGCCAGGCCATAGAGGAATCACAGGCAATGAAAACGCCGATTCTCTCGCCAGAAAGGGCTCTCAAACACCCTTCACTGGCCCAGAACCGGCGGTCGGCCTATCAAAAACCACCATCAGAGGGGCCATCAACCGGTGGGTCCGCACTCAGACCACCAAAAGATGGTCACGTATAGATGGACATGCTCATAGTAAGCGGATGATGGCTAGACCCAACTCCAATGCTACTAAGGAGCTTCTCAGATTAAACCGCAGAGAGCTAAGGCAAACAGTCGGCTTCTTAACCGGCTTCCTCCCCCTGCGCTTCCATCTAAGTCGCATAGGGGTTACACAATCAACAACCCAGTGCAGATTATGTGAGGAGGCAGAAGAAAAAGTATCCCACATAATATTTGAGTGCCCAGCACTCGCCCAGCGCAGGTACAACCTCTTTGGGGCCCCAACCCCAATGAGGGAATTTCCCAGCGAAAATATAATCAAAAACCTAACAACCCTCACCAGGGGCCTGGGGTTATTTGATTAAACTGGGACACTCAGGAAAAGTACAATAAGCCAATAGGCTTCCGTGCTTTGGGGCAACCAATCCCCACCCCTGAGCGATCCCAAATACAATCTACAATCTACAATCTACTGCTAATATTTTACTCCTACATACTGCAAAATTGTGTGCCATGTGTAGGGTTTCTGAGGCAAAATGTTTCGCTGCACCACCATAATAATACGCACGCTGTGAACACCTGAAAAAATCAAGTGATTGGTAATTTCTTCTTAACAGTTCGTTATAAATGGGGGGCCTTGTCTGAAGAAAAAGTTTCATATGAGCGAATTTTCAAAGTAACTTACCTAAAACTAACTATGATCCTAACTGCGATATTCTCAGTTGCTCTGACTCTCGTCCATATTGACGAAATCTTACCCGAGCACAAACTCCGGAAACAAACCTTGCAATCCCTTAAACCGTCAGTCTAAATAACAGTTTCTCGCTGTCGATCGTGTCGAATGCTGACTTCACGTCTACCAAGAAAGCACAAACTTTCTCAGGTGGCTGATGCAGTTTTGAGCTTCACGAGGAAACACGTTTTGTGGCATATTTATGGGAACATTGTTCCCTCAGGCTTCGACTGATCTTACGACATATAGCCCAACGTAAATACTGTATATATAATCCATCGAAATGGAAACACGAAAACGCCCAAATCTACTTGAGAACAAAAACGCTGCAAATTACTACACATCGGTTTATTTTTTACCTGTACTGATATGCCCCTTCTGCGTAGATCCCGTTTTAAATACCTACCATCTTGCTACCTCCTGGAAAGCCCTAAATCGACTACTAGAGCCGGCAGGTTAATTACAGTTTCATAGATATGCGGTGGGTTCAAGAATTCTATCATTAATTGCTTTGAACTATGCTTAGTAGTAACAAACTTGATTATAGGGCTTTTTGTATCACCTTGCCAAAAGATTGAAAGGTTTGAGGCATTTTTGCAGTCATTCAACGTGGAGCAGCGTGTGCAGTCGTTTTTCGTTCATCGTGGGTACCTACCAATAGAATTCTACCGTTCTTACTATAAATTCATTAGCTGAAGAAAACTTAAATAACAATTATTTTCTGAAATAGCAGGCAAAAGGCATACTACCCACCGTACTGCATGCTGGAATGAGGGTCAACTATACAAGTACATGCATCCTAGGAATAGATAATCCACACTAGTAGTTGTAACATACAAACAAAATACACACAGATTATCGCACACATGTATTTGCGTTAACTTAGGCCTGAAATCTTATAGTAGGTGTATTACCTTAATCAAAGCAATCCTTCCTAGCGCTGACGCGTGGACCGTTGCCAGAGTGAGTTGGCAGCTGCTGTACAGGACCACAGCCACGAGAATGGATAAAGCAGTGATCCTAAGGATTCTCTTGAAACTGTTCTTGTTCATAAGGTCGTGGAGTGGCGAACAAATTTCCTCCATTTCTGTGCTGGTGAACCCCATCTGCTCGCAAAACTCATAGAAAGACACCAGTTCGGAATCGATCTTGCTCAGTTTTTCACCAATCTCAAATTCCTTGGCAAAACTTCTCCTGGAACTTTTTGTATTCCTACTGGTGACCGTCATCTGTAAATTGAGAATGAGAAGATCACCGATCTGCGTGGTGCATGATAGCTTTGTCGTAAGCGCAGGTTCTTTGAGGCAGGGAAATAGTTGAAATTTACGTTAAAATATGTTTTATTCCGAAAATGGACAAAATACAGAAGTTTTTCACTGTGCGTCGTCTGCGATTCTCGTCTCCGGTGGAGGAGTGTCTGTATAGGTTTTTATTTCTGTACCAAACTCCAGTAGTTTAGCTTTCGCTCATTTTTCTGCTGATTCGAAAATATAATTAGACGCCACCTGATTGGCTGGAGCAATGGATCGAGTGGGGGGACTCCTTCCGCAGGTCGACTTTTGGAGCGGACTGTTCGCGTACTGGAGATTTTGATATTTTCCGCACCGCATGAGTGCGCAATTACCTTCTGCGCCGCCCCCCCCCTCCCACACCCGGGCCCGACATCGTGTTTCTTGAATGATTTCTTCAGTAATTACCTATTATTATTATTATTTATAGTAGGTATTTGGTGTATGAGTGTTCGTGGTGCAGGTGGAATTTCTATTTATAAGTTGGGCTAGGATTTCCATGTCATGATGGTGAAATATTTTAAGCTACCACCATCCATGTTATCATTCCTTCTCATTGACCATGAAATAATGCGAAAAGGGCCTCTGTGTCTTTTTCATGGGATTCGATTTTTTACGGCTGTGTCCGATATGGCACGTTGTTAGAAAAAATGTGTTCGAAAAAATGGTCCTCAGACCCTTTTGCGTATGTTATGCTATTTAAAAAAGAATATTATTTTTTTTCTCGATTGCAGGCACGACGTGAGGTCTTCCAGTTTTTGTTTTATTCCGGCGTCAGATCTCTCCTTTCATTTTTTGTAGTCAGAATCAGATATATCCCAAAAGCTCGGTGTTCTTTCTTCAAAATTCCCCATCAATTGCATCGAATGCTTTTGCCGTATCCTGACAATATTCCTTTGGTACCATTTGAATCCCCGTTATCGTTAATAGATTTGTGAGAGAAAACAAAGTATAATCAACCTCTTGCCAGGTCGGAAACCAAATTGGTTGGGTGTTTCCAGATTATGTGTCTAAGTATTTATCAAGGTGATTTTTGACGAGCTAAGAGGATTCTGGGAAATATTCGAAGTATAACTACTGGCCGGCGATACTTAATTTCTCCTTCCTCCTACAACCCCTAATTCCCCTCATTACCTAATTCCCTTTACAGTGGTACTATTCTGGCCTTTTTAAACACCTCGGAGAATATGCCATTCTTGATACGGAGATTGTATATATGGAGCAATGGTTAGTCTATGAATAATCTGTTTGACTAGATTGGCCAGGCTACCTTTGCGAACGTTTCAAGTCTATCTTTGTCATAGTCGAGATTATGAAGGCAGTATCTCTGTCACCTCATTATTTTATTGTTATTTTCAACTTATTGGTAGATTAGCCTTCAATATTATTTTATGTGCTAAATGTTTACGCACGCGACTTTGGTTTCATATTGACAGTCATTATTGTGAGTTAAGACGACATTCAGTTGCCTACCATTGCCATTTTAAGTTAGGTACACCCCAACATACATTTCCAACAGATAAGTGAAATCAATTTCTTATTCCTTCCGTATCAGGTTTTTGACTGTATTTCTGTACGTTATAAGATACATTTTCATTTGTTATTGAAGGATTGTTTCTATTTTTTTATTTATTTAATTATTTATTTATTTATTTATCATTGTTGAACCTAGTGTCTCAACGAGGTACACGGTAGAAGAGTCGATAAGATGCGTTTTTCTACTTCAATATTTAGTTTATCGCGTTTTTCTGCTGCTGCATCATTTTCTGGTTCGGATTTGGACGGCTCGAATTAGTCTGTCGGTTCGAATCCCAACGCCCCTCGTCTCAACCTAGGGCGGTGAGGCAACTGGTAGCCATGAGCGAAATGATCGGATCAAATTCCGATCCTTCAGAGGGGACAGCCGATCACGTCCGCGACGCCATAAAGCCCCAGACTGAAATATAATTATTTTGCATGTCAAAGAACGGTTCTTCTTTGGCTGTAACGTTATATAGTCTAATCTCGGTTTTGTGAGTTTTTTCGGAGTTTTGGTTCCAACGCAAAAGGCGAAATCGGGTGTAAGTCTATATTATTTATTAACTTTGAAGATAGCAATGCAATCTTGTAGTCTCCGGGATGCAAAGCAATACAATATTTGCCCCTTGAAGTATTCTAGTTTATTTTGCAAGACAGTTCAATCACTTTTAAACAACGAATATATGTAGTAACTAGCTGTGTACCCGCGCTTCGCAACGGTAGAACAGACACCCCCTGTATCCCCCCCTCCTCAACTGATCAGAAACCTTCCCCAATGCCAACCCTAACTGCCTTTAACCCCCCCCCCCCCGTATCCTATGAACCCTCCCTACCTGGTTAGAAACATTCCTCAATGTTCACACAACAAATTCCCAAAGTTGCACTCCAATTGGTCAAGTAGTTTTGAAATTTCTGTAGACCCCCCCCCCCTCATAACCTGTACCCCCCTCCCACTAACATCCTGATTGAAGTACCACTTGAATGTACTCGTCGAGCTGAATCCAGAATCTAATTACAATCGGATTTACGTCCAACCGTTCAAAGTTATTATAAGCATAAACGTCCTCATCGAAGTGATTATAACACGTTTTTTAGTAGTATTTCATTCATAGCGTTTCAACGGATGGACAGATTCAAATGCGGATTTTTCATAAACCTTCCCAGATAAATTCTGCGTCAAATGGTACCAGCCGCAACTTTCTACGTTCAGCCGTTCTCAATTGATGCCGAGACAAACAAACAAACAAACAGACACTGTTTTATTATATGTATAGACTAGCAAACCCGGCGAACTCCGTTTCGCCACCAGATGGCTTCGTTTTTTGTAACCCCCCCCCCCCCCCCCCCGTATCCTACGAACCCTCCCTACCTGGTTAGAAACATTCCTCAATGTTCACACAACAAATTCCCAAAGTTGCACTCCAATTGGTCAAGTAGTTTTGAAATTTCTGTAGACCCCCCCCCCCTCTCATAACCTGTACCCCCCTCCCACTAACATCCTGATTGAAGTACCACTTGAATGTACTCGTCGAGCTGAATCCAGAATCTAATTAATTACAATCGGATTTACGTCCAACCGTTCAAAGTTATTATAAGCATAAACGTCCTCATAGAAGTGATTATAACACGTTTTTTAGTAGTATTTCATTCATAGCGTTTCAACGGATGGACAGATTCAAATGCGGATTTTTCATAAACCTTTCCAGATAAATTCTGCGTCAAATGGTACCAGCCGCAATTTTCTACGTTCAGCCGTTCTCAATTGATGCCGAGACATTATAAGCATAAACGTCCTCATAGAAGTGATTATGTCACGTTTTTTAGTAGTATGTATTTCATTCATAGCGTTTCAAGGGATGGACAGATTCAAATGCGGATTTTTCATAAACCTTCCCAGATAAATTCTGCGTCAAATGGTACCAGCCGCAACTTTCTACGTTCAGCCGTTCTCAATTGATGCCGAGACAAACAAACAGACAAACAAACAAACAGACACTGTTTTATTATATGTATAGATTACCACTGTTAGGGTGCATCAACTGTGGTGCCCCCCCCCCCCCTCGACTCCTATCAGGAGTTACTATCACGCTCACCCTCGTCAACAGTAATTTATTGATGAGCGAACTCAGGATAACCGAATAAACATGATAATAGAGCAACCAAATAGTAATTTTGGTACGTTATGATAGAAAAAATTAGTAAATTTATTCTATTGGAGACATTTATTAGATCCGGTAAAACCACACAAATTGCACTCTCCTGTGCAACGCAGTGGTAATGCAGCAACCTTTAATTACATTAAAAAATTAATATGTATAGAGGGCGGTGATTTTTCCAATTTTATTTCCGTAATTATTGTATAGCGAGAAATGGCCCGAAAGCAAATAAGATTATATCCAGAGGAGAAAAAAGCTAGTTATTATGAATGTATTCTGATAAAACAAAAAAACCTACGTTATTAGAACCTCTAGTTTTGTAAACTTGGGTATTGACTGAAAATGAAAATATATTAAGAGCAAAAATGCCCAAAAGTGTGCAGTTTGTTAGGCTCCCGAGAATTCGCTGTTTCGGGCATACTGCACTTGGTGGCTTCATTCGAGCATATCATAATTAATATCGCCAAAATGATGTTTTTTCAGACAGCAGGATGTTCAATTTTATAAGAGTATATTCGTAAATCCACAGGTGCAAGATTTCAGCAGCAATATTTTGGACAAAGCGTTGTATTTTGCTATCACTAGTAGATCAACTTGTGATCGTGAAAGTTATCAATCATGGAATTGAAATTTCAACGTACCTCTGATATTGTATATTCGCTGCCGTAGACGTGTGAAACGTGGCCTGCTGCTATCAAACCTCTCTTCCACCCTCTATTGATCCTTCCCGCCAGTCTAGCCAATCCCCGATCTTTACTTGTCGCCTTTGGTAAATTTCCTTGAACATTTTTCAAGTATTCGTTTCACTCCATCATTATTGTCACGTTATGCATTACGATCGCTTTCCGGGATTTATTGAAGACAGTTTTCCTGATATCAACTTTCAACCTGAAATCATCAATAACCTGCATAAGTCTGATAACCCACTGGAGATTAAAAACGCTGCGAAGTCCTTGTCACATGGGTTTATAATTCTACTGGACTTACCTACAGAAATGTTGGCTGTTCATTCATTATTTCTTTCACGTGAAATACCTAATCGAAATAGTTATTACTGATGGTTTCCACCAATTTTGGCCCCCAAAACACGAATTAGGAACGCTTTTTTTTAAATTTTATTTATCCTAGATCATTGGTAGTGCTATTTAATCGTCTTAATCCACGTGTTGGCACTTTTGCTAGTGTTATTGTAAGTACAAATTGATGGTGATTTCGGAAGATTTCCCAGGTTTTTGACTCATAAAAATCAATTTTGGGAGCTGAACAATAGGTAGAACTCACATTTCCAATCTTTGGTCAAAATCGACTTCATATTCGGTCTTTTCGTCCCAAAAACATGGAAAACGATACCTCAAAAGCTCATGTTACTAAAACACAAAACCGCTGCGAAGTCCTTGTCTCATGGGTTTATTATTCTATTGGACATACCTACGGAAATGTTGGCTGTTCATTTATTGTTTCTTTCATGCGTAATAATAGCTATTTCGGCCCCTAAAACACAAATTAGGTACGCCTTTTTTTGTAAACTATCTTTGATCATTGGTATAGTGCCATTTAATCGTCTTGATCCACATGTTGACACTTTTTCCAGTGTTATTATACACATTTATGGTGATTTCAGACGATTTCCTAGGTTTTTCACTCATACAAAATCAATTCTGGAAGCTGAACATTTGGTAGAACTCAATTTTCCAATCTTTGGTCAAAATCGACTTCATATTCGGTCTTCTCGTCCCAAAAACATGGAAAACGATACCTCAAAAGCTCATGTTACTAACCTGTTACTAAAACACAAAAAGTACTTATTTTGGTTATTATTCTGTGAATAATACACCTATGTATTCGCTCAGCAGAAAATTTTTTTAACACCCCCTCAAAGTTTTTTCTTTTCCGTTTCAAGGTGCGTAGATTCCAAAAACGCTGCAAAGTCCTTGTCACATGGGTTTATTATTCTATTGGACATACCTACAGAAATGTTGGCTGTTTATTTATTGTTTCTTTCATGCGTAATAATCGAAATAGCTATTTCTGATGGTTTCCATTAATTTTGGCCCCTAAAACACAAATTAGGTACGATCCTTTTTTTCTTCTTTTTTTACAAATTACCTTTGATTATTGGTAGTGCCATTTAATAGTCTTGAACCACGTGTTGACACTTTTCCTAGTGTTATTCTACAAATTGAAGGTGATTTCAGACGATTTCGCAGGTTTTTGACTCATAAATAATCAATTTTGGGAGCTGAACATCTGGAACAACCTCAATTTTCCACTCCTTGGTCAAAATCGACTTCATATTCGGTTTTCTCGTCCCCAAAAACATGGACAACGACACCCCAAAAGCTCAGTTTACTAACCTGTTACTAAAACACAAAAAGTACCTATATTTATACACATTTTCACTCATAACTCCCCTGGATATATTCCGATCGGGCAGCAATGTTTCGGGACACAACTAGGGCCTAAATGGAGCATGTGTTCGAAAGAACGAATTTTTTAGACCGAAAATGACGCCGGTACACGTGATACGGCGTACGGCGTAACGCAGACGGCGGACGGACATTGCATTTTTGGAATCTACGCACCTTGAAACGGAAAAGAAAAAAGTTTGAGGGGGTGTTATAAAAATTTTTTGCTGACCGAATACACAGGTGTATTATTCACAGAATAATAAATCAAAATGCAATGTCCGTCCGCCGTCCGCCGTACGCCGTATCACGTGTACCGGCTTCATTTTCGGTCTAAAAAAGTCGTTCTTTCACACACATGCTCCATTTGGGCCCTAATTGTGTCCCGAAACATTGCAGCCCGGTCAGAATAGACCCAGGGGTGTTATGAGTGAAAATGTGTATAAAAATAGGTAATTTTTGTGTTTTTGTAACATGTTAGTTAACATGAGCTTTTGAGGTATCGTTTTCCATGTTTTTTGCGAGGAGAAGACCGATTATGAAGTCGATTTTGGCCAAAGAGTGGAAAATTGAGGTTCTACCAAATGTTCAGATCCCAAAATAGATTTTTTATTCGAGTCAAAAACCTGGGAAATCGTCTGAAATCACCATCAGTTTGTATAATAACACTAGAAAAAAAATCAGTCATGCAGCATGACTTAATGAGCGAATTTTCAAAGAAATATTCGAATTAATGGCTATGGTTTTGAATAAAGGAAAACTTCGGTCTAAAATTTGGTTTTCTATGTATATTCTCTTCGTATTTATTTTAATTTGTACGTTTTGTCCATCCTGATTCTACCGTTTGTTTATTACGTAATTGTACTAAGTGCTTATTTATTTGATCGCTGTGGGTAAATTCAAGGAGTTGTACTAATCGTTTGCCTCCCCCTTTTTTGCTTCGAACTCTCGTCTTCAATTAATACTTCTCACATTTTTCAATCTGACCACTCTAAGGGGGTGGGGGTAAGAGTTTAAAGATTATCCTAGTTTTGGGTAATTTTTGCGCACTTTAAATGCTCTAATTTAAGAACGGATTTAGATATCTAAAATCCGATTTCACTATCGTGTTCAGCGTGCAAAAACCTTTAAAATGAGGGGTCACTTGTTAGAAAATAACATTTTGGGGATTTTTGGGTAATTTTTGCGCACTTTAAATGCTCTAATTTGAGAACGGATCAAGATATCTAAAATCCGATTCCACCATCGTGTTCAGCGTGCAAAAACCTTTAAAATGAGGGGTCACTTGTTGGAAAATAACATTTTGGGGATTTTTGGGTAATTTTTGCGCACTTTAAATGCTCTAATTTGAGAACGGATCAAGATATCTAAAATCCGATTCCACCATCGTGTTCAGCGTGCAAAAACCTTTAAAATGAGGGGTCACTTGTTAGAAAATAACATTTTGGGGATTTTTAGGTAATTTTTGCGCACTTTAAATGCTCTAATTTGAGAACGGATCAAGATATCTAAAATCCGATTCCACCATCGTGTTCAGCGTGCAAAAACCTTTAAAATGAGGGGTCACTTGTTGGAAAATAACATTTTGGGGATTTTTGGGTAATTTTTGCGCACTTTAAATGCGCCAAAACCCTCCTTAGAGTAGGCCAATTTCGCCCATCTTCGAACTTAGCCTTTCGATTGCCAAGATAGATTTTTTGTGCAAATTTGAGCTGTTTATCTCAATTCTATCGAGAGTTATCGTCTGGAGTGACACATATATAAATAAATATATATATATATACATATAAAAAAGTGTTAAATTTCAGGAATCGTTTTAGAATGGTCTGAAACGGATTTCTATGAAGAAAATTTCCAAAAATTTATATTATTTAAATTTCGAAGCCATTGCAATAGCTTCATTTTCTTTGAAAATTCGCTAAAATGTCAGCACGTGGATCAAGACGATTAAATGACACTACCAATGATCAAAGATAATTTGAAAAAAATACCTAATTCGTGTTTTAGGGGCCAAAATTGGTGGAAACCATCAGAAATAGCTATTTAAATTATTTCACATGAAAGTCACAAAAATGAACAGCCAACATTTCTGTACGTATGTCCAATAGAATAGTAAACCCATGTGACAACGGCTTCGCAGCGTTTTTATACACATTACCACTCATAACACCCCTGGGTATATTCCGATCGGCTCAAAGTTTCGGGACACAACTAGGGCCCAAATGCAGCATGCTTGCGAAAGAATGACTTTTTTAGACCGAAAATGAAGCCGGTACACGTGACACAGCGGACGGCGTACGGCGGACGGCGCATGGACATTGCATTTTTGGAATCTAAGTTACTTGAAACGAAAAAGAAAAAATTTTGAGGGGGTGTTGTAAACATTTTTTGCTGAGTGAATACATAGGTGTATTATTCACAGAATAATAAACCAAAAGTACCTATTTTTATACAGATTTTCACTCATAACACCCCAGGGTATATTCCTATCGGGCTGCAAAGTTTCGGGATACAACTAGGGCCCAAATGGAGCATGTGTGCGAAAGAACGAACTTTTTAGAGCGAAAATGAAGACGGTACACGTGATCCGGCGGACGGCGTACGGCGGATGGACATTGCATTTTGGTTTATTATTCTGTGAATAATACACTTATGTATTCGCTCAGCAAAAAAAATTTTATAACACCCCCCTTGAACTTTTTCTTTTCCGTTTCTAAGTGCGTAGATTCCAAAAATGCAATGTCCGTCCGCCGTACGCCGTCCGTCGTATCACGTGTAGGTACCGGCTTCATTTTCGGTCTAAAAAAGTCGTTCTTTCGCACACATGCTCCATTTGGGCCCTAGTTGTGTCCCGAAACTTTGCAGCCCGTAATATACCGAGGGGTGTTATGAGTGAAAATGTGTATAAAAATAGGTACTTTTTGTGTTTTAGTAACATGTTAGTAACATGAGCTTTTGAGGTATCTTTTTCCATGTTTTGCGGGACGAGAAGACCGAATATGAAGTCGATTTCGACCAAAGATTGGAAATGTGAGTTCTACCTATTGTTCAGCTCCCAAAATTGATTTTTATGAGTGAAAAACCTGGGAAATCGTCTGAAATCACCACCAATTTGTATAATAACACTGGAACAAGTGTCAGCACGTGGATCAAGACGATTAAATGGCACTACCAATGATCAAAGATAGTTAAAAAAAAAAAAAAAGGAGCGTACCTAATTTGTATTTTAGGGGCCAATATTGATGGAAACCAGCAGAAATAGCTATTTCGATTATTTCACATAAAGAAACAATAAATGAACAGCCAACATTTCCGTAGGTATGTCCAATAGAATAATAAACCCATGTGACAAGGACTTTGCAGCGTTTGTGGAATCTACCCACCTGGTAACGGAAAAGAAAAAATTTTGAGGGGGTGTTATAAAAATTTTTTGCTAAGCGAATACATAGGTGTATTATTCACAGAATAATAAACCAAAAGATAGAAGAACGAGAAGATATAACGAAACAATGAGACAATATTGCTGAAGGAAATAAAAAGATGAAAGCCTAACGCTAAATTAATGACCCCCCCCCCCCCCCTTGAAGTAATGCTGAAAATGTGGTTCCAAGGTGGGAAGTCAATAGAATAAGGAAAGGGTTTGCGCGGTTTTGCCGGTAATGGAGAGTCTGACACTTCTTGGCGTGATCGAGGGTCCGCCAAGAGTCCGTAAAAGAGGGTTTCGACATAACTCCAACCGAAAAACCTGCATAAGGAGGCAATCAACCTAGTGTTTTTACCAAAAATTATCAAAATAATTCAAGTTGCCGATGATGTAGCCGTATATTGTAATAATTCCAACATCTGGGAGATTTTTTTGGGTTGTCGGTGGTGGTGGGGGGGGGGGGGGGGGGGGGGGGGCACGCTAGGCGACGCGCTCAGTAAACGGTTCGTATCTCGGACACTACAGGTCTTGAAAAGCCGTAGTTTGTCTTAGAAGGTTTGTATCAACTCTAAACTTAGGTTTTTTAAAAGAAAAAACTAGTTATCAAGTTAAAAATGCTAATATTGCTCACCTATTGTACTCGGTAAGGAAACTGTATAATATATTGTTGGGATCATCAACAGGTGATTTAGTTTGGCAACGCTTTTGTTGTCCTGAAATTCTGGTAACCAATAAAGTTTGCAGTCTAATTTTGGTACTTGAACATTGTGCATCATTTCTCCTACTCACTACTGTCGCATACGTTCTGTGGTTTGTGTGCTGTGTGCATAACATTGGTGACAGCGGTGGGATAGCGATGACTACGCGATCTGGGTTGCCGTTTCATGCAGAAGGAGCGGATGAGGGTGGTGATGACACCCCGCTACCGCATCGCGACTCAAGTACTCTGCCGGCCGGGGTGGTGGATGCGGGCGCACTGGAAGGGGGCGAGGGAGGAGCTGGAGCTCCAGCTGGTAGTGATTTTTCACATATGGCCGAGCTCAGGGCCTTAATTGGTAATGAAATTGGGGAACAGGTGAATGAACTCATGCGCAAACTCCGTGAGGATTTGAAACGCGAACTACTATCCACCTTGGAACAGATTCTGCCACATCACCGGGACCACACAAGTGCCCATAGTCACGGTATGACGCCTGTACATCCAATGACCGAAAAAGTACCAACGTCAACCGGGTCTCATGAGTGGAAACCGCGGCCTTTTGATGGAAGTGTGGACTGGTGGGCATACATCCGCCAATTTGATGCGATCTCCCAAACGAATGGCTGGTCCAGTCACCAGAAGGCTTTAGGCTCTTAGCTGCGGCTCTCTCTGGCCCAGCCCTGACGACGCTGATTGAGATGCCTCCAGCGTATGCTTATGCAGACTTCGTTGCGGCCTTGGAAGCCCGGTATGGCATACATAACCAAGCCGAACTCTGCCTTGCCTTGCTTCAGACCCGAGCCCAGCTACCATCAGAAGATGTTACGACATATCATCAGGCAGTTAAAGAACTAGCCCGCAAGGCTGGGCTGGATGCTACAAGAGACTGGGAGGTTGCCAGCTACTTCTTCAAGGGCTTGCAGGACCGTGATGTTCGGGAAAAGGTTACCAGTGTATGGCCTGTCAGCCCCAAGACAAGCCTCACCGATGCGTTGATACTGACATTGCGTATGGAAGTGGCCAGGAAAGCAACTGCAATTAGGTGTGCTCCGGTGGATCCCACCCTGGAGGCCCCACATGAGCAGGAAGGTCAGCTTTACCAAGCCGTCCAACCACCACTGGGACGGAGATTGTGCTACCGCTGTGATTCCCCAGACCATATTTTCCGTAATTGCCCAAAACATCGAAAGGGCAACCAGGGTCAGCAGACAGCGGGAAACGACAACCGGTTGGCCTGAAGGGTGCCCACCCAAACGGTACTGCAGGTGCATCCACACGCTATCTGGCAAAAAACAAACATCAGAAAACATCACTCCAAAACCAAAACACAACACCACATCACCAAAACATCCTCTGGACTCCTTGTCTTCTGTTATTGACGAAACTAGCACATATAATGATGTTGTTTACCGCGTGTCATCCTTCATGTCCCTTGCCTTATCGGGAAGGGTTAATGGAGAACCTTGTACACTGGTGGTGGATACAAGGGCCTCACGAACCATTGTGAACAGTGACGTTATGCGACGTCTTGGTGCTCAGTTGGGCTCGGCTGGTTCCATATGGATGCGTGCAGTTTCTGGAGAGAGAGTTCCTGTATTGGGGGAGGCGGACCTACAGTTTGACATAGGGGATGGACGCTTAAGGAGTCATACATGCCTTGTGGCCAATATCCAGGACCAATGCATACTGGGATTAGACTTCTTGGCGGCCCATAACTGCATTATTGATCCAGCAAACTCAGTCATCCAAGCCGGTGGGAAACGTTTGTCTGTGTTAGGGGCAGAAGAAGAAGGATGATGTTTGGTACAGCGACAAGAAGCATGCGGCGGATTCCAAACATTGGGGGATGAGGGGGAGGCTGCTCTATGCTGCATGCTAGCGTCAAAATGCGCTGAAGGATTGCCAGACCACGTGAAGACGTTGGGGTTGGGAGAGACATTGGCATCAGAACAGCTAGATGAAATAAGACAACTCATCATCGAGTTTGCCGATATTTTTGCCAAGGACGCTTCGGACATGGGACGGATTGAAGGCTGTTCGCATACCATAGACGTTGGTACCAAACATCCAATTCGACAAGCTCCACGACGAATCCCTCCTATACGTCTTGGTGAAGTTGACAGGTTAGTGGCAGACATGGAAAAAAACGGAATCATCGAGCCATCCAAGAGCCCTTGGGCTAGCCCAATAGTATTGGTAAAAAAGAAAGACGGCAACCCTCGGTTTTGCATTGATTACCGGCGGCTGAATGACGTCACCAGGAAGGATTCGCACCCGTTGCCAAAGATTGATGAGTTGATCTGTGGGCTATCAGGGAGTTGCTGGTTCTCGACGTTAGACCTCCAGAGTGGGTACTGGCAGATCCCTATGGCGGAGGAGGATAAGGAAAAAACAGCATTTCGTACTCCCTGGGGACTCTGGCAATTCCGAGTGATGCCGTTTGGACTGTCCAACGCTCCAGCCACGTTCCAGAGGGCGATGGGGAAGGTACTGCATGACTCCATACGCCAAGGAAGAGTGAAAGTGTATCTGGACGATGTTCTGGTGGACACAGCTACCTTCTCTGAGCATATGGCGTGGCTGAGGCGAGTATTTGAGACGTTCCGAGTCGCAGGAATTAAGTTGAATGCCAAAAAGTGCCGCCTTTTTGGGCAAAAAGCATCGTACCTGGGGTATGTCATCTCTGAGGACGGGATTGCTACAGACCCTGCCAAGGTGGAAAAAGTGGTAACATGGCCAGTTCCTGAAACACAAAAGCAGCTGAGGTCCTTTCTGGGGTTCTGTTCCTATTACCGAACCTTTGTGCCTGACTTTGCTAAACGTGCTAGGGTACTGTACGCCCTTCTGGATCAACCAAAATTTGTCTGGGATGAGGTGGCTCAAGCAGCATTTGAAGACGTCAAGTTGGCGCTTGCTCAGCCCCCAGTCCTGGGACATCTCCAGCCTGAAGCCCCTTTCATCCTGGACACTGATGCCAGTGACCAAGCAATTGGTAGCGTCCTGGCCCAGTTACAGGATGGGCGTGAGATAGCCCTGGGGTACTATAGCCGCTGCCTCAAGAAGGAAGAGCGGAGGTATTGTGCAACGCGCAAGGAGCTCTTGAGCCTCATTGAAGGCCTAAAGCATTTCAAGTCCTTTGGCCTTGGGTGTGGTGCGCAATTCGTGGTACGGACAGACCATGCATCTCTCCGATGGCTCCAGAATTTCAAGGAAGTGGATGGCCAATTAGCTCGGTGGTTGGAAGGTATTGCAGGTTTCAATTTCCAGGTAGAACATCGAGCCGGGAAGAAGCATCTCAATGCTGATGGTCTGTCGCGCCGACCCTGTGCGGCGGACGACTGTAAATACTGCAAGAGGCAGGAGGAGAAGTTTCCTGGGAATGAGGCAATCACCAATATCACAAGAGTGGATCCTCCACATACCGAGTGGGTTGGAAAGCAGAAGGAGGATGCCATGCTTGGGGAAGTGTACCGCTGGGTTTGTGCTAACAAACGACCCGAATGGCAGCAGGTAGCAGGGTGTGGGGAGGAAACGAAAGCCCTCTGGGCCATGTTTGATGCCCTGAGGATGAAGGATGACCTGTTGGTTCGCCACTGGGAGGACGATGGCGGCCGTCACTATGCTGATCAAGTTCTGGTACCCAAGTGTTTGCAGGCTGACGTTGTTGGGCAAGCTCATAAGCTGGGGCATTTTGGGAGGAGGCGAACTCTGAAGCTCGTACGCCAAGGTTTCTATTGGCCAGGCATGTCGCAGGATGTCAAACTTTTCTGTGCATCCTGTGACACTTGTGCAAGGCGAGGAAAGGGTACAGCCATGAAGAAAGCCCCACTGCAGCTCTATCAGACTGGTGTCCCCTTTGAGAGGCTATTTATTGATGCCCTAGGACCATTACACAGAACAAGACGGGGAAATCAATACATCATAGTTGTAGTGGATGCATTCACCAAGTGGCCAGAGGCCTTTGCTGTTGAGGACCTGCGAGCGGAGACGGTAGCAAGGGGTCTTGTGGCAAACGTGATTTCCCGTTTTGGGGTACCGAGGGAGCTGCACTCAGATCAAGGGAGAACCTTTTAATCAGAGGTTTTCCAGGAAATGTGCAAGCTGCTCAATATCCACAAGACTCGGACCACCCCAATGCACCCACAGAGTAACGGGCAAGTAGAAAGGCTCAACCGCACAATCATCGACATGATTGCCAAGGTGATCGATACGCAGCAGGATGATTGAGACAATTGGTTGCCCTGGGTCTTGCTAGCTTACCGGGCCTCAGAGCATGCTGCTACTGGGTTCTCTCCTGCCAGTCTGGTTTTTGGTCGTGAGATCACTCTGCCCCTACAACTTCAAACAGGACTAACGCCAGACTCTCTCAGTACAACTGAATATGCACACAGCCTTCGTCAACAGTTGGGTAAAGTACACGAGGCAGCGCGTGAGCACCTGAAGGGCGCGCTCCAGGGTACCAAAAGACGGTATGATGTGCAGGCAAAGCTACCTAGGTACCAAGCAGGTTACAAGGTCTGGTATCACTGGCCTCGCCGGAAGGTTGGAGTTTCGACCAAATTGCAGTCGCCATGGGTAGGACCGTGCACAGTCATCAAGAGGTTGTCCGACGTCATATTTCGAATAGATACGCCAAATCACCGGAGGAAGGTTGTGCATGCCGATAAACTGGCACCCTATCGGACCCCGATACAGCCGTCTTCGCTGATGGAAGGGGAGTGATGTTGGGATCATCAACAGGTGATTTAGTTTGGCAACGCTTTTGTTGTCCTGAAATTCTGGTAACCAATAAAGTTTGCAGTCTAATTTTGGTACTTGAACATTGTGCATCATTTCTCCTACTCACTACTGTCGCATACGTTCTGTGGTTTGTGTGCTGTGTGCATAACAATATCTATATATATGTGTGTATATTAAAAATTATTGTTTCTTTCTTTGTCCCTTAAGCGTTCCTGTACTGTTCACCAGATGGCTATCAAACTTAGGTGAGTTGTTGTGCACAAAACCACGAAGGTTTCTGGGTTTTTTAATTTTCATTATTTATTATTATTGTTATTATTATTATTATTATTATTATTATTATTATTATTGACATTTTATGTCTTTACTCTGGCACATAACTCGAAAAACGTTACACAAAAACCGTTACACGAAATCGTCACGAAAATTTCTGATGATTTTCGCTTACAACCGATTCGTTGCTACGGAACTTTATCTTCGCCAGTTATCATCGTACAAAAATCGTTCACCACTCGTTGGATAGCTCTCGATTTACCTAACCATACTACGTTAACCACTGCGGACTGCGTGGCCAACAAGCTGCGGTATGAGCGTGATTGTTTAAATGAATGTTTACGTACATAATACAGTGGAGTCCGGCTAATCCGAACTAATTGGGACTGAAGGCTGTTCGGACTAGGTACCATTCGTTGGAAATCTTGACCAAAACAATTAAGTACGAAGTACTTGGTGTGGGTGCGGGAGGGGGCGCTGAGACATAAAATGTCCCTCGTGGTTTCTTCTAATTCTTCCAATTTTTTGTTTCGGTGGTCATCACCCGTGGGGAGTAAAAAGTGCCACGGAGTGACACGAGTGGGGGGCCCAAGGGCCTATTCCCAGCCTCCCCCCATAACCCCCTCACCAGGCTACATGAGGCAATCAGCACGGCGTGTCCTCGTAAAGTCAACTGGGCAACCCAAGGATCCTCAAGCTTTCATGGAGTTTCCTGGGTATCACCCCGGTGGCAGACAAGACCACGGGATCGATCCGTACCACCTCCTGCTCACACATTGTCTTATCGCCCCCTGCTCCTGCATCGTCCTTATTGCCCCCTGCGTCCACATCGTCTTATTAATATTTTTTTTTTTTTTTCCCCTCTGCGAACAAAGCTGGATTATTGTGGCGGAGGTACGGGCGGTCCAAGCACACTCCCCAAATGTTTATTAATACAGACAGTTACCTGTTTCAAAAACTGCCACACTATTCTTGTTGTGTGCAGTATCACACCTTTCTACATCAGTTAGCACATGTCTTTCCCAAAGGTATGAACCAGGGCTTTGGGAACAACTCCTGTGGCGGAAAGGATGATCGGCAAAATTTCCACGCGCTCCAAATCCCACACTCGCTCCATTTCCTCTCGCAGCCGGCCATACTTGTTCCTCATCAGCCCATTGGTGTTTGGAACTGCTATGCCAACTATGTAAGCCGCCTTTCCTGCTTCAAATTTAGAACAAGGTTCGGCCGATTATGCTCAACAGTTATGCTAAGTTATTATTATTATTATCAGTGGTCATCTTCCGACCTGATGTCACCGCCGTCCTACACGGTGCCTGGGTTCCGGCACTCCTGTCGCCGCTCCTCGCTCGCCCGGGCCTCCTTCACCGTCGCCATGGCAACCCCCTCCGAGGATCACTGGACTACCTCCCCGGCCTCGGCAGTGTCTATCATCCGCGATTATTATGTTGAGAAAGTCAACAGGACATATGAACCCTACCTCCCCCAACACCCCCATATGCCCCCACCCGAGGCTACTGTGCCACCACCCGCCACGACTGCGCCACTGCTGGGGATATCCCCCGTTACTACCGCCAGGAAGAAAACCAGGCCCGGACGACGCCAGTGACGAGCATCCGTGAACTTCCTCGCAGCTCCAGCCTACTGCACCACTCCTCTGCAACACAGTAGGGCCTCGGGAACGTCCCCAACCAAATGCGTCCAACTGGTATTCGGTTGGGAACGTCCAGAGGTCCCTCTGCGACCATCTTTGCTTCGCCGACCTGCTCTGCCTACTTCGACGCTACTCCACATACACTCCCTCAATTGTATATATCTTCCCTCTAGTTATAGGCCTTGATTATTACTGATATGTAACTTATTTTTAATTTTCTACTGCCTTCAGCAATCAATGTCAGCTTTCGCCCTCAGCTCTTCTTTTTTGTGCCTTGCATGTTATTCGATTTATTAGTACATACTTAGATTGTCCTAAATAAGCCAAGTGATTGGTGGGCCTACGCGACACAAGAGGCATCCCTCCATCGATTCCCTAACGGCTCCTAATGACCGTCGGATGACCCGGGGAGGGTAGAAGAGCTCCTATAAAACCCGCTCTTCTTACCCAGCTCGCCATTCTAAGCAAACCTCAAGTCGATGACTTCTCTCTATCCTTACCTTCCTTCCCAAACCTCTCGCCTAAAATGACTCAGAGTGGCGGAACCGGTCTAGTGATAACCGATGTGGTGGAACCCTCTGGGCACAACCTGTAGCATTTTCAGCGGTGGTAACCTCCTGGCTTTGCCATATGTGTAACCTTTCAAACGGTAGCTATCCAAAACCTCAAGCTTCACATCTCAACCTCACCTATCCAGGCCAAGCCTCAATCTTCTATCACCACAAAATCCTTTCTGCTCATTGGCCAGGATGCCGTGGAGCTCGAGGTGGTCCTTAGCTTTCTGCAAAGTACAGCTGTAAGGAGCTTATATTCCACTGCAAGCGATCGGCCAAAACCTGGCCGGGTGTGTGGTAGAGCCCCCCTTCGAGGCAAGCTGCGTCAGGTCCATACAGAACTTCACAGGGAACTCGGATGGTCGCCTTATGGCGTCCGAGAAAGCCCCTCCAAGAGCAGCACTGGCAGACTTGAACTTTTTTAGCCAGAAGTTTTGCAGCTTACTCGGTCTGGGTACCCTCCAGCTGGCAAGCTCAGAAATGGCCAGCGACACGCCCTCAGCAGTGATCTCAATGGGGACCATGGATGGGCAGTTCCTCATAGAATCACTCTCCGCACGAATCCAGTCTGCCTGCTTGTTATCGGACACTGGGGCAGACCAAATTCCAGCCCAGTAGTCCCTCAGCCCTTCAGGGCTGGGCGGGTCAGTGACGACCGTATCCTCCTGATGAAGGGAACGATAGAAACAACTTCTCAGAATTATAGATAACAAACATTTACAGGCAGAAGAGCTCAACAAAAATTCGCCGCAACATTTGTTCAGAAAAAACAGAGAAATCAAGAGACCCAATGGCATTACTAAAGTTCAAAAGGACTAGAATGGTACTTCACCTCTTCCAAACCATTCCCGTATTTTCACTGTGCATGGTGATGTAGCTATGAAGTTATAATAATTGTAAGTTCCCCGTAGTTAACGAGCATTCTACTTCAGTAGTGGTTTTCATACTAGGTACCTACTGCAAGTTCACCCTTTTTTGGGCAAAGCAAGTATTCGCCCAGTTACTGGAAAGTAGTCACCCTTCTACTTCACCACCGAATTCTACTGGAATGCTCGCTAGATGGCATGGGATAGGAGGACTCGGGCGGTCCGCCTTGGACTGCCTTCCGCCACCCTGAGTAAGTCGGTCAACCTGCCGCTCACACTGCCCCTGGATAGGCGCAGGGGAAAATCGTGATTGAAATTCCGAACAGCTAACCTATCAACCCATAGGCGCTGAAAATTTAGCGTTGTTTGCGCTGATTAGTTCGAAGGACCGTTTATATACTATTTTAAATCTATGAGCTGAAGAGGAAAGTAAAAATGATGAAGAGAATGAGTACGAGCGATTGTTAATGTATTAAAATAAAACAAAATCTTGTGGTTGCCCACTACAAAATAAATTGGGTCGGAATTTCGATAAAGTTCGTGTGGCTTAAAGATTCTAAATTTTAAGTATCCTGGGGGAACGGAATGTTGCAAATGAAGGTCTACGTTGGGGCCCGGAAGATGATGAACGGAGTGTTGAAAGATGACGGTGTGATGATTTAAGTGTGGGGACTAAAGTGGCACGGATAGTTGGAAAGACCTTACCGGAATAGCAGGTGAGGTTTTCCATACGCCCAGGACGAATTTCGGATGATTTCGTCTGGATATTTGAGGTTGCCGGCTGAAGAATCGGCCGGAACGTCGTTGGCAACGAGTTTTCCGGGTGAGAACGGAATCGGTCGCCAGTACTGGAAAGTCCACAAGGAAACGTGGCGCACGTGCTAAAGGAAAAGCGGGTCGATCGGGCGATTGATACTTTGCCAACAATCATGGGGAACTGGCGTGAAAAAGGTGGATTCGAAGTGGCGACGCATAGGTGTCCGGGAGGGGGACTGTTTTCAACAGGAAGGATAAAGGATTCTTCAGGGCTCAACGGTGATGTGGCGATGAATTCGCTTGAGCTTCGGTCTTCGATCCGATTAATCCTACCTACCTATCGCTCGATTTGTTAGATAGTGTGAGATCCCAATTAAAGCTTGAATTTTACTTAAGGTTGAACCAGCCCCGAATTCTGGAAACATTTGGTCCGCTTTTTATTTCTTCTGTTGTTTATCGTTCGTAGTTCACCATTATTTTTCAATGGCTGGCAGTTCACCAGAAAGCGTCAGTAGGTAGGTACCCTCATGGTTCCGACGTGTTCAGCTTATTTATGGTTAAGCTTAAGATAAGTGATGTGCAAGGAAATGGCATTTCATTCCGCAAGCAAGCTCTCCTTATTAATTTTATGTCCTGAGTTTCAAAGGTATCTGTGATGAATTTAAAATTGGCATCACGGTGGTGTGAAGGAAATTGCCCAGGCGGTTATGAGCGAATCACCACCGACGTCTGGGATCTTTTTGGAAGAGGTTTTAGGTGAATTTGCCTAGGCGGTTATGAGCGAATCACCACCGACATCTAGGATCTTTTGAGAGAGGAGGTGTCCAGGCGGTTATGAGCGAATCACCACCGACATCTGGGATCTTTTGAGAGGAGATAGAGGAGGTTTGCCTAGGCGGTTATGAGCGGATCACCACCGACATGTAGGATCTTTTGAGAGGAGGTGTCCAGGCGGTTATGAGCGAATCACCACCGACATCTGGAATCTTTTAGAGGAGAGAGAGAGCAAGGTAGGAGGAGAGAAGAGAGAGCTGGTTAGAGGAAGTGTCGAATGAAGCTTAAGTCGCAGGATCCGGGGTTTTATAGGAAAGTGAGTCCTCTCCCTCCAACCCCCTGTTGGGGGTTGATGGTGGGGCTCCAGGTTGTGTACCCTGGGTCCTGTGGCTTGTCTCCCCACTCGTATCGTTTATTAACGGAATCTAACTTCCGTAGTTGAATGTTGGTGAGAACTTAAGTTTACTAGAGGAGTGATTCCTGGAGGGACTCACGACAGAGGTCCCCCCAGTTTGAGCCAAAATTCGTGGAGAGCTGAGGGCTATGATGCAGATGGGGCTGAAGGCGCAAGGTGACAGGGGCTGAGGGCCGAGGCAAATATAAATGGGGGGCGGAAGGCCAAAGGTGACAATGGCTGAGGGCCAAGGCAAACATAAATGGGGGCGGAAGGCCAAAGGTGACAACGGCTGAGGGCCACGGCAACAGGTTGAGTGCTGAGGGCGTCATCCTTAATTCTAGTTGAAATTGCACTTAAGTATTTACATAAGTAGTTACATAAGAAGTTGGTGAGGTATACATAGATGAATAGTACATGAGTAGTTACATAGATGGGTGGATGAGAGACAATGAGTTGGAAGAAGATGTGTACAAATGTTAGCGAGTGATATTAGATGTGGGATTGACAATTGGTGGTGGTATGTAGAGACAGTATTTACAATAGTGCGTAAGATATAGCGAGTAAGATGTAGTAGTGAGTAAGATATAGTAAGATACAATAGTGAGTAAGATATAGCGAGTAAGATGTAGTAGTGAGTAAGATATAGTAAGATACAATAGTGAGTAAGATATAGCGAGTAAGATGTAGTAGTGAGTAAGATATAGTAAGATACAATAGTGAGTAAGATATAGTATTTAGGGTATGTGCAATAGTAGACTTAGATATAGGGTTAGAATATGTACAGAGGTTTTTTTACAATATTTACAGTGGTTTTTTACAATATGTACAGTGGATATTTACAATATTTACAATGGGTCGTGGTAGGTGGGTTGGGATTACATTCTGGGGGTGCGCGGAAATCCGCCGTTCTTTGGGTATGGATAGGGTGTGGGGTGTGGATGGGTGTAGGTGTAATGGATGTGAAGTGTAGTGAAGAGTGTGGAGAGGTGGGTGATGGGTGAGAGAGGTGACACCCTCTAACAGTCTTCACGTTGGTGAAGACTGATAGAGGGGCCCCTTCACTGCCAGGGTGGCGGTGAAGGGGGTGAGCTGGTGGGAGCCGGTACCCGGGACGTCGCGGAGAGGGGCGGCGACGTCGGGGTCCGGTGGGTGAGATGGAGGCAATGTGTGGTGTTTCTGGTGTGGGGGTGAGAGTCGTGTGGTGAGGTTGTTCGGGGAGGACTGGAGCTGGCTTACATCGGGCGAGGGGTACGGTGTGGGGCTTCCCGTCAATTAACAGGGTAGCTGTGGTGTGTGTGGAGCGGATGACCTGGAAGGGCCCGGCGTAGAGGGGTTGAAATGTTTTGTGGATGCCGGGCTCTTTCAGGTACATGTCAGTGGCGGTGTAGAATCGTTTCGGATAAGCTGTGTCGTTAACTGGTGTTGAAGTGTGTAGCGGCTCCCTGTTAATTGACGGGGTGTGTTGTGTTGGGAAAATATCGGCTGGTAAGCGGAGGGAGTCTCTGAAAGCGTGTTGGGCTGGACTGGTGTTGTCTGAAGGACGGGCGGAAGTTCTAAGGCTGAGTAATACGTATGGTAGTGTTTTTGTCCATGAGGGGGATGTAGCTGAAGTAGAGATGGCTTGTTTCAGGACCGAGTGCCACCGCTCTATTTTCCCGTTGGATTGAGGATGATAGGGAGTGGTGCGGATTTTTTGGATCCCGAGGGAACGGAGGAGATCAGAAAAATGGGCCGACTCAAACTGCCTCCCCTGATCGACCGTGATTGTCCGCGAACAACCGTAGCGGCTGATCCATTGATTAAGGAAGGCCGCGGTGACGGCGTCCGCGGTAATATGGGCGAGTGGAATACACTCTATCCAATTTGTTGCACGGTCGATCATGGTGAGGCAGTATCTCTTCCCCTCGGAGGGGGGAAGAGGGCCGACCAGATCTAAATGGACGTGTTCCCACGGGAGGGAGTCGGGAATGGGTTGAGGAGGTACATGGGGGTGAGCCGAGACCTTGTATTTTTGGCACTTCTGGCACCCGAGAACCCAGTTACGGATATCTGTGTTCATATGGGGCCAGAAGTACCGTGTTTTTACGAGGTCCCGGCTCGCCCGGATGCCGGGATGGTGGAGGGAATGATAATGAAGGAAGAGCTGCCGCCTGAGGTCCGGTGGGACGTAAGGGCGCGGTGAGTCGGCCGTTACGTCGCACCAGAGGTCCAGAGGCGGCAGCTGTTGAAGTTTGGAGGCGGAGATGAGGTTAGAGAGGGTTGGGTCGGAATCGGGGTGCTGGTGTGATTGAATGATTTGTGGGGAAGGGAAGGGCAGTAACTCCGCCACCGGCGCGGGGGTGGGGCGGGAGAGCGCGTCCGCCACACAGTTGTCGGCCCCCGGCAGGTATCGAATATCGGACGTGAATTGTCCGATAAATTCGAGCTGCCGGAGGCGACGCGGTGAGGCGGACTTACGACTCTGCAGGAGGGCGTGCGTGAGGGGCTTATGGTCCGTTACGACAGAGAACTGCCTGCCCTCCACGAAGTCACGAAAGTGTTTTATGGCCTCGTGGATGGCGAGGAGCTCTCTGTCGAACGTCGAGTAGTTCTTTTGGGTGGGGGATAGGGTTTTTGAAAAAAACCCGAGGGGTTGGGGGGTGGCGCCGGTGTGCTGGTGGAGTACTGCCCCAATGGCCCAATCGGAGGCATCTGTTGTGATGGAAAGGGGAGCGTGGGGATCGGGATGGGCTAATAGAGCGGCGTTCACAAGGTCCTGTTTACAAGTTTGAAAGGCGGTTGTGAGTTCGGGGGACCAAGAGATGGGGCGGTTGTCGTTTTTTTGGCGGGTTGGGGAATGGCGTGTATGAGGGGTTGTTGATGTTGTGCTGAGTGTTTTATGTGGCGGCGGTAAAAATTTAACATACCCAAAAAACGGCGGAGTTCCGTGACGGTACGGGGCTGGGGGAATTCGTTGATGGCTTGAACCTTGTCCGGGAGAGGCGTGATTCCGTCGGTGGAGACAAGGTGGCCGAGGCAGCGGACGGAAGGTTGGGCGAGGGCGCACTTGTCGGCGTTTATTTGGAGGCCTTCGGCGGGGAAAATGTCTAAAATTTGACGTAGGTGGTCTAGGTGTTCTTCCGGTGTGCGAGAGGCGACCAGCACGTCATCCAGGAAGCAGAACACGAACGGGAGGCCTCGCAAAATATTGTCCATATAACGCTGCCACGTTTGGGCAGCGTTCCTGAGGCCGAATCCCATTTTAATATATTCGAAGAGGCCGAAGGGGGTAATGATGGCCGTCTTTGGTATGTCGGGGGGGTGGATATTTATGTGGTGGAAGGCCCGTGAGATATCGAGGGTGGAAAAAATCTTCGTGTTGTGGAGGTGAGATGAAAAATCTCGGAGGTGGGGGACGTTGTAGAGATCGGGTGTAGTTTATGTGTTTAGGCGGCGATAGTCGCCACCGGGGCGGATATCCCCATTGGGCTTCTGCACTATGTGCAGGGGTGAAGCCCAAGGGGATTTGGAGGGGCGGATTATGCCGTCTGCTATTAAGCGGTCAAAATGTTTCCGGGCTTGGGTAAGTTGTAAGGGGTGGAGGCGGCGGGCTTTGGCGGTGATTGGGGGGCCGGAGGTCTCGATGAAATGCTGTATTGTGGATATATGGGCTGAGGGGCGGCGCTGGGGGTGGTATTGTAGGAGTAGGTTTTTAAATTGGTTTGGGGGTTCATTGACTGCGTGGATATAGCCCGGGATGGGAGTGTTGGAGGAGGGGTCGATCAGGCGCGCGTTTTTCACGTCAACCTGGAGGCCGAAATATGCTAAAAAATCGGCCCCCAGGATCGCCTTCTCTACGTCCGCCACGGTAAATTCCCACTCGTACGCGAGCCCGTTGAGGTGTACGGATGATCGGTAAGCCCCGTACGAGGGGATGGTGGTACCGTTGGCGGCGTAGAGAATTTGACGGTGACAGCGCGCCTGACGATGGAGGATGGAGTTGGGGAAGATGGAAAGCGCCGCCCCTGTTTCGATTAGGAAGGGGACATTCGATTTTCTGCATTTGAGGAACAGGCGTTGGTGGGAGGGTGTGGAGTGGGGTAAAATTGCGGCAGTGGGGACTGGGGGTGGCTGAGTCGTTGTTGGGGTTGAGTGTGGGTGGTGGTGGTGGGGGTTTGTCTCCCGCAAAGGAGACGCGGTTGGTGGGGCGCCCGTTCCGTGGTAGGGGAATGGTTGGCGGTTGGGTGGGGGTTGCAGCGTTGCAGTGGGGCTTGGTGGGGTGGTTGGCGGCCGTGGCGGCTGTAGGAGGGGGGCCGTTCCTTGGAGGGGGAACGGTGTTGGGCCGAGCAGGGTTTGTGGCGGCGCAGGAGGGCGCGGCCGGGAGGTTGGCGGCCGTGGCGGCGGCCGTGGAGGGGCCGTTCCGTGGTGGGGGAACGGTGTTTGGCCGGGAGAGGGAGGTGGCGGCGCAGCGAGGCGCGGCCGTGAGGTTGGCGGCCGTGGCAGCGGCTGTGGAGGGGCCGTTCCGAGGTGGGGGAACGGTGTTTGGTCGGGAGAGGGAGGTGGCGGCGCAGCGAGGCGCGGCCGTGAGGTTGGCGACCGTGGCGGCGGCGTTGGAGGGGTAGGGGGTCTTGGTGGTGGTGGTGGCGGAGACGTGGGCCGGGGGGGGGGATGGTGGGGGTCCCCCCCGTGTTGGCGTGGAGAGGGGCCCGCCGGGTATACCGGCGGGCGTCGGCGTTTCCCTGCCCGGAGGGGAAGGAGCAGGGGGGTTGGCATTTCCGTGCCTCCCCACCGAAGTTTACACGGTAAAAGCATCGGTGGGGGGGGGTCGGTGGGGAGGTAGGCCGTCTTGTTGCGGCGGGGGTTGTCGGTGGGGGTTGTTCTGGACGGTGAGTTCCCTCTCCGCTGGTCCTGGGGAGGGGTGGGGCGGCGTTCGGAGGAGGCCGGGCGCCGGCGGTCCGTGGAGGGGGGTCGGCGGCGCTCCGAGGAGTGGGGTCGCTTGCGGTCGATGGAGGGGGGCCGGCGGCGTTCGGCAGGCTCGTCCGTCCGTCGAGGGGAAGGTGCGGTGCGGGGGGTGCGGATTTCGCCGACGCAGGCGGATGCGGCGAGGTCATGCACCGTGTCTGCGGCTCGTCTGGGCCGTCGAGATGGCTGGCGGGCGCCATCTGGATGGGGTGGGGGAGCGCGCGCAACCAGAAAGTCCGTGCGATGTCGGCCGACATTATCCCTTGCAGCTGATGTCGCAGGCGTCGGAAGAGGTGAGAGGGCTGCATGTCGCCGAGTTGTTGCGGCTGCGACAGGGCGGCGACTCGTGCGATTTTTGACGGTTGATATGGCGAGATGAGGCGGCAGCAGAGGTCGTCGTAGGCGGCGGTGGCGTCGGGGGAGATGTCCGACGTCTGCAGCAGGATGTCGTATGGCAGCAGGGAGATGATGCGAGAGTAGCGAGTTTTCTGGCTGCGGATGCCGGCGGCCGAGAACGCTGCGTCCACCTGAAAAAACCACAATGCGGGGTCATGTGAGTAGAAGGGTGGTAATGAGAGGGGAAACGACGCAGAGGCGGTCATGACGTCGGCGGCGGCGGCGGCGGCCGCAGCGGGCGCAGTCGGCGAGGTGGTGCCGGGTGGCGAGAGGGTGGAGAAGGGGTTGTCGACAGCGGCTGTTGCGTCCGTTGTCGTGGCGGCAGGCGGCTGCAGCGTGGAAGGTCGGAGGAGTGGGGGCGATTGCGTGTTCGGGTCCATGGTTCAGGGTTTGTTGCAGCTGAAACTTGAAAATTCAAAATTTTCAATATTAAATTTCAAATGTAAAATTCGCAGGAATCGGGCGTGGTTGGGCGGAGATGTGAGAGGGTTGCGATCTCCGGGCGGGTGTGAGTGGTGAGCGAGAAATGCGAATTTAAACTGACTGACTGAATTATTACTTTGACTGGTTGAATTTGAAATTGGACCGAACTGAACTTGAGACTGGGGTTTGACACATGAGAAGGGAAAAGGAGGAAGAAGGTTGTGTGAACGTCGGGTTCACCACTGTGATGAATTTAAAATTGGCATCACGGTGGTGTGAAGGAAATTGCCCAGGCGGTTATGAGCGAATCACCACCGACGTCTGGGATCTTTTTGGAAGAGGTTTTAGGTGAATTTGCCTAGGCGGTTATGAGCGAATCACCACCGACATCTAGGATATTTTGAGAGAGGAGGTGTCCAGGCGGTTATGAGCGAATCACCACCGACATCTGGGATCTTTTGAGAGGAGATAGAGGAGGTTTGCCTAGGCGGTTATGAGCGGATCACCACCGACATGTAGGATCTTTTGAGAGGAGGTGTCCAGGCGGTTATGAGCGAATCACCACCGACATCTGGAATCTTTTAGAGGAGAGAGAGAGCAAGGTAGGAGGAGAGAAGAGAGAGCTGGTTAGAGGAAGTGTCGAATGAAGCTTAAGTCGCAGGATCCGGGGTTTTATAGGAAAGCGAGTCCTCTCCCTCCAACCCCCTGTTGGGGGTTGATGGTGGGGCTCCAGGTTGTGTACCCTGGGTCCTGTGGCTTGTCTCCCCACTCGTATCGTTTATTAACGGAATCTAACTTTCGTGGTTGAATGTTGGTGAGAACTTAAGTTTACTGGAGGAGTGATTCCTGGAGGGACTCACGACAGTATCCAAGTAGTTAGGTATTGTTTTAAATAAGAAGTACCTATGAATTATCCAAAAATATGGAGTTCATGATGTTAAGTTTATCATAATAAATAGTAATACGTACTACCCAGTAGTACGTAGTACCCAGGTTCCTTCTATATCTAGGAACCTGTAAATTGAAGTAAATGGAGGTAAGTGGAATCTAGTTTCATTAAATGATAATATAAACCGCTTTTGTGACTCATGCGCTTGCCCCATTGCAAAACTCACCATGAACGATAAACTACTTAGCAATTACTGCATTTACTTAACTGCTTACCTACTGAAATTTGAAACACGAATTAGCTTTTCGAGATAAATTTTTGAGAACACGTCTACGTCTCTACATCAGTGTGAATCATACGGTATACATCCGGTCACTGCTAGGGATCAGCAGTTATAATCACGCCTGATAAGTAATCACCCGTTTTATTAAACTTTTATATTCCCTTAAAATCATGTACCTACCTATTTTAGAAGCTCTTTCAGTTCATCGTAATAAATATTTTTGAACCATTGTTGTATATTTTATTGTTACAATATTCCACTTCAAATCCGTCACTTTATTTCACCACATTTGGCGTTTAATTGGTGACAGCAAAATGATAGATTAGAGATAAATCAACGTAACATTCATATTACGCGGCAGGATGGCGGTTTCTGGCGCCTGCAAAATCTTCAAGCTGTATACTTACCATGTTATGCAATACCAGATAATATGCCGAAAATTCCCGTCAAATTTTCTCGTACTTTGGCTCAAGAATTCCAAAACGTAGTGTGTATACTAATAACGGCAAAAAGACAAAATTTCGTCAAAATCTGACCAAAAAAAAAACACCTAAACCTATCACATTGAGACTGGAAGATTTAACTTGCGTTTATACGAAAAAGCGGAGTCACTTGTTGCATAACACCGTCCAGTCATTGTACTTAAAACCTATCATGTTGATAGTTATCCCACAACTCATCAACACGATAAATTATGTGTTGAACGTTGAGGTGAATACGCATTGAGGTTGTTGAGGGTCTATCAAAAGATGGAGACGAATAAGCCCGCGTTTCGAGGATTTCATTTTTTCTTCGTCAGTTATAGTAAGTAAACGTAGTGTATAAGTTGTGTATACTCAATCAACCCCACCATGAATTCATTAGGTAGGAACCTACCTCGTCAAACATGCATTTTTAACCACGAAAATTCCAAGTTAACGGTTCATTGTGCAACCACCTCCTCTTTATTTCTGTTGATCAGCGGACTTCATTCAAAACTTGAAAATCAAGTTAAAAACTCAATTTTTGATAGATATTTTAAGCGCAAAACATTTTTGGGGCAGCAAAGTAGTTCGCTGTCTTGAGTCACCATCCGAAACATTTTGGTGGTTCTAAATAAATTTATAATGATTTTAGGCAGTTGGAAGAATAGCTGGTAGGTAAGTACCCTCTACGAGCTTCAATATCAACCATGATCTAGGTAATTTGAATAGTCAAAGTTCCCAAAATAACACACAGGAGACAAGAAAAACGTCGTTGTCTTGGTTTGAGTTTGAGCTAGTTCAGGTTATTCAGGAGCCAACGAGAAGGCCATAGAGAATAATGAAAACTAAGGCCATAGAGAATATTGAAAACTAAGAAAGTACTCTTGCCAGAATGTGCAAGGCATGATGAACTACTGAAATAGGTCCAAAAGGAAATAGGTAGGTGGGTACTGGGAAATAGGTGATTAAATCAAAACATTGAAATTTCAAATACTTAAGAGGTTTTTCATTTTAATAAGTTGCGGTTTGTTCTTTGGGAAGGCGTCTGGTTCGGCAGGCAGAGACCAGTACAGCTGCCCGCCAAACAGTGTTGAAAGAAATTTTCCGGTTTGGGGGGAAGGAACAGGTTTCTGTATGCACGTCTAGAGCGAGCTGCGAAGCACCGAGGATGCTACTTGGCAGGGCAAAATAGTGACCAATCCTTTTTGCGGCTGAGGAGGTTTTTTGGCGGGCATTTCACAACAGGGTTGTTTTTGGTGGGATATCACATCTTTTTGCATTGATGAAGTAAACATTGTTTCCCAGTAGGTATCTAACAATTTTCTCAGTAGGTACCACCTACCTACTTAATACCTAATGAGTATTACCTACTTAGTACATACTCAGTACTATCTATCTAGTAGGTAACTACTCAGTACTATCTACGTAGTACCTACTTAATCCTTTTTTTGGCGGGTAAAGTTTTACAACTGGGTTGTTTGGGGGGAGGGGGGTTGGTCACATCTTTTTGCATTGTTTGATGAAGTAAACATTCTTTTCCCAGTACCTGCCTAAACATTATTCGTTCTCATTACCTACCTACGTAGCTGAAGTTTTTCTAAATGGGTGGTGAGGAGAGGGGGAGGGGGGATAAAATGCAAAAAAGGCACTTCCTTGGAGCATCACAAGTGTGTTTGTTGAATTTCAGCTCGATCCGTTAGGTCTGTGAGGCTGTAGCCCTGTCAAGAACAACAACAACTAGAAGTACGAGTAGAAAACCGTGAAAAATAGCGATATCCAAACTTCCGTAACTCCGGTACCTGATAGTCCCGAGGGTTGAAATTTGGTAAACATCCTCAGGAGGCCCTGTAGAATGGGTGTGCGAAAAATCAATACCGGAGAACCCCAGGGGGCTGAGTAACGGTGAGGGGGGTAAAAACCCCTACTTGTGTTTTCTTGTAAACAGTCGCTGTAGGTAAATATCTAACTATCTACCCCAAATTAGCTGTTTTTGAATTTTTCGGTGCCGCTGCCATAATACTGTGGGATACGTAAGTAGGTTTTTCCCGTTATGAGGAAAAGTTTCCCTATACCGCTGTTGTACCTGACGAGTTGGCCGGACTGGAGCCATTATCAGATACGATTATTATACCATGTGATTCCGATGAATAAAGAAATACGATTTTCCAAGTGCGGAGTTAATTAAAAGTGTTTCCCTATCCAACATTGTGGCGACGAGGATTCGGCTCGCGTTTTGATTAACTGAACTGAAGTTTTCAGACGCGAATGACGTGTTGCGTGTTTTCATGAACACACGACGGCGGACTCTTATCGGCGGATTTTGTTCTGTTCTTCGTGAGACTGGGGGGCGGCAAAAAAGGGCTGACGACAGCGAAATCGACGACCGGGACCCAAGCGACAATCGACGGAGATATGGGTGAGAAAGAAACAAGCAGTTTGGTGGGGACACTCAGGGAATTTACCCCCGATTCTGGGGGGTTGCCAAAGCCCGAATGGCGAATTTCTTCGAGGCAAACGGCATCAGAAAGGAGGAGAGGACAAGGGCATTAAATGTTGAATTCGCTGGATGATGCGGCCTATAAATTAATTGCCAACCTTTCCGTTCCCTCTAAACCCGAGGAGAAGTCGTATGCGGAATTAGTCAAGAAGTTTGATGATCATTTTTTGGGTTCAGAGTCAGTATTCGCTTCGAGGTACAAGTTTTACAACTCGTTCAAAGAACCTACAGAAACGGTGAACGACTGGATAGCGCGACTTCGGTCGCTGATCTCAACGTGTCAGTTTGGAACCCGGTTGGATGCAAATTTGTTAGACAGGTTTGTGATCGGCATGAATAAAGGCCCATTGAGAAATCGACTTTTTGAAGAGGACGCCGAGAAGGTGAAGTGGGAGGACTTGGTCAGAATTGCCACGTCTAAAGAATCCTCATCTACGTGTTACGATCTGAGTACACCGAGTAGTCCGGCAAGCCCACAAATAAAACAGGAAAAAAGGGAATCCGTGAATTTTGTCAAGACTAAAAAACAACGGTGTACCCTGTTGCGGCGGAACGTCACATGAATCAAAAAAGTGCCGATTTAAGGGATATGTCTGTAAATCCTGCAAGGTCAAGGGACATCTGGCGCGAGTCTGCCCGAAAAAGGATAAATTGACAGACAAAAGTGGAAAAGTTGAAAAGGCACACTTTGTCCACGAAGGCTCAGATGACGACGACGAATGCCTGTTTGAGATCACTGACGGTAGAACTAGCGAATACAAATTGAATCTGAAATTGAATTCCCAGAACATTTGTTTTTATATTGGCACAGGGTGTCAAAGCACGATCATACCTAAACACCTATTCGAGGAGAAATTCCCAGACTTGGTTCCAACCAAGTGTGATAAAACGTTCACCACGTACCTGCAAGAGAAAACCACTCCAGTTGGCTTTGTCAATGTAGAGGTCGAATACCGCGGTACGGAAGTGCCAAATCTACAGTTTTACGTGGTGGAAACACAGGGACCGCCTCTGATGGGTAGGTCATGGTTTAAGGCTCTCGGGTTCAGCATAATCGAAAATCATGCGAACCAGCCAATTTATTACCAGAAAGTCGACAATGAGAATTCTGGAAGTGAGTTGGAGACTGAGATGAAACAAATGTTCCCAGGTGTGTTCACTGAGAAACTTGGGAAATTCAGTAAAGGCCAGATTGAGTTGACATTGTTGCCCAGCTCAACCCCAAAATTCATTAAGGCCATACCAGTTGCGTATGCAATTCGCCAGAAGGTGGATCAGGAAATTGATCAGCTGGTCGCAGAAGGAATTTTGAAGCCAATTGAATACAGTGAGTTTGGGTCCCCAATAGTGCCGGCAATGAAAAAGAATGGGTAACTTCGCATATGCGGAGACTGCAAGTTGACACTTAATCCGTGTTTGCAGATTGACCCCTACCCGTTACCCAGAATCGAGGATTTGTACCAAAAACTGGACGGAAATCGGGTATGGGCCAAATTGGACTTGAGTCACGCCTATCAACAATGCGAGTTGAAGCCTAGTTGCCGGAAACTGGTGGCTATAACCACACAAAAGTGCCTATTCCAGTATACTCGTATGCCATATGGGATTTCTGTGGGGCCGGCCAAATTTCAAAAATTGGTCGACGCCTTGATTGCAGGGGCGGAAGGAGTAGCAGCCCTGATCGATGATGTGGTGGTGGGGGGACCGGACAACGAGACGCTGAGAAAGCGCGTAATTGACGTGTTGGAGCGTTTCAGGAATGCTGGACTTACATTTTCGGCAGACAAATGCGAATTTGGTAAAACGTCCATCGAGTAGGTACCTCGGATTTCGTATTGATGCGGACAGACTGCACTCGACTGATGAAAAAATTGAGGCAGTGGTGAAAACCGATCCGCCGAAAAATGTGAAAGAGCTCCAATCCTATCTCTGACTCATGAATTATCTCGCTCGGTTTTTACCGTCATTGTCATCCTGCCTACACCCGCTTCACCAGCTGTTGAAGAAAGAAATTCGTTGGAATTGGGATAATAGTTGTCAGGCGGCATTCGAGAAAGCCAAGCAGATAGTGAGAGAGAATCGCTCTTTGGCACACTAATCCAGAGTTACCGATCAAACTGACGGTGGATGGATCCGACAAGGGATTAGGAGCTATTATCTCCCAGATGGAGAAGAAAAGCCTCTGGCTTTTGCCAGTCGCACCCTGACTGCTGCTGAAAAAAAGTACAGTCAGCTTCACAAAGAAGCAGCAGCTCTGGTGTTTGGTACCAAAAAATTCCATCTATATTTATTTGGAAGAAAGTGGACGTTGGCTAATGATAACAGACCCCTTTTATCGATCTTCGGACCGAAAAAAGGAGTGCCAACCTGCGCCACCTACAGGCTACAACGCTGGGCTCTTCTTTTAGCCAATTACAACTTTGACGTTGAATGGGTAAAATCAAACAAAAATAGTGCCGATTGGCTATCCAGAGCACCACTGGATGCAGCTCCAGAAAAGGATGAAGGCCAAGACCCAGTCCTGTTCTACGTGTTCGAAGAAAATGCAGACCTGCCACTGCGATATGAAGACATCTTAGCGGAAACGAAGAAGGAAGAAATTCTGAAAAAGGTAGCAACGTACCTGAGAATTGGATGGCCTCTAAGCGTCCCAAAAGAATTTCTGCCATTCTCTCGCCGCCGGGATGAGCTCCATGAAGAGGCTGGTGTGATCCTCTGGGGCAATCGAGTTGTTATACCAACAAAGCTCAGACACCATGCGACTCATATGGGAATCGTGATGGTGAAAGGAATCGCTTGATCGTATGTATGGTGGCCAAATATCGATCAGGATATGAAGATAAGGTCAAGTCCTGTGCAGCATGCAACTCTGTGAAATATAACACCCAGAAGGCTTCATTGATCCCCTGGGAATGGCCGACAAAACCGTGGCAAAGGCTTCACATAGACTACTTGGGACCGATTGCCGAACAGTACTATCTAGTACTGGTAGACAGCCATACGAAGTGGCTGGAAGCCTTTCCTACGAAGTCAATGTCAACAGAGGTGACAATGCGAATCCTGCGGCAAGTTTTTGCCAGGTTCGGACTTCTGGAGGAGCTTGTATCTGACAACTACTCTTCGTTTGAATCTGAAGAATTCCAGAAGTTCATGGACCGAAACGGAGTGATACACAAGACAGGAGCACCGTATCACCTGGCGACGAATGGCACTGCGGAGAACAGTGTGAAGACGGTAAAACGTTTATTGAAGACGGCGCTTGCTGAGACAAAAACCACCTATCTCAACAAGGCTCTCAACTCCTTCCTGTTGCAGTACCGAAATACCCCTCATGCAACAACCGGCGTGTCACCAGCTCAAGCACTGCTTGGTCACATTTTGAGGACCCGATTGGACCTCCTGCAACCCAGACCATCTGCGACTGCCGCCAGAGTGGAGCAAAAACAGAAGCAGCAGATCGCAACCCAAGGTGGGAAGCCACCGCCTGCTGACAAATGCATCGAGTCAGATAAAGTCTGGCTGAGGAACTACAGGCAAGGGGAGGAAAAATGGATGAAAGGCAAGGTGCTGAAACAGCTGGCCCTCGACGATGAAGCGTCTACATCCCGGAAATCGAAAAGACGTGGACGTGCCACATAGACCAGATTCGACCATCGCTGTCGACCAGTCAGCCGGGAGACAATGCTGATAAATCAACGGCTCCGGAGGAATCTGCGGATTTCCATGGTTGACCAACCCCTTCGCGCAGACAAGCACTCCTCGACCTGGGACGACTTCAGCAGCCCCGGCACCATCTGCATATACTTCAGCTCAAGCCAGCAGCCCTCCTGCGCGACCCCAGCGTACACGGGTTGCTCCTCGCCGTCTCATAGACGAGTTAACCCAACAGAAGAAGTGATTGAAGGGCAATCGATCAGTGAAATTCGGTTGTGATTCAAATTAAGTTTTGGGACACGTAAGTTCAAATTTAATTTCATCAAATCAAAACTTGAGTCTGACCATCAAGGTCAAGGTAACGTTCATTTTCTGAATATTCAATGGTGAGATAATTCTCTCTAAAACCAGTACTAAGTGACATTGGAAACATACAGCTAAAGATTACAGGATTTCGTTTGAGGGACATCTTTGAAAGATTAAAATTTAGTTTCGTTTGGATATTGTAATTCTTACTAGAGGGGGGGAAAATGTGGGATCCGTAAGTAGGTTTTTCCCGTTATGAGGAAAAGTTTCCCTATACCGCTGTTGTACCTGACGAGTTGGCCGGAGCCGGACTGGAGCCATTATCAGATACGATTATTATACCATGTGATTCCAATGAATAAAGAAATACGATTTTCCAAGTGCGGAGTTAATTAAAAGTGTTTCCCGATCCAACAAATACAAAAACCTATACCTACAGTCCGTTGATCCGTGACAGTCATATTAGTACGTCTATACCATGAAAATTTTACGCCATTATTACTTTCACCTGTTTTTTTTTTTTTTTAGTGCTCTTGCGGCGCCATCGCATGGTGCCTCTCCCTGACATACAGCTAAAAATCTGCAGCAAATTCGGAAGGCCCAGCGAGTCTACCCTCAAAATGTCAAGCCAAAAGACCCAAAATTGTGGCCTGTATCATGTAGTATACATAATATATGCCCACTCACAAATGTCGCTCGAGTCTAAGTACCAAGAGCCACACTGACGTTCAGCAAAAATGTGTACCACCTACCCCTATGATCTGAGGGGCCGGGAAGCCAAGGGTCTGTAAGTAGGGCAATGTAGAGAATAGGAACAGGGGAGTGTTTGGAGTCAAACATGGAAAATTGTGGGCAGAGGCTTTGGGAGCTGCAGATTGCAGACATAACAGTTTCTTCTGAATTTCAGATCTACTAAGACCTATGGACCAAGTTAGAGCAACATTCTTCGATGCAACATTGGTCATTTCGTGGACAGACCTGATCTAGGTGAACGTTACAACACACAGGATGTTGCGGATGAGCAGGAACTTGCTGGAAAGCCGACCATGTCAGGTAACACACACAAAACCCTTCAGACTTCACACTATGATGTTTTACCTAGGGCCTTTCATCCGAAGGTGGATGTGGGGGAGCGCGAAATGAAGACCGTGCTCCCGACCTTTATTAAAATATTATCAAGAGATCTACAGAACTCATCACAAGACAGCTCAAAATTGGAAAAAATCGCAAGCAAACGTATACCGATGACAAGGAATAGACACAGTGGACAGCAAGACAAACATGGGGATGGGACCAAGGCATGCAGAGATGGGACGGGGCTGGCAGATTGATCATAGAATACTGATACGAACGACTGTACTTCCATGGTACTATGACCAGTGGCGTAGCCAGGGGGGGGGGGGGTTATTGGGGGTCATTAACCCCCCCCCCCCCCCCCACCATTGGCTCGAAAACCTTATCACAAATTAAAATTAAATCTTAAGAATAGTAACCATCACAAAAGTGACAAAAAAGTAGAACAATAACAACAGATTACACGGTAAATAAAATATGATTAAGCAGTTAAATAATATTACGTTTATTTTATTACAAACTATGTGTCCCAAAAATTTGACCCACTCTTTTTGACAAAAATGTTTATCGAAATAGTCCCTCACCGTCACCATCCCACACTTCAGGTGAATAATATTGATTTTTAGCCCTTAATACCAATTGCTGACCCCCAAAAATCCTAATTAGACCCCCATTCTGTGTGAAAAACAACTAAAATGGTATTTTTCTGTCTTAACTCATCCTTCCATACCACTTTCAGTGATTTTATATATAAATTTTAGCGTTTTCACTAATTTTTGACCCCTAAAAACTCAAATTTAACTCCCTTCGAATTTTTGAAAATTTTTCATCCTTTTGTATGGCAAGAAGAACATTTTGGCGAAATTTGGAATTTTTATCACGTACCCAAGGTCAGATATCGTCTGGAGTGACACATACATAAATATATATAATATTTGTAATTAACAACAAGTTGTTAATAACAAAAATAAATACATTTTTGTTAAAATCTAGGGATGAAATCAGGATGCTCTGAAGCAGATTTGCCTATAAAATAATTTCGGACCCATGAAAATTTTGGACCCATTGCAATATCTTCATTTTCCTTGAAAATTCACGAGTTGCCAAATAAATATTTTATTTCATCAGTTTATCTTACCTAACGTTACCTGTAACATTTAGTGCTTTGTTAAATTTAATTTGAATTCAGCTTTGTTCGTAATGTCATACCTTATTAGCGAACTTTCAAAGAAAATGAAGCTATTGCAATGGGTAACATTTTCAGAACATAAATTTTTGAGATATTTTTATAGGCAAATCCGTTTCAGAGCATCCTCAGTTCATTCCTAGATTTTAACAAAAATTTATTTATTATGTATATTTATGTGCCACTCCAGATGAAATCTGTCCTTGGGTACATGATAAAAATTCCAAATTTCTCCAAAACTTTTGTATTGCCAAACAAAAGGATGAGTTCGAAGATGAGCGATTTTCAAAAATTCCAAGGGGGTCAAATCGGAGTTTTTAGGGGTCAAAAGTCGGTAAAAACGGCTAAAATTGCGAACAATTGATATGAAATCACTGGAAGTGGTATGGAAGGGTGAGTAAAGACAGATAAATACAATTTCAGTTTTTTTTTCACACAGAATAGGGGGTCAGATTTTGATTTTTGGGGGTAAAAAATTTGTATTAATGGCTAAAATCAATATTAATTCACCCGACGTTGTGTGGGATGATTAACCACGACGGAGGGACGACGATCTCGATGATAAAACTGTTTTTCTAAAAACAAGTGGGTCAAATTTGACTTCATTGGGGTCAAACATCGGTAAAAATGGCTAAAATCACGAAAAATTATATAATTTTAAGAAAAGTGGTATGGTTTCTCGCTATATCATGTTTTTACACAATAGCAGGAATATTTCTTTGAAAATTCGCTCTTATAGCCATGCTGCATGACAGGAACTTCCGACTGCTATTTCCGATAACACCCCCCCCCCCCCCCCCCCCCATTCAACAATCTACGCCACTGACTAAGACTGAAGCTAGGTTCACATGGGGCGGCAATTCCTTAGGTTAGGGCAAATCGTTCTGCAACGCTACTGGCCAACTCAAAATGGATTCCGGCCAAGCAACACATGGATGCTATATAAAAAATCTCAAGATATTTTCCACTGCCCAAATCTTTTTTATTTTATTTTTTTTTTATTATTTTTTATTTATTTATTTTTTTTTATCAATGTACAGGAGACTAGTGTCTCAACGAGGTACACGGTAGAAGAGTCCATAAGATGAAAACAAATGACAGCAAAACATGACATAAAGCAATAGGTATACAAGAACAAAAACAAACAAAATTTATATCAACAAAATCTTGCCGGCTTTGTGCAGAGGTTACTGGGCACACATCTTCATTTTGGTTGTTCGCGCCATATTGGAATTCGACAGATGAAGAGCGGGAAACATTACTCCAGATAAGCGGGAACCATGACTCCAGATAAGCGGGAAACATGATTCTTCTCACGGATTCCAGCTGCATACCTACTGCAATGCGAATGTCTCTACCGCAAAAATTCCGGCAAACGCGTTGCCGTACCTGATTGCCCTACCTGATTGCCCTACCTGATTTCCGCCCCAAGTGAACCTAGCTTGATGGTCCATGGGGAAGGCGAAGTGAGCAGGGAGCAAGGTAGCGACCAGGGAAGGGAAAGGACTGCCAACATTTTCCAGAAATATTTCTCCAAAATCACCCTCCCACCTGCTATACTTCCGGCCCTGCATCAACTGCCTACCTGCCTGCCTTCTACCTGCATGTAATACCTGCATACCTAGGTATAGATAAGTTCAGAATTGATATATAAGAGATCCGCTGGAAGGGGGGGGGGATGTAGCATTTGCTACAGACGCCCAAAAGAAGAATCACTGACTGATTCATCACACTTATCACTACATTTTGTATGACAACTAAAACATGATACTTCTGATCAAATACTTGTCTCAAAATTAGGATAACAGAAAAAGACTTGCCAACGAAGTTAAAACGACAGGTTCGCGGCAATTTTTTGGTTGATTATTCTGAGAATAATACACAGACGTATTCGCTCAGCAAAAAATTTGTATGTCACCCCCTCGAAAAGTTTTGTTTTACGTTTCAAGGTACGTAGATTCCAAAAACGCCATTCTATTGGACATACCTACAAAAATCTTAGCTGTTCATTTATTGTTTCTTTCATGTACAATAATTTAAATAGCTATTTATGATGGTTCCACCAATTTTGGCCCCCAAAAACACGAATTAGGCTCCTATTTCTTACAAATTATCTTTGATCATTGACAGTGTTATTTGTCTTGATTCACCTGTTAATACTACTTCTAGTGTTATTATACAAATTTATAGTGATTTCAGACATTTTCCAGGTTTTTGACTCGTAAAAAATGAATTTCGGGAGCTGAACCTTCGTTACAACCTCAATTCTTCATTTTTTTTTTTTTTTTTGTGGTCAAAATCAACTTCATATTCGGTGTTCTTCCCTAAAATCATGGAAAACGATACCTCACCAACTCGTGTTCACTAAAACTCACAAAAAAATCGAAAAATTCTATTTTTACACCCATTTTTCACCCATAACACCCCTGGGTATATTCTGATCGGGCTGCAAAGTTTCGGGACACCACTAGGGCCTAAATGGAGCCTGTGTGCAAAAGAACGAATTTGTTAGACCAAAAATGAAGTAGATATGGATAATACGGCGTTCGGCGGACGGACATTGCATTTTTGGAATCTACGCACCTTGAATCGTAAAAGAAAGCATTTTGAGGGGGTGCTATGAAAATTTTTTTCTAAGCGAGGTGTATTATTCGCGGAATAATAGACCAAAATGCAATATCCGTCCGCCGTGTGCGGTATCATCCATATGTACTTTATTTTCGGTTTTAATTCGTTTTTTCGCACACATGCTCTACATGGTCACTAGTTGTGTCCCGGAACTTTGCAGCCCGATGGGAATATACCCAGGGGTGTTATGGGTAAAAATGGGTGTAAAAATAGGTTTTTGGGGTTTTAGTAACATGAGCTTGTGAGGTCGGTATCGTTTTCCAGGTTTTTTAGGGTGAGGAGACCGAATATGAAGTCGATTTTGATTGAAGAGTTGAAAATTGAGGTTCTAACGAAGTTTCAGTTAGTTTAAAAATTTTGGTCCTAAATCGTCGTTCTTCCGCAAACAGTTTGGGTCCCCATTTGGGAACACATTTGGGTCCTAGTTGTGCTCCGAAGCTCGGCAGCCTGATCGGAATACACCCAGGGCTGTTAGGGGGGGGGGGGGGGGTTCGAGTTTTTTTTTTTCAGGTTTTAATGAACATGAGCTTGTGAGGTGAAAATAGCTATTTCACACTATTTCAAACTGAAAATAGCTATTTAGCTTTTTCAACTATTGCATATGAATGAAACAATAAATGGGCAGCCACCATTTCTGTAGGTACCTATGTCCAGTAGAACCTATGTGATAAGGACTTTGCAGATTTTCTACATTTCGTACGTTCTGTATTTTCCACGCTCGTTTTCGTGATATTAGTGTAACCATATAAGTTATTCCAAGCAAGCAAGAACAATAGCAGAAATCAGTGTATTCGCCAGTAAAAAAATGCCTAGCTACTTATATTTCCAATCAAGATTTGCACCAAGTGCGCGATGGTTGGGTTAGATACCTATATTCGACATTCAATTTTTTTCAATGTCAATATTTTGAAAATACCTGATGTTTATTTTTTGAAATTGGTTTTAAATTTTTTGAATTTTCGAAGAAAACAATTTTTTTTAACCCTACTAAGTAGGTACTTGTTCTGTCGCGTATACATGCAGTGCTCTTGGTCGCTTCCGAGTTTTTCAGTTTTCTTGGCGGGAGGGACGCCTAGTTATTTCGTAAAGTACGCACTCACGTAAGAATTCGCGAGTTCGTCCTGTCATAACACTGAGATTATGTCACATCTATTTGACATTTATGAGCGAGATGCCAGCGGAATGCACTTCCACCGCAATTGTATTCTTTCGCGAAACACTTCATCATCGCAGCAGTAGACGAATATGCAATTAAAGGCTAATTTTTCGTTAGGAGAAAAATAAATGGAAATTCATAAAAGTTGCTTCTACGGTTAAAAAAACGTTTCTTTTCGATTAAAAACAAACAAAAGCAAAAACATTCAAAATTATACTTCCAGAATTTTGACCAGGTTTGTCTGGTTTTGCTCTACTATGCCCAAGAGCAGTTGATTATTTTCCCTTTGAAGTTAGGTACAATCCCTCCCAATAGGTACAATAAATAAATGTGTGAGTAAGTAGAAGCAACTCATTCAAGGAAAGGAACCAACCATCCCACTTTTATGACGAAAGAGGAATGAAGAAGTAAGTATGTAGGTAAGTAATTTATTTATTGGGATAATTTGTAGCACCTATATATAGGTACATGGAAATTTGTACAGAAATAATTAAAATCTAACTTCCTGAGTTGTTGGAAATATTTCCTGGCTGATAAACTGATTTTCAAAGAATAAGCGTATAAGGACATTCACGGCTCCAATAAAGACTATTTGGCTTAAACCCATGATCATTTCATAAGCCTGGAAATAGATAATGCAACGTGGCACACTCGACAAAAACCTCAGCTTCACATTTCGTGTCTGGTTGTTGTTTCTTTCATCGCTGGATTGACAGGCAGAAAGTCAATACTTCAACATTTACGGGGCCGTCTAGCGGGTTTGCTTCTTTGAAGGTAAGTGAGCTTGGGGGTTCACGTGGAACACCAGGTACGTACCTACCTACCGGCTTTTCCTCTGCAGTCGGATGGTGTACCAGCTTTATTGATCTTACAGTCTTACAATACATACATACACATACAACCGTTACCAACTTTTGGTAACAGAAACACACATATATGTATAGTAGGCACATAGTATGTCACCAGGAAATAAAAATATAATGTTATGGAGAACGCTCGAAATACAGAGATCTTTATTAGTACCTAGCTGCTGATCACACAAACGAACTTTTTTTCGCCAAAATTGTTGTTCTGTATCTAACATTTTTTTCATGTGAGCTGTGAACAACCCCCATAAATCTTGATCCCTCACAATTTTTTAGCCATTTTTATACAATTTTGTACAATTTTTAGCGATGGTTTTAGAAAAATTTGAATTTGACCACTATTTTACGAGACAAAATTGCCAATCTTCTAACCCATCCTGCTTCAAGTAGTTATTGATATTTTGTCAAAAAAAGGAATTTTTTACACCAAATTAAGATAATCTGATGGTCCTAAAGGACGCTGAACTTGTGTATTTTAGGGAACAGAAATCCGAGTCTGGGGTCCACCTTCATTTATTTACATGTTTTGCCCCAAAGACTGATTTTTTTCGATTTTCCGTTAAAGTTTACAGTTCTAGCTACCCCACTAGCTAGCGAGAGGCTTTTTAACTTGTAGTGCGAATGGTGGCTCGAAATGACCGTCACACAGAGGTTTAAGTGCTCTGCACAGCTCGTCAAGGTGGAGTAGGAAAACGTGCGTTGCAGTTTCCAACACGAGATGCACGAAAACAGCGTTCTGCGAATGCCAACGGACGGGTTATTACCAGAGCCCTTCAAATGCCATATTGCCATGGCACCATACAAAATGCCATATTCTGCAGATTTTTTTGTAAAATGCCATATTCTGCCGATTTTTGGGAAAATGCCATATTTGTGCCATGTTTTGCCTTTTTTTCGCCAAACTCCTTCAAAAAAATTGAAAAAAAAATTGAAAAGTGAAAATGTCTGAATGACATGAGGTTACTCGAACCCTGAGGCCATTATGTAGAGGTACTAGGTAAGGTCTGGTAGTAATGTACTAATGCCTCTAACCCTTTTGGAATGGGTTCCACGGGTCGCCACTCTGGTGAGGAAGCCACTCTGAAGGAAAGCGGGGAACCTGCTGATGTCCTCTCTATGAAATACGCCCCGGCAACATCAGCTGATGTGGAGAGGGCTTTCTCAAAAATGAAATACCTTCTGAGTGATCGACGGCTGGGATTTTCTGATGGTTATTTAATAATAATAATATTAATTAATTATTTGTATAAAGCTTTGTAAATAAAATAAATAATTTAGTATAAATAACTTGTATGTTGTGGTATTATCCTCTCAGAATAGCTGGGGTGATCGGAGAGGGTTGAAAAATAAGTGCCATATTGATACAAATAAGTGCCATATTTGGGCCAAAATAAGTGCCATATTTCCATATTTTTTAGGGCCCTATTTCACAAAAATAAGTGCCATATTGTGAAGGGCTCTGGTTATTACAGAAGGGGTAAAACCTGAATGCAGCGCTTCGTATTACGGCAGCGATGGCTGGATTCAGCTTTCAGGTAGATGTCAGGGGTAAATGATGAATGAAGTCGCGATGGGCAGTTTGGAAAATAAACAGGGGGTCAAAAGTAGCTAAAAACGACTATAAGTTCCAAGTCATGCAGCCTGACAAGATATGGCATTTTTTATGCTTTTTTTTTAAGCAATTTTGACTCTTGAAAACTCACCTTTGACCCACTTTCTCTCGGACTACAGGCACGGACTTTTCACTTCTCGAGTCACCATTCCCTACACTACGCCCATCTAATGATATATCACTACTTATTTTGTTTCAGATAAATTCCTAACGACGGGTCCAGGGATGTTATTTAGAATACAAGTATTGCTTATGTGCTGGCTCGCAATTTCGGCTCGACGTAGAGGTGATTATTTCATTAGTTCCAACAAGAAATTTGAACAACTTATGATTTGAGGAACTGTTGATGATCAGTGGTGGTGTGTGAGTGTGCTTTAGTTAGGGCGTAAGTCACTTTTCTGAATGTCTTGAAACATGATACACTAAATTACGATAAGTCCCACAAAACAAGCAAGATAAATACAAAATTTTTACAAAATTAAATACAACGTGAACACCTCCCTTACTATATCCTCTATTACTGGAGATGAAAAATGAAGTTGTTAGATGTAAACTCTTGTCTTTTGTAACTGGGCGGCAATTTTAGTCAGTGCTGTTAATTAATTAATCAGTTCCTAATGAAGTTCAGTTGTTTTGTTCCAAGTTAGAACCCAGTGTTCATCAGTAGGTTACGAGCCCAGTTTTCGCGATGCGTTAGTTAATTAGAGTGAACAGTTTTTTTGGAAAGCCCGGAAATAAATTTACCTCCGCTCGGAAAAGCGGTCCGACGGAAGATGGTGACACACCAAATCGTTGTGTCCGGCCTACGGCCTTTCAGTGGAACCGGATTTTTCCAGTTGGCCTAATAGAGTGAAGCTTCAACTGGAACAAAACGATTGTTTAGAAGTTGTTGAAGTGGAATCACCGACATTCAAGGATTCGGTTAAGAAATTGGGATGGGAAACAAATTTCAAAAAGAAAGATTTAGCTGCCCAGGACATCCTTGTAAAATGGCTGGACCACCGTATCCTAACGGCGATAAAACATTAAAAAACAGCCCGTGAAATGATTCTGGCACTTCAAGGAACCTACACGAGGAAAGGCCTCGCAGCTCAAGTTGGTATTCGTCAGGAACTGAGTGAAATGCGATTCAGGAATGGCTCTCTCCGTCAGTTTTCGGAACTTCTCGACTCGAAAACAGCCGATTTTGAAGCTGCCGTATGTTGGAGCAGGAAATAATATCAAATCTGGCTTCAACGATGCCTCCCGCCTACCAGCGAATTACTACTAATAATAATAAGTGAAGTTTAAATATTGTTGAATTGCACGTGCTATGATCTTGAGAGATGGTCACATTGGAAGTTTTGAGTTTTATAGATTTGGAATATTTGTGATGGTTATATTGTGTACCTTTATGTTTTTGTAGTCGGAATTTTCTAGTTCAAGTTCAAACTTTTGAGAAGTCTGTATTTTTGAGTAGTCGTTTTTGGGAACTTATGAAGAGTTCGCATATTGAAGAGGAGTGTTGTCTTGGTACAAGTATGTTATAGCCCCGCCAATATCGATTGTATCGATTATCTCAAATACATCGATCCTTGTGGTATCGATGACGTGTATCAGACAAGACGGTGGGTGTACAAGAAGTTTAGTTCCCAGTTCCCATTCCGCCGCTCGCATTGTCAGGCGATCTGGATGCTCGCTAGCGCTCGCATCTCAAAAAAGATAAACAATCCCAGAAACTATCCCGTGAATGAGCAGGTTGTTTGGGACTTCTGAATAGATGGTACAAGTATGTTATAGTCACTCTTATTTTTTGGTGTCCTTACAATGGTCTTCCCGTATTCATTTTGAAAGTTGATATCGGCACCGGGGATGTAGGCATCGGGACGCCATATTGAGCCGTCATCGATACCACAAGGATCGATGTATTTGAGATAATCGATACAATCGATATTGGCGGGGCTATAACATACTTGTACCGTTGTCTTTTGAACCTGGGCGGCGCTACAAGATAGCGAGCCCTTCTCCCACCTATTCAGTCACATTTCTCAGTTGAATAATGTCCGTCGTCTAGTCAATGCTCTTATATTACTAAATCAGTTCGTAATGAAGTTTAGCGGTTTTGTTCCGAGTTAGGCCCCAGTTTCCGTCAATATAAACCCCCTCATTTTTTTGCGTAGAACTCACAAAATATATTTTTGCTAAAGTGCGCAATGCACATCAACTTTACTTCAAGTTGGAACCCCTATTTTGGTATTATTCTATGAACAATAGGTACACCTATGTATTCGCTCAGCAAAACGTTTTCGAACACCCCCGCAAAAATTTTTCTTTCACGTTTCAAGTTCTGTAGATTCCTAAAGTGCAATGTCAGTACGCCATACACCGTACGCCGTATCTTCCATATCTACCTTTATTTTCGGTCTAAAGAATTCGTTTTTTTCGCACACAGGCTCCATTTAGGCCCCATGGTAGAATAAATATACTAACAGGCAGGCCGCCCCGCAGATGACCTTCAGAAAGATGGCAGTGTCGACCGATAAGCTGATATGATGACGTCAGTCTCGACACATCCAACACAGAATCCTTATACATACAAACCTAGTGTACAGCCTAATTTTTCCGAAGTTTTTTAGTGAATATACACATGTTTGAGCATCCAACCTTTATTTATTTCCCTTAGATATGATTTCATATATTTACTTTTTATTTAATCCCCAGTAAACCAAAAGATATTTCATGAAACAAGCAACTTGAAGGTAGGTATCCTGCTTGATGGAACAACAACCTAGCGTCCAGTCTAATTTTTCCGATGATTTTACTTCATAATAAGCAGTATATAATCTTACTTACCCCAAGTAGGTACCTACGTAATTTGCAAAGGCAAGTAAAATAATTTATGGATAAGAAATAATAGGAATAAATCAACTTATTTATGTATAGCTATCTCGAAATGAATGGTCTATATTTTACTTTACCACGGAGCCAATAAATTGAAAAGCGGAAAGCGGAAAGTGAGAGGAGTCCAATAAATTGAAGTTCGACTGTAGTACTTAGGAAATGGGTATTCAAAGAGGAAACAGAACAAAGAAATGCTTAATTAAAAATTGTTTTTATTAACTCAAACCAAACTGTCTCCTGTTTCGTGTAATATTCTGTATTTTGGGCAAACCTATCCTCAGGTTATCACACCGATCCTCCCGACTAAAATGTACACTGTAGATCGTAGCACATTTAAGATTAACAGGATGTTAATCTTTCTTCCCACGGAAATTTACCCATTTGGTAGGGAAAGCTTCGGCTGCCGGAAATTTTTAAAACGATACCCGTTTCGACAGTAAAAACTCGGGTTTTTTCTTGTTGTGGTTAGAGCACCCGAAAACTGCATAAAAGCGGCATTTTTCCACTCTCCTACTCAACACTACACTACGCGAATTGTTCAAGAATGTAAAACTAAAATTAAAAAAACGGAATAGAATAAAATAATAAGGTTTGTAAAAAGCAAAACATAAAAAATAATCGGAAATAGAGAGTAAGTAAGTTCATAGGCTGAAAGCCATTTGTGGGATATGATCCAGCGTCCATGCTGACGTCATGGCTACCCCCACTCCCACCTGCGCAGAAGGGTTGCATTTTCGTCTTTGAATCCCCCCCCCCCCCTGTTTAGGCCCTAGTGTTGTCCAAAAACTTTGCAGCCCGATCGGAATATACCCAAGGGGGTTATGGATTAAAATGTGATTAAAAATAGGGTTTTTTGTTGTTTTAGTAACATGAGCTTGTGAGGGATCGTTTTCCATGTTTTTTAGGGCTAGGATGCAAAATATGAAGTTGATTTTGACCAAAGAACGAATACTTGAGGTTCTAACAAAGTTTCAGCCTTAAATTTTCCTTAACTTTTGACCTAAAATCGTCGTTCCTTCGCACACAGGCTCCATTTGGGTCATAGGTAGTTGTGCTCCAAAGCTCGGCAGCCCGTTCGGAATACACCAGGAGTGTTATAGGGGGAAAATGGATGTAAAAATGAGGGTTTTTTTGAGATTTTAGTGAACATGAGCTTGAGGTATCATTCTCCATGTTTCTTAGGGCGAGAAGACCGAATATGAAATCGATGTTGACCAAAGTTTCAGCTTCCAGCCTAATTCGTGTTTTTGGGGGCCAAAATTGGTGGAAACCATAAAAAATAGCTATTTCAATTATTGCACATGAAAGAAACTATAAATAAGTGAACAGCCAACAATTCTGTAGGTATGTCCAATACCAAGGACTTCGCAGCGTTTTTTATTGGGGGTTCGGATTCTTCGCACCTCGCTCTTGAATGTGTATATAGAAACCTGCTCCTTCCCCTCTGTTCGCTGTATTATAGAAACTGTTCCTTCCCCCCAAACCTTGAAATTTCTTTCGACGCTGTTTGGCGTGCAGCTTCCCCCCCCCCCCCCATCCACCAGGAGCTGTTGTACAGTACCTCTGCATGTTTTCACTTTCATCCCACATTTGATCCTCCAATTGAAAGTAAAATACATGAATCTGTACTAGGTAGGTACCATCGAAAACGTTGAGGTTAGGTTTACAGTTTCTGACCCTCTGTTATTCTCTGGATACTTATTGTAATGTTTCTTTATTAGCATCAATCGTTTCTTGGTCATATCTCTGGTATTGTTTGTTATTCTCTTTTATTTTGTCGAAAGCTTTAAAATTGCTACCTACCTAACAACACATTCGTGTCAATCCTGAATAGACCCTTTTTTTTCAATTTACAGCAAACGATGTTGTATCGTACTTGGCCTCCTTGCCAGGCCGTATCCATGAAAGGCTGGTTAAACTGATAACACTCATAGTGGATACATCATTCGACCTCCCTGTTGGACATTTGACCATCGTGTATGAAGAGCAGAACGGTGGGTTTCATGAAGGTTAGTTGATAACCACTTTACTGTCACTTTAACCCACGGTTCACGCGAAATGGTGCAAGGGGCAAATGGGCATTTGCTAGTCATCTGTTCAAAGAAGATACCCGAAGAAGATTTGGAACGGAAGGAGCAACACCCGTGCTGATCTTTATTGGGCAGTTTTCGTTGGTTAAGAATTCTCTTTTTTTTAACGAGTGCGAAATTTGAATTTCTGAGTTCCCACTAGAAATAACGTATCAGATAAATTGCCATGTAGTTCAACTCATACCCTTATTAGAGTGCTAGTGCATCACTTTAAACAATGTACAGAACCTCAATGGATTGAACCGTAAATTTATAAATAAATTTAAAAAGCACTTCCTCAAAATGCAAAGGTTCTTGAAGGTTTCCACAAACGTCTGCAATTTCCAATGTTGGGTTGTTGGCGGCATTGATAACCTTCGCCTCCGAGGCTTCGCTCCGCCTCCTTGGGCCAACAGCCAATCAGATATTTTGTCGTGCCGCATTTTTACTTTTATTCACCCTCATTTTAAAAAAAAAGGTAACGCTTATTTTTTAAAGCGGGCTTCAGACTACCATTTTACTATATATATATATACTTTTTCAAAAAAACAATTTTGACGAAAATTCCCCATTTTCACCTCTCATCTTTCATTACACCAATGAAATAACTGACAGCTTTGAGCAGCATTTATAATCAATGTTTCCTAATAGGCCAGTCAAACTAGATCCAAAAAGGGCGTTAGATGGAATTATCTCGGACAAACCTGGTAATCGTTTTCATGTCTTTGGTTGGTCCTAAATATGAATAACCTGAGTTTGCTCAATCGCAGGAGGCCTGCTTAACTTTTGGCACCCGAACACCTCGAAATTTTCGCACTTTTCCAGTTTTTCGCTTACAGCTCGGTAACTATCGATATCAGCAAATTCTAGTAATATATCAGCAATGAAATAATAGCTGAGGTTGTAGGAAACCGCCTAGAAAATATTGTACGGGCAGTCCTGTTCAGCCCATCTTCGAGCGTATTTTTGTCTCTCGCACTCTATAGACTTGTTGTAATTTGGAATTAAAGTTTTTTTTCTAAAGAGAACTTCGTATCCAAGTTATTTAACTTATATATAGGTATATGTGGTAGCAAACCTCCCGCCAAAAAAAAAACTCGAGGTTTTTGGGCTACCAAAAGTTAACCAGACCTCGTGCGATTGAGCAAGCAGATTACTCGTATTTAGGGCCAACTAAGGCACTAAAAGGATTTCCAGCTTTGCCCGAGTTAATTCCATCTAAAGTCCTTATTTTACAAGCCTATAATGGTTTCAGGTGGGTTTATATCATGGCTTTGCATGGCTCTGCAGTTCTTTGGAGTAAAAATCTCGCTGTACAAGTTGGAACGAAACAGCGAATCTCTGGTTCAGTTGGAAAAGGTGAGTATGATACCTACAAACTAGGGGAGCATCTGCAAAAGTTCTATAAGGAACGACGATTTCCTTTTATTGGACGACTCACCCTGTAAGTGGATAGACGACCTGTTATCATGATTGCTAGTGACGACGGACTCCTCCGGAAGGTATGGTAATATTACAAAGAATGGAGTTCTGAAGAGAAATTGTTGATGTGGAGTGTAAAAATATTCAGTCCCGTTAGAATTTCGATTTTCGGAACTATGCCATATGAGCCCGTCATGTAAACCACTGTGCTATTTATAGATCCCAGCTAGCCGAGAGGTTACTGATGTGCGCACTCAACCTAGCTTGATGCCTGCATTCATCCAGCTGTTTACGGCAAATTGTATAGAAAATTTTATGGCAACATTGCACAATGCTTCGGATGGTCTCAAAAATTCAGAAAAAATTGAACTATTTAAAATTGCGAGAAAACCCCTAACCCCTTAGAGTTGCGTGACAGTAAGGCCGAGCTTCGAGGACTAACTAGGGCCCAAACGGGTCCCATATACCAAATTTCGTGAATTTTGGTTCATGGGAACTAAGGATAAGTCGCGGACGGCGGACGGACGGAAATTTTTTTATTCGATGTTCATATTCTAAGTCCCTTGAAACGTAAACCATCAGATTTTGAGGGGGGGGGGTACCCTTTTTTTTCTTGGTCGATTCCAAAGGTTTATTATTGAAAATAATAAACCAAAATGGGCCACTCGAACTGAATGAGCTAAAATTCTACTCGTATCAACTTCACAGACAAACAAATAGTTCATTGCATATTATAATGCTGAACGAACATACAGTACGTCACATGGCACATGGTTTTTGGGTGCCTACTCTTCAGAGTATATCTTCTGGGCTGTCAACTCTACAAACGGTCATTATTGTATCATAGTAAATTAACTTGATGGGCCGTTATGTTCAGTTATTATTTTATCGATATTACATTAAATAAATCAATTAAAAAAACAAACACCAAGGCCCAAGTGATCAAGGGCCCACCAATCCCATCTCCCAATCCCATCGGGCCAATGTGGAGTCCGATCTCCCATGACTGACCATTTTTAGTTCTACTTGCGAATAAATACAATTCATACATTAATCATTTTGTTGCCAGCTGATGAAGGACGTGAAAGATAGAGCAAGTTCATACCTGGAAGCAAATTATTTGTTCATGGTGTCAGTGGAAACTTCGGAAGATATCTTATCAATGGTAAGCTCCGTATATATAGAAATAGGTAGGAGTGGATTAGGCACATACAGAGGCGAATCCAGAAGTTCGTTGGGGGAGTGGGGGAGATTACCTATTTACCCATCTGTAAAACATTCAAATGTTGATTCTATAGGTACCTACATAAATTATAATTTAATTCTTTAATTGACTTCATTTACATAATCATGTATATGTTCACATCACGACTATGATAATATAATACCTGTGCGTATCATCGAAATTATTACGTAAGTAGATCAGTACTACTACCCCCCCCCCCCACCCCCCTCCTCCTTCTTCTTCCATCTACTTAGAATAGGAACAACAATTCACAAGTTATTATTTAATCGTAGTACCAATATATTGGTGTCTTACTAGTATACCACACGATCAGGCAACGTAATCACAATCATTCAAATAAATTACTTTTACATACTTAGCATGGCTTTCAACGCTGCTTGACGGGGAGCTCCGTTAGTAAAATCTCTGAAGCCCTCCGGTTTTCATAAACCGGTGTTTCCCTCCTTTTTTTCGGTTTTTCCGTGAGGAGACCTTGAAACATTTTCATCTCTAAAACATACTTTACATACATTTATGTGATGAATTTAAATTGGCGAATTTCATCACGGTGGTGTGAGGATATGCCCAGGCGGGTTATGAGCGAATCACCACCCTTTCCTGGGATCTTTTTGGATGTTTGGCTGTTGGTTATGGGCGGACCACCACCATGCACAGCATCTTTTGGAGGATGTTGCCTGTTGGTTATGGGCGGACCACCACCATGCACAGCATCTTTTGGAGGATGTTGCCGGGTAAGGTTATGGGCTGACCACCACCAACACCCAGATCTTTTTGGATATGCCCAGGCGGGTTATGAGCGAATCACCACCCTTTCCTGGGATCTTTTAGGAGGTTTGGCTGTTGTTTATGGGCGGACCACCACCATACACAGCATCTTTTAGAGGATTGGAGAGAGAGGCATGGTTAGGAAGAGAGAGAGTAGCAAGCGGCTAGAGGAAGCGTAGAATGAGGAAAAAGAGGCAGGCGCCGGGTATTTGTAGACCCGGTGGCTGTCTCCCTCCATCCCCTAGTTTGTAGGGGATGGTGGGGAATCAGGCTGGGCTTCCAACCCCTGCGTCTTTCGTCCCCACTGCTGCGTGTATATTTGCGAGATCTAATATTTGCTATTACAAGGTTGTGGTTCTGGGAGGATCCACGACATAGGTCCCCCCAGATTGAGCAAAGAAAGAGAGTGGCTAGGCTGAGGGCACTGGATGACAATGCTGAGGGCCGGTGTCAAACAGGGGTGGCTGAGGGCTCGGTGCTTAATACTAGATAACAAGTGGTGTGTCGTGAGTCCCTCCCGGGAACACTCCACTAGCAACCTTAAAGCTCTCACCAATATCCATATGTAAAACTTACCTTCCGCTAATAAACATCTGAGGGGGGAGACAGGCAACAGAATCCAGGGGACACAACCTGGAGCCCCACTACCAGCTCCCAACAGGGAGCTGGAGGGAGAGGCCTCCAAGTCCTATATAACCCTGGATCCTGGAGCTTTAGCTTCATTCGACACTTCCTCTAACCAGCTCTCTCTTCTCTCTCTTACCTTCCTCCTCCCAGATGCCTGGTGGAATCCGCCGCTCTGGGAATTTACCTCCTACCTTTTCCTCTTGTCTACATCGGTGGATATCCGCCGCCTAGACAAGCACCTTCCCTCACCTACATCGGTGGATCACCGCCGCCTAGGTGAACTTCCTTCCTTCGCCTACATCGGTGGATTACCGCCGCCTAGGCGAAATTCCTTCACTCACCTACATCGGTGGATTACCGCCGCCTAGGTGAAATTCCCCTCGCTCACCTCTATCTACTCCTTCACGCCACCGTGATGAAGAATTTGAATTCATCACAGTGGTGAACCCGACGTTCATCCAACCTTCACCCCTTCCTCCCTTCTTACCACCTCATGTGTCGCCCCAGTCTAGTTCGGTGTCCCAAATTTTAAATTCAAATGCAGCTTAAACAGTCAGTGTAAATTCGCAATTTTTGGCCCACCCACAACCGCTCACACAGCTCTCAACTCTCCGCCACAAGCACCTCCGCTACCGCAAATTGCGAATTTAAAAAATTCAAAACTCACCCAATTTGAATTTTGATTACAGACCTCAGCCATGGACCCGAACTCGCCGACGCCACCGCTCCTCCGGCCATCCCTGCTGCAGCCGCCGACCGCTGCGACAACTGACGCAGCCGACAACCCCTTCACCAGCCTCTCGCCACCCGGCTCCTCCGCATCCGCCGCCGCCGCCGCTGCGGCCGCCGCACACGCCGCCGCCGACGTCACGACGGCCTCGGCGTCGTTCCCGCTGTCGCTGCCCCCCTTCTACACGCACGACCCCGCGCTCTGGTTCTTCCAGGTCGACGCTGCGTTTTCTGCCGCCAACATCCGCAGCCAGCGAACCCGTTACTCCCGCATCATATCTCTACTCCCGTATGAGATCCTCCTGCAGACATCAGACATCTCCCCCGACGCCACGGCCGCATACGACGACCTCCGCAACCGCCTCGTCACATTATACCAACCTTCCAAGATCGCACGTGTCGCAGCGCTCTCCCAACCTCAACATCTCGGCGATCTGAAGCCCTCCCACCTCTACCGCCGCCTGCGTCATCAGCTGCAAGTCGTAATGACGGCCGACATCGCGCGGACCTTCTGGCTGCGGGCCCTACCCCACCCCATGCAGATGGCGCTCGCCAGCTACCTCGACGGCCCAGACGAACCGCTACTACGTCTCGCCGACACGGTCCACGACCTCACCGTAGCCGCCGGCGTCACGGAAGTCGCCGCGCCCCGCACCCCCACCCCGCGCCGGGACCGGACGCCGTCACAAGAGCGCCGCCGGCCCCCCTCCCTCCACCGGCGCCGCTCCCTCTCCGTCGAGCGCCGGCCAACCCCCTCCGCCGACCACCGACGCCAGCGCTCGTCCGAACGCCGCAACATTTCCCCCCCTCAGCAACGAAGAGGGAGGTCCCCAGCCGCGGCAGCCCCCTCCACCTCCGCGCGCCCCACCAGGACCTACCTCCCAGCGGACCCCCCCCACCGATGTTTCTATCATGTCAACTTCGGTGGGGAGGCCCGCAAATCCCAGCCCCCCTGCTCCTACACCTCCAAGCAGGGAAACGCGGACGCCCGCCGGTAAATCCGGCGGGCCCCCCTCCTCGCCAACACGGGGGGGACCACCACCAACCCCTCCCCGCCCGCATTCACACCACCACCGCGAAGCCTCGCTACCCCTCCTACGCCGCCGCCACGGCTGCCAACCTCCCAACCGCGCCTACCGGCGCCGCCAAAACCATCACCTCTCCATCAACCGTTCCCCCACCCCGGAACGGCCCCTCCAAGCCCGCCTCCAGGGCGGCCACCCTTCCGGCCGCCACTCACGCCGCCGCTACCGTTCCCCCACCCCGGAACGGCCCCTCCAAGCCCGCCTCCAGGGCAGCCACCCTCCCGGCCGCCACTCACGCCGCCGCTACCGTTCCCCCACCCCGGAACGGCCCCTCCAAACCCGCCTCCAGGGCAGCCACCCTTCCGGCCGCCACTCACGCCGCCACTACCGTTACCCCACCACGGAACGGCCCCTCCAAGCCCGCCTCCAGGGCAACCACCCTTCCGGCCGCCACTCACGCCGCCGCACCCCCTCGCGTCTACCACCTTGCCGTTGGTGGGGGGGCTTAGTCCGCGGCGCACACCATCTATTGCACGATCGCACCTCCTTGGAGTGTGTTGATCACTGGATGGTGTGGGCCATTGCACACGGCAACTAAGAGTAGACAACCCTCAAGACCAAGGTGTACACGCCGTGCTGATGGTCTGCATGGTGCAGAGGGCAATGTGCACATCTAACGGCTGCCCCCAGGGTACCGGCCGACCCCCTGGGTGTACTTAGGCTTGCCTATACATGCGGGGCTCTGTATGGGTGGACGACCCTTTCCCTAGCTTCTCGTGGGATCAAAACGAAGAAGAACGAAAATAAAAATTTACATTTACCAACCACTGTCAGTGAGGAAGAGAGCTGCTCTGAACTCTCCACCTCACTGACAGAAATGGCAATCTCGGAAGTTGGGGCTGAACAAACCCCGACATCCATGGATTGCACAGGCGCAGGTGGCGCTTCTCAAGAGCAATCCACCAGCACACAAAGTTTGGGCCGCCGACCCTCTGGCGCTCAGCTGAGGAAGGCGGCCAGACAAAGGGCTCTCGATAGAGGGGAGCCCATTAAGCCTCGTAGGAGAAAGAGGTCGGGGAAGCCTGTTCCTGATGCCGGAGCGACGGGGACCCGTGAAGGAGCAACCACCTCACAAGGGGCAGAAACGCTAATCAGCGTTGAACCCCTTGTACCCGGTGGCGTCTCTGGAGCGGGTTTCCGCCCACCTCTGGCAGTGGGACCGGGTGGGAGTGGAGTGGGGGCGAGTACGCCGGGTAAACGGCCACGCACCCCCCACACCACCCCCCCCTCGGCCTCAATGCCTAGGATCAAGAAGGCACGGGGAGAGACCGTGGCCCAATCCGGAGCATCACCTCAGGGTGACAGCTCTGGCGGGTACAGCGGTGCACTCTCCACCACCAAGATGGTCGTAGTACACGGCAACCACCCCGTGGAACGACTATCGGACGTGGAAGCCAACTTGGTCCTGGGAGCAATAGTGCAGGCAACGTTCCTGGAGGCGCCCGGCCAGGGTCCGCAGTTCACAAACGGCTATACCAGCAATGGTGTGGTCCACCTGACCTGCTCCAACAGCCAGTCGAAGGGTTGGCTGGAGGAAAGGGTTGGGGTGCTGCGGCCTTGGGATGGTGCCACCCTCCGGACGGGGCACGCAAAAATGCTGTTGGAGGATCAGGTGAAGGTTGGGGTCTGGATCCCCACCGACTTCCTTGATCGATCCGACGCAAGGAAGCTACTTCCTTTGTTTGAGATCCAGAATCCTGGACTCTCAACGAAGGAATGGCGCCTTTTGTTCAGCCGAGCGGATGAGAGAGGGCTAGAGCTCGTGCTGAAAATAGATAAGGGCTCTCTGGAATGGTTGAAGGGGCACAACTTTAAACCCCACTTCCACACCCGGAGAGTCACCTTTAGGCAGCTGTCCACACCACCGAGTGATGCTGCGGGTCATTCAGATAAACCTGCAGCATAACAAGGTGGCGACAGCTGCCCTATGCCAGCTGCTCGCAGCTGGCAACTACGACGTCGCCCTGATTCAAGAACCCTGGGTCTACCGGGGCAGAATCATGGGCCTCAACAACGCAGGAGGTAAGTTAATCTACAAACGCGATTGCGTGGATGATGTACGTGCCTGCGTATTTGTCAAAAATGACATCAATTCACTAACTATGTCTGAGTTCTGTTTCAGGGATTTAGTAGCAGTGAAGATAACCCTCTCTGAAAATGGCCAAAGGGAGCACATAATAACTGCCTCAGCCTACTTTCCGGGAAACTCATCGGAGGGGCCACCACCCGTGGAGGTGCCGGACCTTGTCGAAAAATGCCGCACGGACAATGTGCAGCTCCTAGTCGGCGCGGATGCCAACGCCCACCATGTTGCCTGGGGAAGCACCGACACCAACACCAGAGGTAGATGCTTGTTTGACTACCTGGTAGCTAGTAATCTATATGTAGCAAACCGGGGAAACAAACCAACATTTGTCACCATAAATAGGAAAGAGGTCCTTGACATTACCATTATTACCCCTCCACTAGATCAAAGAATAAAGAAATGGTTCGTATCCGATACTCCCTCCTACTCGGATCATAGGTATATTGTTGTGGAAATCCAAGGTGTGGGTAAAACGCAGCAATCCTACCGCGATCCTCGGAAGACGAACTGGGAAGCCTATAGGGAGGAAGTGGAGGGCTGGTTGAGAGGAACTCGGACCAAATTACACAATATAGTTGATATTGAGGCGGTAGCGGGAGAATTAGAAGAGGCACTACTCACCTCATTCAATAATCACACTCCTATGACAACTAAACTCTCAACCACCGGGGTCCCCTGGTGGAATAGGGAAATAGAAGTCACTAGGCGTGAAACACGCAAACTATATAATAGGGCGCAAAAGACGGGCAACTGGGACGCTTATAAGACCAAGCTGGCCCAACTCAGGAGTCTTATAAGGAAATCACAAAGGGACACATGGAGGAAGTTCTGTGAAGAGGTGGAAAAAACCTCGGAATGTGCAAGACTCCAAAGAGTCCTTTCTAAGGCTCCTATCAATCCAATTGGCACACTAGTTAAACCAGATGGAAGCTACACCACAACAGCCGGGGACACTCTAGCGCTCCTACTAGAGACTCACTTCCCTGGCTCGGCGGTGACTGACGTTCGGGGACCCCCACCTCAACCACCAACCGGCGCTCAGGGTATGAGAGCAACCAGGGCAGACTGGGAAGTGGCAAAGGGTGTGGTCTCCATTGAACGCACAAAGTGGGCTATCAGCACCTTCAGCCCATACAAATCGCCGGGCCCAGATGGCATTATCCCCAAACTGCTTCAGGAAGGGGGCCATGGGGTAGCCAGGATCCTGAGTGCACTCTTTAGGGCCTGCCTGGCTACAGGCACAATACCCCAAAGATGGAGCAAAGCAAGGGTCATCTTTCTGCCTAAGCCAGGGAAACCTTGGTACAACCAGGCAAAGGCGTTCAGACCCATCTGTCTAACGTCCTTCATTTTGAAGACATTAGAGAAACTGGTTGATAGGTATCTGAGGGAAACCTCTCTCACAGAGAGGCCTCTACACACCAATCAGTTTGCCTATCAACCGGGCAAATCCTGTGAGGCAGCACTGCACCACCTGGTGTCACAGGTGGAATCGGTGCTAGCAACTAAAGAATTTGCCATAGGTATATTTCTGGATATAGAGGGCGCTTTTGACAATACCTCTGTAGACTCAATTATAAACTCAGCGCGCCGGCATGGAACAAACACCACCCTGTGTAGGTGGATAAGTACCATGCTGACTAGCAGGACAGTAGAGGCTGAGCTCCTTGGGGAGTCCGTGGGGATGTCTGTGGCAAGGGGTTGCCCGCAGGGCGGGGTTTTGTCCCCCCTTCTGTGGGACCTTGTTGTGGACTCTCTGCTGGAGAAACTCAGTGGTCAAGGCCTCTACGTACAGGGCTATGCTGATGATGTGGTAATCCTAGTTAGGGGTCCCTTTGTCAGCACAGTCTCAGATCTGACACAGTCAGCTCTGAAAGCAGTGGAAGACTGGTGTGGCACAGAGGGCCTAAATGTAAACCCAAATAAAACCACGCTGGTTCAATTCACAAGAAGGAGGAATCTGAGAGGTCTCTCAGAACCCCGGTTTTACAACTCAAAGGTGTCATTCCAGCGTGGGGTGAAGTATCTGGGCGTCTACCTGGATGCAACGCTCACCTGGAACAAACACCTCGAGTACATAGCAAATAGGGGCAAGGGAGCCCTTATGTGCGCAAAACGCAGTTGCGGAAAAACATGGGGCCTACAGCCGCGGATGGTCCACTGGATTTATACCGCGATAGTACGACCCATTCTTACGTACTGCTGCGCTGTGTGGTGGCCGAAGGTCAGTCAGGTAGGGGCCTGCCAAACCCTTACCAGTGTACAACGACTGGCCTGTCTAACCATCACAGGTGCAATGCATGGTACACCCACTGCAGCCATGGAGATTCTACTGGGCTTACCCCCAATAGATATCTACATTAAAGGGGAGGCCGCAATGGCCTCCCTGAGGCTGAAATGGAATGGTACCTGGCGGGACACACCCCACCCAGGCCATACCAATATACTAAAGGCTATACAAGAACCACTACTTGACATGGTGGCGGATGTTATGCCAAAAACCCTCCATCAACCACACCCATACGCATCCGTGCTGATGTGGGCGGGGCATGGTTGGAAAAAATGCTGCTCCAATGATATAATCTGGTACACAGATGGATCAAAAATGGATGACGGCACTGGTGCCGGAGTATACGGGGCAGGACCCAGGTGGGACTTTTCAACCCCACTGGGGAATTTCACCTCTGTATTCCAGGCAGAAATAGTGGCAATTGATGCTGCGGCTTCTGAGAGCCTGAGGAGGGGACACCGTGGATCCCACACCCGCATACTCTCGGATAGCCAAGCATCAATAAAAGCACTTACAGCCCCCATCGTCTCATCTAGAGTGGTCTGGGACTGTATGCAAACCCTCAACGCCCTGGCGAAACACAACAGAGTTACTCTGGAGTGGGTGCCAGGCCATAGAGGAATTATAGGCAACGAAAACGCCGATTCACTCGCCAGAAAGGGCTCTCAAACACCCTTCACTGGCCCAGAACCGGCGGTCGGCCTACCAAAAACCACCATCAGAGGGGCCATCAACCGGTGGGTTCGCTCACAGACCACCAAAAGATGGTCACGTATAGATGGACACGCTCACAGTAAACGGATGATGGCCAGACCCAACTCCAACGCTACTGAGGAGCTCCTTAGACTGAACCGCAGAGAGCTGAGGCAAATAGTCGGCCTATTAACCGGCTTCCTCCCCCTGCGCTTCCACCTAAACCGCATAGGGGTCACACAACAAACAACCCAATGCAGACTATGTGAGGAGACAGACGAAAAAGCATCCCACATAATATTTGAGTGCCCAGCACTCGCTCAGCGCAGGCACAACCTCTTTGGGGCCTCAACCCCAATGAGGGAATTTCCCAGCGAAAATATAATCAAAAACCTTACAACCCTCACCAGGGGACTGGGGTTATTTGATTAAGCTAGGACACTCAGGAAAAGTACAATAAGCCAATAGGCTTCCGTGCTTTGGGGCAACCGACCCCCATTCCTGAGTGATCCGACTTACAATTTACAATTTACAATTTACCGTTCCCCCACCCCGGAACGGCCCCTCCAAGCCCGCCTCCAGGGCAGCCACCCTCCCGGCCGCCACTCACGCCGCCGCTACCGTTCCCCCACCCCGGAACGGCCCCTCCAAACCCGCCTCCAGGGCAGCCACCCTTCCGGCCGCCACTCACGCCGCCACTACCGTTACCCCACCACGGAACGGCCCCTCCAAGCCCGCCTCCAGGGCAACCACCCTTCCGGCCGCCACTCACGCCGCCGCTACCGTTCCCCCTCCTCGGAACGACACCTCCCCGCCCAACTCCAAGAGGACCAGCCCCACCATCAGCACTACCGTTCCCCCCCTCCGGAACGGCAAAGGACCACCCCGTGTCTCCTTCGCGGAGGACCCACCGCCACCGTCGCACCCGCCCATCACCTCGGACGGCCCAAGCCCCTCCCATCCGTCAGACCCCAACACCTCAGCCATTTTGCCGCACTCCGCCCCAGCTCACCAGCGCCTCTTCCTGAAGTGTGCCAAAACAAATGTTCCGTTCCTCGTCGACACAGGGGCGGCGCTCTCCATCTTTCCAAACAACATTCTCCGGCGACAGGCGCGTTGTTACCGGCAACTCCTCTACGCCGCCAACGGTACCACCATCCCCTCGTACGGGACGTACCGCTCATCCATCCATATGAGCGGGCTCGCGTACGAGTGGGAATTTACCGTGGCGGACGTGGAGAAAGCAATCCTGGGGGCCGACTTCCTCGCTTATTTCGGCCTCCAGGTTGACGTCCGTAACGCGCGCCTGCTCGACCCCTCCACCCAGAAACCCATCCCCGGGTTTATCCATGCTGTCGATCGCCCCCCAACCCAATTCGAACACCTTCTCCTCCAATACAAACCCCAGCGCCGCCCCTCGGCACACATCTCACAAACTCAGCACTATATTGAGACCTCTGGCCCCCCAATCTCCGCCAAAGCACGACGCCTCCACCCCCTCCAGCTGTCCCAAGCCCGGAGACACTTTGACAACCTCATAAAAGATGGCATTATCCGCCCCTCCAAATCCCCGTGGGCTTCACCATTACATATTGTGCAGAAGCCCAACGGGGATATCCGCCCCTGCGGCGACTACCGCCGCCTGAACGCGAAAACCACTCCGGACCTCTACAACGTCCCACATCTCCGAGACTTCTCTTCACACCTCCACAACACGACCATCTTTTCAACCCTCGACATCTCCACAGCCTTCCACCACATTCATATCTACCCTCCCGACGTACCCAAAACCGCCATCATCACCCCTTTCGGCCTGTTTGAATACATTAAGATGGGTTTCGGCCTCCGTAACGCCGCCCAGACGTGGCAGCGTTACATGGACAACATTCTGCGGGGACTACCTTTCGTGTTCTGTTTCCTGGACGACGTACTGATCGCTTCCCGGGACCCGAAGGAACATCTAGCACACCTGAAACAAGTACTCGACATCTTCGCCGCCGAGGGCCTCACCATCAACTCTCCGAAATGTGTTCTTGCCCAACCCTCAGTCCGCTGCCTCGGCCACCAAGTCTCGTCCGACGGGATCAAACCCCTGCCGGACAAAGTGCACGCCCTCACCGACTTCCCACAACCCCGCACTGTCTCAGAACTCCGCCGTTTCCTGGGTATGTTGAACTTTTATCGTAGACACATAAAACACGCGGCACAACACCAACAACCACTCATACACGCTATCCCACAACCAGCCAAAAAAAACGACAACCGCCCCATTTCCTGGACCCCCGCCCTCACAACCGCATTTCAAAATTGCAAACAGGACCTAGTAGACGCCGCTCTATTAGCCCATCCCGATCCCCATGCCCCCCTCTCCATCACCACCGATGCGTCTGACTGGGCCATCGGGGCAGTACTCCACCAACACACCGGCGCCACCCCCCAACCCCTCGGCTTCTTCTCGAAAACTCTGTCCCCAACGCAAAAAAATTACTCCACCTTTGACAGAGAACTCCTCGCCATCCACGAAGCCATCAAACACTTCCGTGACTTCGTGGAGGGCAGGCAGTTCTCTGTCATCACCGATCATAAGCCCCTCACACATGCACTCCTCCAAAACCGCAAATCTGCCTCCCCCCGTCGCCTCCGGCAACTCGAATTTATCGGGCAATTTACGTCCGATATTCGTTATTTGCCGGGGGCCGACAACTGCGTTGCAGACGCCCTCTCCCGTCCCACCCCCGCGCCGGTGGCGGAGTTACTGCCTTTCCCTTCCCCACAAACCCTCAAACATCACCAAATTCCAACTTCCGACCCCGCACTCTCCAACCTCATCTCCGCCTCCAAATTGGAACAACTGCCTCCCCTCAATCTCTGGTGCGACGTAACGGCCGATTCACCGCGCCCTTACGTCCCGCCGGAGCTGAGGCGACAGTTGTTCCTCCATTATCACTCCCTCCATCATCCCGGCATTCGGGCGAGCCGGGATCTCATCAAGACGCGGTACTTCTGGCCCCACATGAACACAGATATCCGTACCTGGGTTCTGGGGTGCCAGAAGTGCCAGCAGTTTAAGGTCTCGGCTCACCCCCATGTACCTCCTCAACCCATTCCCGAATCCCTCCCGTGGGAACATGTCCACCTGGATCTGGTCGGCCCTCTTCCCCCCTCCGAGGGGAAGAGGTACTGCCTCACCATGATCGACCGTGCGACCAATTGGGTTGAGTGCATCCCACTCGCCCACATTACCGCGGACGCCGTCGCCGCGGCCTTCCTCAATCAATGGATCAGCCGCTACGGCTGTCCGCGGACGCTCACGGTCGATCAGGGGAGGCAGTTTGAATCAGCCCACTTTGCCGACCTGCTCCGTTCCCTCGGGATTCAAAAAATCCGCACCACTCCTTATCACCCTCAATCCAACGGGAAAATAGAGCGGTGGCACTCGGTCCTCAAGCAAGCCATCTCCACATCAGCCACATCTCCCTCATGGACCAAAACCCTCCCCTACGTATTACTCAGCCTCCGCACTTCCGCCCGTCCTTCAGACAACACAAGTCCCGCACAACACGCTTTTCGAGACCTTCTACGTTTACCGGCCGACATTTTCACTCCACACCCCGCCCCGTCAATTAACAGGGAACCACTCCGCACAACAACACCACACAACGACACCACCTATCCCACACGTTTTTACACAGCCACTCACATGTACTTGAAGGAGCCCGGCATCCACAAAACATTTCAACCTCTCTACGCCGGGCCCTTCCACGTCATCCGCTCCACAAACACCACGGCTACCCTGTTAATTGACAGGAAGCCCCACACTGTACCCCTCGCCCGATGTAAGCCAGCCCCAGTCCTCCCCGACACTTCGCCCCACACCACTCACCCGACCACCCCCACACCACAAACGCCACACATCGCCTCCATTTCGCCCACCGGACCCCAACGTCGCCGCCCCTCCCCGCGACGTCCCGGGTACCGGCTCCCACCGGCTCTCCCCCTTCACCACCGCCCCGGCAGTGAAGGGAGTCGCCTCTCTCACCCCATCACCTCACCACCATTACACACTCACTACATTACACTGCACACTATCCACACCCAGGGAACGGCGGATTCCAACACCCCGCTCCAATCTGTCGCCCCAACAAAATTTGTAAACACCAATTTTACCGACCATGTAAATACCAATTTTTGTAAATTTTTGTAAATTTTTGTAAATTTTTGTACATATTAGTCTACTATCGCGCCATCATCATTCTACTCATGATCTACATATCTCACCATCATCATTCTACTCATGATCTACGTATTTCACCATCACCATTGCCTTCATAACGACCCTGTACATATTCATCTACTACCTCACCTTCATCATTGTTATCATGTTATCTTACTGCTTACTTCTTACTACTTCCTATGTTACTTCCACTTACGTCTTACTTACTATGTCAGCCATCTATATGTCAATCTATGTTACTCCTATGTTACCTCTTACTTACTATGTCAAGCTATCTATATGTAAAACCTAGGATTAAGTCACAACCTGTCACATTTCTGCCTTCAGCACTTCAATTGTTTGCATCAGCCTTCAGCTTCTGTCAACCTGCGCCTTCAGCTCCCCTCTTGTTTTCCGCAGCCCTCAGCCCCTGTCACCTTGAGCCTTCAGCTATCTCAAACATTGGTTCGAACTGGGGGGACCTCTGTCGTGAGTCCCTCCCGGGAACACTCCACTAGCAACCTTAAAGCTCTCACCAATATCCATATGTAAAACTTACCTTCCGCTAATAAACATCTGAGTGGGGAGACAGGCAACAGAATCCAGGGGACACAACCTGGAGCCCCACTACCAGCTCCCAACAGGGAGCTGGAGGGAGAGGCCTCCAAGTCCTATATAACCCTGGATCCTGGAGCTTTAGCTTCATTCGACACTTCCTCTAACCAGCTCTCTCTTCTCTCTCTTACCTTCCTCCTCCCAGATGCCTGGTGGAATCCGCCGCTCTGGGAATTTACCTCCTACCTTTTCCTCTTGTCTACATCGGTGGATATCCGCCGCCTAGACAAGCACCTTCCCTCACCTACATCGGTGGATCACCGCCGCCTAGGTGAACTTCCTTCCTTCGCCTACATCGGTGGATTACCGCCGCCTAGGCGAAATTCCTTCACTCACCTACATCGGTGGATTACCGCCGCCTAGGTGAAATTCCCCTCGCTCACCTCTATCTACTCCTTCACGCCACCGTGATGAAGAATTTAAATTCATCACATGGTGGTTAAAACTAGGCAACAACAATACTAAGGTTAGGGAAAGGTTACAAGGTGGCTGAGGGCCTGAGAGCAACAATGAGCTGAGGGCAGGAACTTAAGGCTAGGCAAAGGTTACAAGGTGGCTGAGGGCCGGAGAGAGACAATGAGCTGAGGGCAGGAACTTAAGGCTACGCAAAGGTTACAAAGTGGCTGAGGTGGTATTTACAGATGAGAGTGGATGGTACATATTTACAAGTGGATGACGATATTTACAATGAGAGTATATGGTGGAGATGAGAGCATGAACAGGTATGGTATTTACAGTGTAGCATAGTATAGCATGTACAGTATTTATAGTAGTATTTATAGTATTTACAGTGTAGTATAATATAGTATAGTATTTATAGTAGTTACAGTAGAGTATAATATAGTGTAGTAATGCGTATGTGGTGACTACAAATTATACACTGATTCAATCTGACTCCAAAAGATTTATTGTTAACGGAACCCAATAACACGGCATACTGAAAAATGGAAGAACTGGTTTTGGTGAAAATCGGAAGAATCGGTCAATTGGGAGAATTGGAAGAATTTGAACACAAAAAATATCGGCCGCCACCAAAATTCAATACTCTCAGAACTGATTTTTGGTAACATATGATCGAAACGAAAATTTTGAAACTAGAAATGAACTGTAGTGTCGCTACAGACACTCCCCTTCCTCCGGGGACGAGAAATGCACCCGTCGCACGCCGCGGGGTTTGAGAGGTACGACTTCCTTCATCCACTCTACAGAGCCAAGTGTTTGGGGCGACTCGGCAAGGGCATACGCTGGCTTGAGACGGTCCACGGATACAAAGGTGTCCTTGCCCCGGACATGTAGCTTAAAAAACTTGTCGGATCGCTCTAAAACAATGAAGGGTCCATCGTAGGGTGCCTGCAAAGGTCGTCGGGAGGCGTCATGACGAAGAAAAACATGGGAACAGGATCGAAGTTCGGGATGGACGAACGTTGTCTTGGCCCCGTGATGAGTTGTTGGAACAGGCTTTAATTGACCAATGATGTTTTGGAGATTGGCCACAAACTCTGATGGTTCCTGTTCGGCGGGGGCATCAAGAAACTCACCTGGCAGACGCAATGTAGTCCCATACACAAGTTGAGATGTGGTAGCTTTCAGGTCCTCGTGGAATGCAGATCTTATGCCAAGGAGAACTATCGGGATGAATTCAATCCACTGGGGAGATGCATGCGCGCGAAGAGCGGTCTTAATAGTTCTATTCAGGCGTTCAACCAAACCATTGGCAGATGGATGAAAAGAAGTAGTGTGGATGTGACGCATTCCCAGAACTTTGGACAGTGACCGGAATAGTGCGGATTCAAATTGGCGCCCCTGATCACTAGTGATTTTGAGTGGGACACCAAAACGACTGATCCAACCAGCGATTAGCGCCCGAGCAACAGACTCGGACGTGGAATCGGCTATGGGAATACACTCAGTAAAACGGTCTATGACTGTGAGGCAGTAAGAACAGCCCTGGGAAGACGGAAGTGGACCTATAAGGTCGACATGAATATGCGCGAATCTTTCGCCTGGAACGAGAAACTCGCCTGGTGGGCTAACTGTTTGGCGTTGAACCTTGGAGCGCTGGCAGTTGATACATGAGCGGGTCCATACTTGACAATCACGCGTGATTGATGGCCAAATGAACCTCGCCTTCAACATTTTCTGGGTAGCTCGGTTTCCTGGATGGGACAAGTTGTGCACCATGTCAAAAGCTGTTCGACGAAAGTTGGCAGTGATGTAAGGGCGCACCCGTCCTGTAGAAGTGTCACAGTAAATGGGGATGTCAGAATCATACATGCATACTTTTATTAAATTAAATGAGTTGGATTGTTGTAGTGTCTTGAGCTCGTCATCACATTCCTGCTCTTCAGCTACCTTAGCCCAGTCCATTTGAGCAAAGGAAGAGACAGCTGATATTCGGGAAAGCGCGTCCGCCACTACATTGTCCTTTCCAGAAACAAAACGAATGTCGGTTGAAAATTGACCAATGTAATCAAGATAGCGAACTTGCCTAGGGCTTGCCTTTTCAAGATTTTGTCGGAATGCGAATGTGATAGGCTTGTGGTCAGTAAATATCGTGAACACCCGACCTTCCAATAAATGTTTGAAATGTTTAATGGCCTCATAAATTGCAAGGAGCTATCGATCGTAAGCGCTGTATTTAGTCTGGGCTGGATTCATCTTTTTGGAGAAAAAACTCAGGGGTTGCCAATACCCTTCGACTAATTGTTCAACCACCGCGCCTATCACGTCGGGGTCACCACTTTTGTAGTAATGCGTATGTGGTGACTACAAATTATACACTGATTCAATCTGACTCCAAAAGATTTATTGTTAACGGAACCCAATAACACGGCATACTGAAAAATGGAAGAACTGGTTTTGGTGAAAATCGGAAGAATCGGTCAATTGGGAGAATTGGAAGAATTTGAACACAAAAAATATCGGCCGGCACCAAAATTCAATACTCTCAGAACTGATTTTTGGTAACATATGATCGAAACGAAAATTTTGAAACTAGAAATGAACTGTAGTGTCGCTACAATAGTATAGTAGGGTAGTATTTACAATAGTGTATGGTATTTACAATAGTAGTATTAGCGTGTAGTATTTACAATAGTGTGTAGTGTTAGAGTGTAGTGTGGTACGTACCAGATGTATATGAGTGTGGGTGTGGTGAAGGTGGAGAATTTGGGCGCCACAGTGAAGTGGCAGGGTTATGTGCGGATGCGGAGGGTTTGGGGAGGTGGATGATAGGGCCAGAGAGGCGACACCCTCTAACAGGGTCTTAGGGTGGCAGGGTCCCTCTCTAACAGGGTGGCAGGGTCTTCACCAACGTGAAGACTGATAGAGGGGCCCCTTCACTGTCAGGGTGGCGGTGAAGGGGGTGAGCCGTTGGGACGTCGCGGAGAGCGGCGGGGATGTCGGGGTCCGGTGAGTGAGATGGAGGAGATGTGAGGTGTTTCAGGTTCAGGGGTGAGAGTCGTGTGGCGGGATTGTTCGGGGAGGACAGGAGCTGGTTTACACCGCGCTAACGGCACGGTGTGGGGATTCCCGTCAATTAACAGGGTAGCGATGAATGATCTTGAGCGGATAACTTGAAAGGGCCCGGCATAAAGTGGTTGAAATGTTTTGTGTATGCCGGGCTCTTTCAGGTACATGTGAGTGGCGGTGTAGAACCGTTTTGGGTAAGCGGTGTCATTGATGTGTGTAGTGTGGTGAAGTGGTTCCCTGTTAATTGACGGGCTGTCACATGTGAGGAAAGTGTCGGCGGGTAAACATAGCGGATCTTTAAACGCTCGTTGAGCGGGGCTAGTGTTGTCTGAAGGACGGGCGGAGGTGCGAAGACTTAATAGTACATACTGTAGGGTTTTGGTCCATGAGGGTGAGGTGGATGAGGTGGAGATGGCTTGTTTTAAAACCGAGTGCCACCGCTCTACTTTCCCGTTGGATTGGGGATGATAGGGGGTGGTATGGATTTTGTGTATGCCGAGGGAACGGAGGAGGTCGGAAAAATGGGCGGACTCGAACTGCCTCCCCTGATCGACCGTGACGGTCTGCGGACAACCGTAGCGGGCGATCCAATTGTTGAGGAATGCCGCGGAGACGGTGTCCGTGGAGATATGGGCGAGTGGTATGCACTCGACCCAATTCGTCGCACGGTCGATCATGGTGAGGCAGTACTTTTTGCCTTCGGAAGGGGGAAGGGGGCCGATGAGGTCTAAGTGGATATGTTCCCACGGCAGGGAGTCGGGAATGTGGTTAGGGGGGACTCGGGGGTGAGCCGAGACCTTGTACTGCTGGCACTTCTGGCACCCCAGAACCCAGTTACGGATATCTGTGTTCATGTGGGGCCAGAAGTACCGCGTCTTGAGAAGGTCCCGGCTTGCCCGGATGCCGGGATGGTGGAGGGAGTGGTAATGTAGGAACAACTGCCGCCTGAGATCCGGTGGGACGTAAGGGCGCGGTGAGTCGGCCGTCACGTCGCACCAGAGGTCGAGAGGCGGCAGTTGTTGCAATTTGGAGGCGGAGATGAGGTTAGAGAGGGTGGGGTCGGAGTTGGGTTGTTGATGGTTTTTGAGGATTTGGGGGGAGGGGAAGGGCAGTAACTCCGCCACCGGCGCGGGGGTGGGGCGGGAAAGCGCGTCCGCCACGCAGTTGTCGGCCCCCGGCATTTATCGAATACCGGTCGTGAATTGGCCGATAAATTCGAGTTGCCGGAAGCGACAAGGCGAGGCGGATTTGCGGTTTTGGAAGAGGGCATGAGTAAGGGGCTTATGATCAGTTATATATAAAAGAGAACTGCCGGCCCTCCACGAAGTCACGGAAGTGTTTAATGGCTTCGTGGATGGCGAGGAGTTCCCTGTCGAAGGTGGAGTAATTCTTTTGGGTGGGGGAGAGGGTTTTGGAAAAGAAGCCGAGGGGTTGGGGGGAGGCGCTGGTTGTTGGAGTACCGCCCCTATAGCCCAGTCGGAAGCGTCTGCGGTAATTGATAGGGGGGCGTGGGGGTTGGGATGGGCGAGTAGAGCGGCGGCAGCTAGGTCGTCCTTACAGGCGTTAAATGCAGTTGTGAGTTCGGGGGTCCAAGTGAGAGGTCTAATGTCGTTTTTTTTTTGGCGGGCTGTGGAATGGCGTTGATGAGGGGGAGTTGATGGTGTGCGGCATGTTTCATGTGGCGGCAGTAGAAATTTATCATGCTGAGGAAGCGGCGGAGTTCAGTGACGGTGTGGGGTGTCGGGAATTCTGTGAGTGATTTGACTTATCTGGTAGTGGGGTGATCCCGGCGGCGGTGACGAGGTGCCCGAGGCAGCGGACGGAGGGTTGGGCGATAACGCTTTTGTCCGTGTTGATGGTCAATCCTTCGGAGGCGAAAATGGCTAGAATCTGTCGGAGGTGTTCGAAGTGTTCATCAGGGGTGCGGGAGGCGACCAGAACGTCGTCTAAAAAGCAAAAGACGAATGGAAGGCCCCGCAAGATGTTGTCCATGTAACGCTGCCACGTTTGGGCAGCGTTGCGGAGGCCGAATCCCATTTTTATATATTCAAAAAAACCGAATGGCGTAATGATAGCCGTTTTCGGTACGTCCGGAGGGTAAATATTTATGTGGTGAAATGCTCGGGAGATATCTAGGGTCGAAAAAATTGTGGCGCCATGGAGGTGGGAGGAGAAATCTCGGAGGTGGGGGACGTTGTATAGGTCAGGTGTTGTTTTGGCGTTGAGCCGGCGATAGTCGCAGCAAGGGTGGATGTCCCCATTAGGCTTTTGGGCGATATGGAGGGGGGAGGCCCAAGGGGAGTTGGAGGGTCGAATGATTCCGTCGGCGAGGAGTTTGTCAAAGTGTTGACGTGCCTGTTTGAGCTGGAGGGGGTGTAAGCGGCGGGCTTTGGCGGATAGTGGGGGGCCTGTGGTTTCGATGGGGTGTTGAATTTGGGCAAGGTGGGAGGAGGGGCGGCGTAGGGGTTGGTAGTTGAGGAGTAGGGAGGTGAAGCGGTTGGAAGAGGGTTGGACGGAGTTGATTAAACCGGGGATGGGTTTGTTGGAGGAGGGGTCGATCAGGCGCGCGTTTTTTACGTCTACCTGGAGGCCGAAATAGGCGAGAAAGTCGGCCCCCAGGATAGCCTTCTCTACGTCCGCCACGGTGAATATCCACTCGTATGTTAGTCCATTGAGGTGGACGGAGGAGTGGTAGTTCCCGTAGGATGGGATGGTGGTACCGTTGGCGGCGTAGAGGGTTTGACGTTGGCAGCGCGCCTGACGACGGAGGATGGAGTTCGGGAAGATGGACAGGGCCGCCCCTGTGTCCACAAGGAAGGGGACGTTGGTTCGTTTACATTTTATGAAGAGGCGTTGCGTTGGTGGGAGGGGGCAGCGTGTGGTAAAATGGCGTCGGTTGAGGCGGCGGAGGTGGGAGAACGGGCGGCCTCGGCGTACGTTCGTGGTTGTGGTGGTTGGTGGGGAGCTGAGGTTGAGGCGGCGACAGTAGCATCGGGGTGGGGTTATTGTGACGGTGGTGGGGGGGCGTCTACCGCGAAGGGGCGCGTTGGGGTGTAGCTGGTTGGCCCTTGACGGATATGAGAGCGGCAGCAGCGTAGGAGGGGCGTGGTGGTGTTGGTTCCACGTTCTGCGGTGGGGGAACGGGCGTGGTTGGGGAGGGGGTTTTGGTGGCGCAGTGAGGCGCAGCAGGTCGTCCCGTGGCAGTGGCGGCGGCGTAGGAGAGGCGGGAAGGTGGGTGTTCCTCGTTCCGCGGTGGGGGAACGGGCGTGGTTGGGGGGGTGGTGGTGGGTGCGCAGTGAGACGCGGCAGGGTGGTCGGCGGCCGTGGCGGCGGCGTAGGAGAGGCGTGAAGGTTGGTGTTCTCCGTTCCGTGGTGGGGGAACGGGCGTGGTGGAGGCGGCATAGATGGAGGCCGGGGGGGGATCAGGGGGGTCCCCCCCGCGGGAGCGAGGAGGGGAGCCCACCGGATTTACCGGCGGGCGTCAGCGTTTCCCTGCCCGGAAGAGAAGGAGCAGGGGGGTTGGCACTTTCGAGCCTCCCCGCCGAAGTTCACTTGATAGAAACATCGGTGGGGAGGGTCGGCGGGGAGGTAGTTAGGTCTGTTCCGGCGGGCCGGACGCGTGTCGGTGGCGGCACGGTGATCCGGGGAAGGTGCCGGTCGTCAGTCCGTGGAAGGGGTGGTCCGGCGGTCCGGGGAGGGTGGACGTCGGCGGTCCGTGGAGGGGGGTCGTCGCTGCTCGGGGGAGCGGTCTTGTTGTCGAGAGGGAGCTATGGGGCGGGGGGTGCGAATTTCGTTGACGCTGGCGGATGCGGCCAGGTCGTATACCGTGTCTGCTAGACGGAGGAGGTCCTCATCCGGTCCGTCGAGGTGGCTGGCGAGCGCCATTTGGATAAGGTGGGGCAAAGCACGCAGCCAGAAGGTACGGGCGATGTCCGCGGTCATAATCCCCTGCAGCTGGTGTCGCAGGCGTCTGAAGAGGTGGGAGGGATTCATGTCGCCGAGTTGTTGAGGTTGCGATAGGGCGGCTGGTAGAGGGAGATGAGGTGGGAGCGGAGGTCGTCGTACGCAGCGGCGGCGTCGGGAGAGATGTCCGACGTCTGCAGGAGGGTGTCGAAGGGGAGGAGCGAGATGATGCGGGAGTATCGGGTCTTCTGGCTGCGGATACCGGCGGCGGAGAACGCTGCGTCGATCTGGAAAAACCAAAGGGCGGGGTCATGAGAATAGAGAGCATGAGATAGTAGTATGAGCGGGAAGGACGCAGCGGCGGTCATGACGTCGGCGGGGTGAGTTGAGGTGGTTGGGGGGGGGGGGGGAGAGGACGGAGAAGGGGTTGTCCACAGCAAGCGCCGGATCCGACGTTGAGGTGGTGGGGGTTGCAGAGTGGAGGGGGGGCGCGAGAAGGGGAGGTGACTGTGAGTCTGAGTCCATGATGGAGGGAGGAGTTGAAATTTCAATTTCGTAAAATTGGGACAAAATTGAAATTTGAAATTGATAAAAAGGAGAAAAATGGCGGAAGTTGAACGGAGGTGTGAGGGAGGTGAAATCTCCGTGTAGAAGGTTGGGGAGTCAAATGTTAGAGCGAGGTTGCAATTGACATGTTGAATTTGAATTTAAAAACTGAGTTTCAAATTTGGAAGGTTGGAGCGTGTAGCGGCGACGTCGAGATGAGAAGGAAGAAAAGAGAAGGTTGTGTGAACGTCGGGTTCACCACTGTGATGAATTTAAATTGGCTAATTTCATCACGGTGGTGTGAGGATATGCCCAGGCGGGTTATGAGCGAATCACCACCCTTTCCTGGGATCTTTTTGTATGTTTGGCTGTTGGTTATGGGCGGACCACCACCATGCACAGCATCTTTTGGAGGATGTTGCCGGGTAAGGTTATGGGCTGACCACCACCAACACCCGGATCTTTTTGGATATGCCCAGGCGGGTTATGAGCGAATCACCACCCTTTCCTGGGATCTTTTAGGAGGTTTGGCTGTTGGTTATGGGCGGACCACCACCATACACAGCATCTTTTAGAGGATTGGAGAGAGAGGCAGGGTTAGGAAGAGAGAGAGTAGCCAGCGGCTAGAGGAAGCGTAGAATGAGGAAAAAGAGGCAGGCGCCAGGTATTTGTAGACCCGGTGGCTGTCTCCCTCCATCCCCTAGTTTATAGGGGATGGTGGGGAATCAGGCTGGGCTTCCAACCCCTGCGTCTTTCGTCCCCACTGCTGCGTGTATATTTGCGAGATCTAATATTTGCTATTACAAGGTTGTGGTTCTGGGAGAATCCACGACAATTTACGATCCTATCCTACCCCCCCCCCCCCCCCCCCCCCAAATTTAAACAAAAGTCACAGCTGGGAGGAGTCGGGTGCCTCATGTTGAAAATCAGTCGTGGGGCATTAACAAGGGCGCAATTCAAATGTGTGTTGATATTTAAAAACTTTTATACGAAACATGCAAGTTCCCCCTTATTATATCAAAAAATAGTTCATGCTGTCGGTGGTGCTATGAAGTTGACTAATGTCATTATTATGTGTTGTAGGTAAACCAGGAAAAATTGGGAAGAAGGAACATCATTTATATCTTCCTGTGGCAAGGAAACGAAATAAGTCCTGTGTTCCGCAGTAACCTTGATGAGATAATACGAGTTTGCGTGATCACAAATCCACGAAGCAACACGTAAGATTATAAATAAAAAGAAATCGGAATAATTCAAACCTGTTTTGCACCTCAGTATGTATTTCTTTCCATCTTCCACAAATAATTTGTAGATGTTAATACTGTTATTGTTAGATGCTGTTATGATAGATAATGATAAATTTTAAAAACTTCTTTTTTTTAAGTTAATGCCTTGGCTACTTCTGAGAGGCTGAGCCCCTGAGCCTGAACTTACACGCTTTTATTTCAACATGATCGAAAAAGAACAAAATAATTTTTTGCTGGTACCCGGGAACATCGGAATTTTTAATGACTAAAAATAAAAGCGTGGGGCATTACGAGATAATTTACTTTTAAACATGGTCGTTTTTTAATTTCCTAACAATTTACGATTGGAAGTACTTCTATCTAGTAGATATGAAATATACTATGGGCAGTAAAATGTTGTGTAATACTTAAAGGGGTTGTGAATTGAGATTGAAAGTAGAAAGTTATGAATGGGGTGCCCATAATATATTTCATAATAATTATCTACTAGATAGAACTACTTTCAACCGTAAATTTTTACAACATTTAAAAGCCAACCATCTTTAAAACTAAAATATCTCCTAATGCCCCTCGCTTTTATTTTTAGGCTCGGCCCCACAGAAGTGGCCGAGGCCTGTGTTTTCGTTTTTACACTTTTTAGACAATTTTCGTTATTTTGAGGGGGTGGGGGGGGGGCATCCCTTAGAGTAATGCATGCATTCCAATGGACGTCCCTTATGGTGGTGTATAGATAACCATAAACTCGCGTTCTCTCTCTCCCCCCCCCCCCCCCAAGAAATAAATTCCGAATTCGAAATTCCGGCGACGTAGTGCACAACTAGACTGAACTCTGCGTCGAACAAAAAAGAACACGTAAATCGGTTGAGAATTAAGCCCAAGGCAGCGCGCGAGCCGATTGAGCCGAAAACCCAGTTTTTCTACATTAACCCCTTCCCCTTTTCAGAAGTAAATTCCGATATTCCGGCGACGTAGGGCACAACTAGACAGTTTTCTGCATCTAACAAAAAAGATCACGCAAATTGGGTGAGAATTGTGGCCTGAGCAGCGCACACAAGACTTTGTCTCACACACACACACGACACGCGCGCGTGTGTGTGCATTTCTGGGAACCGCCATAACTCGCGACCCAATAGTTCAATTTGGCTCAAGTTATGAAGGGATTTCGGGGTTGTGTCCTCGTTGGTTCCTTATCAATTTGTCGCATTCGGATCAGGAGCAGACACAGCGCATGCGCAAAAGTGAGAATCGCTGAACCTTATTTAACTCACATCCCAATGGTCCAAACTGGCTGACAGTTTGAGGGTAGTTCAGGGTTAGGTCCTTCTTGGTCCCAAATCAATTTCGTCGCATTCGTAACAGTAGTAGTACGCGCAAACGTGAAAACCGTTGAACCGCCATAACCCACAACCCATAAATAGTACGGATTAGTAGGAGGGATACATCTTAGGGGGACAGATCCTTCCACGAGTTCCTGTCATTCGTGATCATAGTACCGGTTGCTGAGCTCGAGTTTAGGGCTTAGTCCTAGAATAAATGGTGATAGTCCGGGTTTAACAGAAAAATGCGTTGCCGAGACTCAGATAATATATGGTCCTGGCCTATGCCTAGATCCAGGGTCAATTTCTAGACCTCGACTAATTTTAGACCCGGACTTCGTGAAATGGCTTGCTGAGTTCGAATTCGACATAAACCATGACTAATTTTTAATTCTGTCCAGAATTAAATTTTGGTCCTGGACTCACTTTGGTCCAGATTTTTTAATCCCTCCGTTCTCCAGAATTATCTCTTTGATCTCAGAGTTTATCTCATGTGTCGAGAGGTTTTTTGTGAGGTTTGCGTTCGTGTTTGATAATTTGTGTTTTTTAACTTTAATGGACTACCTAGACTACATAGGTACGAGATGACGTTCGGGGGCCCAGCTATGATAGGGAATTCAATCCATTTTATGATCTCTCGGACCTCAAAAGAAAGCGTTAGAGATTTTATAGAAATGGTGGCAGAGTTTATGGATAAGCCAGACTCTCGGGCCCCTCGTACCATGCCTGTGTGGAAGAAGGTTTTGGTAGGGGTGAGGTTTTTTGCCGAAGGAACCCTCCACCGAGAAACTGGTGATATACTGGCAGTCTCAGAAGCAACAGCTTGTCGTTGCGTGCACAAAATCGCTAGATGAATAGCGAGAAACTTAAGGCGGAGATTCATAGTATTCCCCACGGGGGCATATGCTACCCAAACGAAGATGAAATTCTTCGAGAAATATGGATTTCCGGGAGTTCTGGGTTCCTAATAATAAACCAAAATTCTTTCTTTTGAACTATCCTAGAAAATATCCTACAAAATACTACCTATCATGAACATGAACAACTAATTCCACCCATAGTACCGAGCCATGTAATCCATGGATCATATGTTTCCACCATATGTTTAGTCGTACAAATTCCAATGTTCCCGGGTAGCATAAAGAAATTATTTTATTCTTTTTAGATCGTATTGAAATAAAAGCGTGATTTTAAAAAGTTTTTTATTTATTCTTATTCAGTTTAGGACATTCTCAATTTTATCACAGGTTGGTCACCAAAATCAGTTATATATGTGAACACTCATGAAATTTCAATGAAACCTCAACTAAGGAAGAGGTGGATTTTGAGAGTTTTGATTAATTTTACTTCTTTCAGATATCACGTACATTACAACCAAGCGGATCCTGACGGAAGCAGTAAATTAACAATGACCAACTGGTGGACCTGGCCCAAAGGTTTTTTTCAAAACCCTCTACTACCTCTGTCTTCCCGTGTTTTCAAAAATATGAAAGGAAGAGTTTTCGTTGTGCCAGTTCTTCATGTAAGATCTTGACTCAGCCATAAAAAATAAGTATTAACTTAGGTTATCAGACAGTTTGGACAGAATAATATTTGGGTGAACGTTCTGGGTGGCGAAAATAAATTATTAGCAAGGCTTTTCTTGTACAAAACTTTGCGCTGATTCCTATTGAAATGAAGCGAATTTATGAAAATTTGTTGATGCAAAACCATTTTACACCATTTTGAATCCATTTGAGATGCGTGTACATGTGCTATAGGCACAGTCGAGTATTTCTAATTCGGAATCCAGAAAAGAAATTCTTCTTGGCGAGATTTCTAAATTGCTGGATTTCGAACTAGGAGAGTCTGGTGGTGTGTGAGTTTGAGATAGGTACCTACCTTATTTCTCTTTTAGGAATAAGTTGGCACGATGATATGGGAAGGAAGACATGCCATTTTATTAGCAACGGGACTTTCGGAGTAAACTAAACCGTACTTCGAGAAATTCACTACGAGAGAAATCAGTAAATAAAATTAAACTGTAGATGACTCTGCTACAGGAGCACAAGCGGAATTCGAATTAGCGGTTGTTTCATTTTAATCTGACAAACGTACCTACCTACACCGACCTAGACACTGCAGGCGCGGATCCAAGGGGGGGGGGGGGGGGGGCACAGGGGTCATGACCCCCCCCCCCCCCCCAGAATCAGCCTGCATTTCAAAAAGCAGATCTGAACGAATTGTTCACAAACCCGAAAACAAAAAAAACAAAACGAAAACAATCCCAGTTTTTGTGAAATCAAAAAAGAACTAGGTATAAAAAATCTAAAAAGATTCGATCAAAAATGTCAAAATTAGTCGAATATAATCGTACACTTGGTCCTACCAATGTTACTTTATATACAATTATGTCAATAAATTTACCTTGGTGTATCCGTCAAATTACACTTTGTTTATTTCGTCTTATTTTTGTTAATTATCATCTTGTTTTTGTTTCGTTCTCGTTTTCTTTCCTGCAAAATTCAGTAAAAACGATACTGAACTCACTGAGATCAACAATAGATTGTTGTGGTTTCAATGTTTTGATTTGCAAACTCTGAAGTTAGCTACGCTGGCATAAAATGCGCCAATTTGTTTGAAAACACATTAGGACACTTTTTTAGAAGAAAATTGAAAATAAATACATTTATCAGTTGTTAAATAATTAATAGGTAGATATTGAAAAATATTTTTTACATAAACAATGAATTTTATAAATAAATACAATTAATTTTGTAAGTAGACAAATTGGACGAGTTTAGGCATAAGGTTGAAAATTCGGTTTGTATTGTTCGTTTGGTTATTTTGTTATTTTTTGTTATTAGCGAATTTTCGAAGAAAAGGAAGCTATTGTTCTCGGTCCAAAATTTTTAAAACTCGAATTTCCGAAAGATTTTTATACCAAAATCCGTTTCAGACCATCCTGAATTCACTGCCGAAAGACACCAAAAATTATATATATATATATTTATATATATATTTATATATATATTTATATATGTATGTGTCATTCCAGACGATAACTCTCGAAAGAATTGAGATAAAAAGTTCAAATTTGCACGAAAAATCTGTCTCGGCAATCGACAGGCTAAGTTCGAAGATGGGCAGAATCGGGTCACCCTAAGGGGGAGTTTTGGGGAGTTTTAGGGGGGGGAAATTACCCATAAATTCCCAAAATGAAAAAGTCTCACAAGTGACACCTCATTTTAAAGGTTTTTGTACGCTGAACACGATGGTGAAATCAGAATTGCGATATCTCATTCCATTCTCAAACTGGAGCACTTTGAAGATGAAGGAACGTGGTTATTTCTTGAGATGTTCTTCCTGGTTCGTCTGCTCTAATCTGATAACGGAATGGGATATCGCAATTCTGACTTCACCATCGTGTTCAGCGTTGGAAAATCTACAAACCGAGGTGTTACTCGGCAAAAAATGGAACAAAAAATTTGTTACGTACCCAATACCTACTCTTCTGGTATTCAAAACATTTTTGATTTCCCCCTCCCCCTCCTTCCACCCCAAATTTTACTTTGCGTAAAACTACTCCTGTTTTAATTTTGTATCAAGTTGGGAAAACATTGGCCGAAAATTAATTTTCAGAAAATTTTAGGCGGAGGAGGAAAATGCCGAAAACTTCGAAAATTCGCTCTTATAGCCATGCTGCATGACTGTGGTTTTTTTTCTACTTCTTTTTCTTGTTCTTTGAAAGGGCTACGTTAAATTTTTATCCTCCATCAAAATATCCACTCACATTTAGCGCTTCTGTTCAAGTTTCACTAGTCTGTCCTTCTGTCTATATATATGTGTCGCAAATCATTGCCACGGGCATACCTTTCCAAAAGAATGGTCGTAGCGAGCTGAAATTAGGGTAGGCTCATATTAGGCCCTAGCCCTAGATGGGTCCGTGTTGATTTTATCAGGATCGTACTGAAATTTGGTCTGCGCATGTACGGACATGAATAGTCATGAACTACCCAATTTTCTTCAAGATCATACATTTTCCCTTCAAGTAGACTTGGGAATATGAGTGTCCCACAACGTAACTAATATTCACCTTTCCTCTCTAATGTGATAGATCACTCAAATCACTTGGAAAAAGTACAACCGAATTCTAGTAAGTATGGAACAGATTCTTCATTGTAACAACAACAAATAATAGTTACATTATTCATGTTTTTAAATATATTCGTAGACATCACGTAAATCGTTGAACAGCAGATCTCCTTTCTATGAATCTCCGTGCAGTGGTAGTTATCATACGAGCCGCTGTATAAGTATTTTCTTTTTATCTACAAAACATTTAAGTGGGTACTTTCTTTATTTTTATTTGCTTTCTTTAAATGTTTATTAGCATTCTCTGGTTAACTAAGAGATATTGTAACTAACTTTGATAAGCGAATCCCACTCAGGCAGGGCTCATATATGAGCAATGGTTGTATCACAGCTTTACTCATAACACTCAACATTAAGGTACCCGTAAAATGTTGAACTCCTCGACATGAAATCAGTTTAATTCTCAATTTGATGGACAGAAAGTTTATGTGTGAGGTTCCCAGCTTTGATTACCTTAAGCATTTTGTTTGACCAACTTGTTGTACAGCAGGGCAGTCCCAAAGTTTGTTCATATTGCAATTTTGATTTAGGAGGACAATTTTCGCAACTCTTGCATTAATACAAGAGTTGAGCAATCAAAATTTCGGAGGAAGTGAGTTTTTTGGTGGCTTATCAAGTTATGAGCAGTCTTTTGGATGTCAGTCATCCTTCAGCAAGGTTGAGTAGTCTGCATGTTCGCTGACCCTCGCATTTCGGTTCTTTATACCCCTCCCCCGTTCCCTCCATTTCTGCGGACTCTATATCTCTTTGAGAGGATTGGTGTGGAGCATCCAGACCACTTAACCAGGCAAAAGGATGTTTGTTCTATATTTCCCACTCACATAAATGCAAGTACCAGACCAATAATTTATGCAAATATCCTGACAATAATTTATGCAAGTACCTATCCAGTCCACTAATATACACAGAACGTTTAACTAGTCCCTTCCGAAATCAGTCGTAGAATCGATCCCTGAAAGTGTACTCCAAGTTGGGACGCTGTATGTATACCTATCGCACTAACTTCTATTCACATGAAATTTTTTGTTCTTATACTTACCAGAAACCGCCATGGCATTTCGTTTCATTCAGTAATAGTAGCCTCCAGGTTGAAGGCGGAAGAGATGACAAGTTGCTCTCCATCCTTTCTCAACAGCTTAATTTCAAGTGAGGATGTTCTTTAAAAATAATACCTACCATAATAATAAGTAGGTACCTTAATCATATTCGGCACGTGCGAAACCTTTTTATGAGGTAGGAAAGTTCAGTCAATTGACTCGGAAGGTATCAGAAGGAAGGGCATGGCCGTAGGCAGGAATTAGCCAAGGGGGGGGGGGGGGGGGGCACCCCCAAGAGCTATTATATATAAAGTATGCGTGTGCATATTACAGCAAACGAAAGGTACAAAGTCTGAATTCCGAGAAATAATTTTCATGACATATTTTTATTTATATGTTTATGTTTTACATTATTTCAGTATACAACATACCTAGGTACTACAAAACAGCAATGGACAATTTTTAAGACAGCATCAGTCTTCTGGGGTTGCTGGCAAATTGATCAACTACCTCTTCTACAATGGTTGCCTTCTTTGATCTTTGATTTCACCAAATCTCGGTGGAGGCTGAGCATACACAGACCATTCAGCCTATCCTCCCCCATTGTAGACCGCGTCCATGTTTTACGCGCCTCAGGGTGCTGAAAGTTCTTTCCACCGAGCAGGTCGTGCACGGTAACGTTACCGCAATCATCAGGGCCTTTTTGATGGGAGGATAGAAGGGGTCCGCTTCTTTGATCAAGTCGATCATTTCCACATTCTGAAGTGTTGACAGTTTTTCAGTCTCATTCCAGTCTTCACCTTTGTCGTTCTTGAGCCTATGACTCCTCGAACAGTATCTACTAGTAGGTGGAGCAAAAATGACGCAGTACAAGCAAAATGCTCCTTTCAAATGGCTTGAATAAACAAGCCATGGTGAATATTTGTCGAGCCAGGCATACATAAATTTTCGCTTGAGGGCCTTCGCATCTTCTTCAAAATGGTAATTTGGAGGTTTCCAACATTGCTGTAATATTAGTTTTTTCTCCTCAACAGTCATGAGACACAACAATCATGCCTTCCTACCCATTTCCCGATATCATTTTCCAAAGGGCTTACTTCTTGATCCCCACCAGAAGGACGATTTTCTGATCTGGTGCCTACCTGCCCAGAAGTTGAAGGATCACTTTCTTCTAGAGATGTTGCGAGAGGTTTCAGAATTGAAGTGGAAAATCGACTTCCTTCTTTGGGCCCTGATGTAACTGGTGGTGTTGGACTGGAAGAAGTTTCTCGTTTTCGTTTATCAGCTGTAAAATAAAGAATAAAATTCAATAAATTATAGTAGGTACTTAACGGAGTCTACAGGAAAGAAAAAAGTTTCTTTTTCACTCATTTTTCTCATTATGTTTGAGATAGGTAGGTATGACTTGAGGAATCATGCTCAATAAACTTACCTTTTTTCCCAAAGAATCGACGTATGTCCATAATGTAGTGCGATTGGTCGTGTCTCGTGTCCATGTGGATGTCAACATTAAACTGGTGATCTTGTGTACCCACCAAGTTCTTTTTATACTGGGCGAATGAGGTTCTCGAACTTTCCAGTACGACCTCCGAGCGATTCCTGGAAGAATTGTTTCTACCAGGAACCAGGCTGTATGAGAAGCTTCTAGATCTAGAAGCTTCTCAGAATTACTTCCCCTTTCGCGCTCTTCCCTGTCTTATGTTCAATAGTTCAATCCCAAAAGTGTTTTCAATACCTACTTTACTATGAAGGTACTCTTGCTCATAAAAGACATGTTTCCAAATTCCAATAATACCTTCCCATGCCCCTAACTACGCATTCGATATTCTAGTGTTTCTTTTAAATAAGTTCACCACAATTTATTTTTGTGTTCCTGAAAGTTTGGGGGAGGGGGGGGGGGTGGCCACGGCCCCTCCCTGCCCAACCCTGTCTACGCCCTTGAGGAAGGGGCTTGAAAAGGGTGGCTCCAGAGTGGGGACACCTTCCCACTACTGATAACAAAAATGAGCGCGGGGAGGAGAGTAGTACGCTCACCAGCCAACTGCAGCGCCACCAGTCCACAGCGGATCTTGGGCGAGACACTCCTGTTTTCGACAGAGGGTTAGGGAATGGTGACGGGAGGGGATGGGGAGGGGAGGGGCTCAACGGTGAACTGGTGATGACTTCGTCGAGCTAAGGTCGTCGATCATGAAAATGAGGAGTGCCCATGACTTCTGTTTAAATTACTTTCCCATTTTCGAATGAAATAGGTTCCATTCTAAGAATTTTGAGGCCAACCGCACTCTCCTACGACGAACAGTTCTTTTTCTATGAGCTTTCAACATTTCGGCAACGAGTGGCGTCATTGCACCCCTCATTGTGAAGTGGGTAGAGCTGGAATCTTTGAAAAATCATATAAAAAGAATATTCATCGTAGGGGAGTGCGGTTGGTCTCAAAATTCTGGATGGAACCTACTTTCATTTAAAAATATAAACAGAAGACATGGTTAATCCTCATCCTACCAACCTTGAATCGCTCGATTTATACATATAGGTAATTAACTACCTAGCTATACCGCGCATGCTTTGCAATGCCACCCAAAGAAGGAAAGTGTTTTCTACTTCAGTTTTATTTCTTGAAGAGCTCTTGGAGCCCCTGTCTGGTGCGTACACGAATCAGGTTTTCCGACAAGTGAGCAGGCCATATATACAGCTGTAAAGACTCGCACGCCAAATATAGTAAAATGGTTCTACTAAGTAATTCAAAAACCTTCGCGGGCGTGCACACAACAACTCCTCGAAGTTTCATCGCAATCGGATGAATCGCAGTCGGGTGAAAAATAGGGGTTGACATTTTCAGAACACCGTATCTCGAAAAGTTCAATGGAAGGGTACCTATCTATTTTTGGTTTATTATTTTCAATAATGAACCATTGGAATCGAGCATGAAAAAAAAGTCTAACCCCCTCAAATTTTGACGGTTTACGTTTCAAGGTAGGTATGTAGAATCCGAAAATGCAATAAAAATATTTCTGTCTGTCCGCCGTACTGGCCACTTTTCATAGTTACCATGAAAAAAAATTGATGAAATTCGGGTTATAGGTTCCGTTCGGGGTCTAGTTGGTCCTAGAAGCTCGTCGTTACTGTCAGTCATCTCTAAGGGGTTAAAAATAGGGGTTGACATTTTCAGAACGCCGTAGCTCGAAAACTTTCGATAGAAGGGTATGGTTTTATCACGTTATTAAATTTGTCTTGAGCTAAACAATTTTTTGAGACCACCCGGAGCATTGTACGTCCAGCCGTTCGTGTGCACCAAAAAGCTTCGTCGTCACGATCGTGAATCAAAGGGTATAAATCCGGCCCAGATATCATCACTAGGGACCACCTGATTATAATCAAGGATGGCCGTATGAAGTCGAGTTGGTTGTTCTGCGATATTGTTTCACTTGATAAGTGATGGACTATTGGATTTTGTTGGTAGGTACTTCTGAAACTTGAACTACCTTTGAAGTATTAGGTATTGATGGGTAAATTATTACACAACGGTAAATTATTACACAACAGTTCATCTACCAAGAAGGGGCTGGATTTTGTTGATCGGTACTTTTGCAACTTGACCAACCGTTGAAGTATTATTGATGGGCAAGTTATTACACAACGGTTCATTATACTTGACCACGAGGGTAGGTACTGACCACAGAAAACAGTGATCTACGCAGAAGGGGCATTTATTTCACTCCACATTAACAATTTTCCTTCAGAACTTCATTATTTACGTTTCTTTTTGCCATTTTAGTTAGGTACTGTTTGGCATCGACAGAATTATTGTAGCAACATTAAACTCGTGATTTAGGTAGGTACCTAGTAACGAGTACGGGGTTAGGTACTAACCTACGGAGGGTCTGCGATCTACATAATATGTACAGACTAGTACATAATATTATATAGACGGGTTATCTGTAACAGAAGGGTTCTGTACAAAATAATCAACCATTGTGCAGGGATTTGCAGCTTTTTTTTTTTTTTAGTTTTAACATTTAAGTTGATCCCGAACTTGAGGGTTTTTTGAGACCACCCGGAGCATTGTACGGGCAGCCGTTCGTTCACAGTAAGGCTCTGAATGAAAATAATGGGTACAGGTATTATATCCAGGCCAGAAACCATTGCTAGGGAACGGTTAATTATAATCACGTATGGCTGTATGAAATCGAGTTGGCTGTTCCGTGATATTATTTCATTTCAAGAATGATAGATATTTTGGGTTTTGTTGATAGGTACTTTTTGTAACTTGAAAAAATTTGATTCAATTAATGATAGAATTTTCGTATCCACCGCATATTTATCAAACTGCAATCGCCCGGCCGGCTCCTTTACTCGATTTATGGCTTTTCTGGTGGGAGCACGAGGGTAGATAGGCACAAACTGGCCATCGAAAACAGTAATCTACGCATAAGGGGCATCTGTAAAGGTAAATAATGACCGTTGTAAATAATAAAACACCCTGTAAATACGCTGAAAATTATAATATGCAGCGTATTTTTTAGAGGGTGTTTTAGTGTTTGAAATGAATAAAAATAAGCTCTATGTTTTGATTTTGAAAACCTTTGCATTTAATTGCATAATGCGCTTTTTTTTAACTGATAGGTAATGAATAAGCTTGAATTTGAAAAATGTTCTATGTTTGGGTGAACTGAAAATGGCGGGGGGGGGGGGGACTGTTGCTGTTTCGTTCGGTGCCTGCCGCCCATTGTTTAAAGGTAATGGGAGGCTGAGCTGAGGCCATGGGTACTTCCCCGCTTAAGTACCTGTGGTTGTAATTTGGGCTGTACTTATGTACTTCTTGTGCCATGTTCTGTGGATTCGGATTTTGGTTTTTGTTCATTACCTGCTGACGATTGTTAAGTAGCCAAACCTGCATTACATATTCGTTGTTAGCGTTAATGTACAACTTTTCAATAACTCCGTTTTTAATTTGGAATGGGGCTTTGAATGGGGTCTAATGCAGTGCACTCAACGGTACGTTTTCCTCCTTGTGTGTGTTTTTTTCATCACTTTTGTTTACAAGAGATGCTAGAACCATCATAGTTATATTGGTTGCAAAATTATCTAATGGCATTTTTTTAATCAATAATGGGCAATTTTCGTGGTAGGATTTTTTTATTTCTGGTCTCGGAATCGGATTTAGCACCCTTGAAAACCCCCCACTTCCAATTTTCATCTCAAAACTCAATATAGCTTTGGGCAACAAACGGATAGAAAGAAAACGGAATGACGTCATAAGGGGATGGCGCTGAAGGTTCCCCCAGGCGGACGCGGGGGGGTGAGGGGCCGTTACCTGTGACGTCATTTCGCTTTCTTTTCCACTGTTTATCGCCCACTTTGGATCATCGGTTACCCCTCATATAGCACCTTTTCGGAAAGCACTCGCCGAGATCTTTTACTGAAGAAAATAAAATAAAACCGGTGAAATTGCCCACTGAGATAGTGATCGATTTTTGGCACTGAAATGTTTTTATTTTTTTCCCCTTTTTTCAAGTGCCCATTTCAAAGGTGAGCTGATGAAGTTTTGGTGTCACTTTTCACCCCAGTATGCCTTCCGCATAGCAAAAAATACCTATGATGTATGCACGCCTAGGGTTAATTGATATGGAAGATAAATAATATTCTAATAAGCAACTATATGACCAAACATGTCCAGTGTTTAAAGGAGAGCCCAGCTCAAAGCTTACGATCTCCCCCCTGTTGTAAGCAAACAGGGAAGCCCCCTGTGAGATGACAGTACAATCAGTCAGAGTCCTTGGATATACCCAAGTTCCTGTTATACCTACAGGAGGTGGCTCTATTTGAGTGTTCTAGCTCACTCTACCAACTTAGGAAGTTGGTTCCCGAGTTGTTGGTTTCCCACAAAACTCACATGCCGGAGCCTACCCAGATGGCCCTCCGAACCTGGTTCAGTTCCAGCGCCTAGGTTATCAACCGCGAGCTCCACGATGCCAACTGCATTCACGGGGCAAGCAGGTGACACTGCCCAAGCGGTGTGTTGGTTGCCTGGGTTTTTATATGTGCAAGATCCCAGTTACCTGGCTTTGACCCTTTCCCATTATGTGGATATTATGACCAAACAGTGGAACAATCTCATCATTCATTGTGAAATTCATAACTTGATGGCTTCCAAATTTTCAGGTATGAATACTTTGACCCACCAGATCGCAGTGAAGGTTCAGCCATGTCCAATGGTACCATGCAAGGTGTTCTAGGGCTCATATGGCAAGGGGTAAATGAATTCATAATACATTACTGTGTTATGTATACTTATATAAATGTAGCAGCTTTATTACTAAACGAGTTTTTCCATAATTGATTACGCCATTCCATAACTATAATTCATTAATGTGTCTAATTCAGCAACGATAAAATGTCAGATAGGCCACATTGTGTCAACAGCGAAAATATATACCTACAAGATGATCCATTCAACCCACTTGTTTGTGCCAAAACCTATTAATCCCAGTTAATCCCAGGAGTACTTAATGGGCAGTGAGGAAACTCTCGTCTTCTTTCATAGTTCCCCTGAGAAAACCAAAGATTTCGTGAGAATGCACTCCGTTCTTTTAAGCTTTTCTTATCAGAGTCAAGAGTTTAGGCAAACGGTCGAGTCAGGTCGAGTCAGTTCCACGCTGTATCCCATGAAAACCGCATCGACCCCCCCCCCCCCCCCCCCCCCCCCGCTTCGGAATTTTCCCAGTCAATTTTAATTTGCCTTTCAATTTATTTTATACATCAATATTCTCTCCGTTCCATCTGTCCATATGCAAATTAGTGTACCTACAGTCCAGATATTAATTCCTCGTGATTTATCGGAAAACGGCGTACACGCTCAGTTGAACTGCGCAGTTTATCACGTGTGACGTCATGTCTGAGCGAATAACTGAGGAAACTGCGCAGTTTACGCAGTTTTTTACTCCGGCCGTTGGCCTGTGCAAAAGTTTCTACTTTTCACCGATAAACTGCACAGTTTCCTCAGTTAATCGCACAGTTTGGTCAGTTCTTGTCGTGGTGTTCGTGACCCTCTACTGACTCTCATCCCTTCCCCTGTTCCCACCAAAAATGAGCAAGAAAGAAGCCCTTCTCTCCTTCATTGAGGGTTACCGCGATTTGCCGGAATTGTGGGATCAGCGAAGTCCAGCTTACTCAAACCTGGTAAAAAAAGCGGCGGTGTACGACGTTTTAATTGAAAAACTAAAAACTATGGAGCCTGACGCAACTCGTGACAGTGTGGTGAAGAAAATTAACAACCTTCGATCCACTTTTCGAAAAGAGCTGAAGAAGGTCAACGATTCCAAAAGATCGGGAACAAGCGCTGATGATGTTTACGTACCATCCCTCTGGTATTTCAACGACCTGATGTTTTTGGTGGATCAGGAAACTCCAGATCCGAGTGAATCAACGTTTGATATCAAAAGGAGCGAGGATTCGGTAAGTGGATTTTTAAAATTTTTTATTTGTGTTAGTACAAACTAGGTACACTTAGTAATAATTATTAATCTTCAAGCCCTATTCTCTTGCCATTCAACTTTGCCTTCATTATTGAAGTAAGTGCAGAAAGTGTCGTGAACTGCTCTTGATGATGTAGAAGAAGATGAACTGCTGCTGCCTCTCATATCGACTGCATGCCCACTCGATTGAAGGTCTTCTTCCGAAGCTCGAGAGGTCGAAGATCGGTTGTTGGCATAAGTGGTGGAATGTCTTCTCAGAAAGTTGTGTAAATAACAACACGCCTGAACGATGGCATTTACTTTTTCCGGCGAAAGATTGATGGGTTTTCCAAGAACTGTGGACCTGGACACCAGAATTCCAAAAAAATTTTAAACGACTCTCCTTCCTCTCGACAGGCGATAGTTAAAAATGCGCCTTGCATCAGTGAGGGCAGAGAAAGGATAGGGCTTCATGAAATTTTCCGTTAACTGAAATGCCTCGTCCGCAATGAAAACAAATGGAGCTGTCTTGCTGCTTCCTGAAAGGCGCTCGGGAGGTGGAATGTTAACTTCACCTCTAATCAGTTTGTCGTGAAAACGTGTTTTTGATCACGCCGCCATCGGAAATTCTTCCATTGACCCCAACATCAGCCATCAAAACTTCGTAATTCGCATCAACTATTGCCATTAATACGACGCTGAATGTTCCTTTATAGTTGAAGTAGCGAGAGCCGGAATTCGGTGGTTTTTTAATTTGAATGTGCTTTCCGTCTACCGCACCAAGGCAGTGTGGGAATTGCCATTTTTGTTGGAAGTCATCAGCCACATTTTTCCATTCTTCTTCACTTCGAGGCATCTGAAATGCGAAATTGAAATAGCTGTACTTAGCATTCATAGACAATACCTATAGAGAAAACCATTAGAAAGCATGCTTGCTGTGAGGGTGTGCGTCATTTGTGCATGAATTGTTTATACTTTAATCCTTTCTTTTCATTCATTTGTTATTTTGACCAAATATTTTTGTTTATGTTGCAGGTTCCTATTCCTTCCTCAGAATCGACTTCAGGATCTTCCCAGACTTCCTTTAGTGTTCCATCCAGCAAAAAAAGAAAGACTGATCCTACATCTGCTTCACAGGATCTCCTTTTGAAGGCCACGCGTTATTTGGAAGCTGAAGACGATGAGTTCCTGACATTAGCGAAGGGATACGCAGTTAAATTGAGGAAACTCAGCCCACAACAGCTCATGTTCGCTGATAAAGTGATTAATGACACATTGCTTGACGCTCAAATGGGCTTGCTGACCAGACAAAGCTATGTGGTTCACCAATCGGAGTCTCCTTCAAGTATACCGCCATCTCCCTCTTTGAGTTCTCATTCATGGGCGATTCAGCCTCCATCCAACTCTTCTTCACAGCCTCAAACCGCGAGAAATTTTGTGGAAGAATTCTCCTATTGTGTTGATGATGATGATGTAGTTGATTTGTGAATACCTATGCTCATCTTGCAAATTTTGTAATTCTTGTAATTTTGATGCAGATGATTTGTCAATATGCTTATCTTGTAAATCTTGTAATTTTAATGCAGATGATTTTTTCAATAATCTTATCTTGTAAATTTTGTTATTGTAAATCTCGTAATTTCGATGCAGACGATTTTTGCACATTCTCACTTAGTCATTTTCATCATTTCATAACATAAATAGACTAATTGTGTCATTTTGATTTAAAAATGTTCGTAAATGAATATTATTATACAACTTACTTACCCGAATTTAATCTTTCAATCCTGTCTGTATTGCCTTGCACGTTTCTATGATGATGTCACTGAGTGACTGAGGGGATACTCGCATTGAAAATTTCAGGTCTTCATAACTTCTCCCAGTTGCCAGGAATCGAAGCATTGCAATCAGTCTCACATGACTGGGTATTGCATCTCTCATAACTGTGTCCTTTTTTGTAATAAAGGGATCAACTTTGTTCAACAGTATTTGAAAAACGTAGTCGTCCATTCGTAGGTAATTCTTGAAGTCTGCGACTTCTCCTCCTTCTATCAATTCGTCCAGCAAATCGAGATCATTGGGCAGCACATTTCTTGGAAGCAACCAGTCCTTGCTCCAGCGTTCCCGGCGTCTTCTTTTTCGTTGCTGCTCCTCTTCTACAAGCATAATGCTTGCAGCAAGCATACAGCACGTTGCTGCTCTTCTTTTTTGGTCCATTACTTCACAAGTTAAGTTCACTTATCCACAAATTCACAACTACTTCACAACTGAACTGCGACTCACTCAAAAAAACTGAGAGAACTGAGAGGAAAACTAAGAGAACTGGGGGGAAAACTGAAGGTTGTCCACACACCTTCAGTTCAGATAATTGCACAGTTTTTTACTCACTTTTTTGCTCAGTCAAAGTGCACAGTTAAACTGAGCGTGTATGGGCCCCTTTCCATTCTCCTCGTGTAGCCACTTCCACAGATGCCGCACGACCACTTTCATTCAAATTCTCTTTCTATCAACTTATTCTGCTATTCATTTGGTAATTTTCAGGAAGTGGAGGTTTTCATTGGGGATCTCACAATTACTTTTGAAAGGAGCCTCGTAGTAGAGTTTTCATTCTTCACCCTTTCAGACAGTGAAGTTTTCCTAACGCATGCACCCAGAAAACTCAATGAAGCTTTAGCTCTGATCAGACCTTTTCGATGGGAGGTAGGTGCCTTACCTAACGCATCTACCTATGAAAACTGGATTATTTCGCTAACTTATTGGTATCTCATTTTAAAAAATTGATTGCTGAGGATTACTCAAACTTGACTAAATCAGCAAATTTTCGAAGACTGAATGGTACTCATTGGTATAAGACACAAGTACTAGATAGGTACCTATCGCAATATTCGCCCATCTAGAACGCTTGACAGTATTGACGCAGTTAATCACCGACATATGAGAAAAAGAAAATAAGTATAACGAATTTAATAAGAATATTTAATAGGCAGGTAGTTGATTTGCAAAAATAGTTTTCACCATCTCTCTAGACCAAATAAATTATCAGCATCGTTGTTTTTCCTCAAACATTGATGTTCCAGGTGTGGCCAGCTATTGTTTTCGCTGTCGGTCTCTCAGGCCCACTGTTATTTTTCTTGAGAAGAGCAAGATCTCAATGGACAACTGCAAGCATCCGCGAACTGTGTGACTGTATCTGGATTACAACCACAATATTCCTGAGACAAAGTAAGTGGACTTCATAAAAGTGTACTATTAGGACGAAGGTAAGTGTTTAAATGCCCCACACTTTCAACAATACAGACGGGTATTGATGGTATTCGAATATCAGGACCAGTGGCGGGCATAGCCAGGTTTATTGTTGGGGTGGGTACTATGAAAATCCTCGGCCTCTCCGTGTCAACCTTCTAGATATAGCAGGAATGTACCTACTTACATGCATTTACGGCCATTATTCGTAAAAATGAGAAAATTTTAAAAAACTGAATGCAATGTGTCGTGGTATCCTCCCAGAACCACAACTCTACCATGTGAAAATTAAGATCTCGCACAAATAAACTCAGAAGTGGGGACGAAAGACGCAGGAGAGCTGAGGGACAACCTGGGGATCCCCACCATCCTCCACTAGCTGGAGGATGGAGGGAGGTAGCTCCCAAGCCTATATATACTCGCCTCCTTCGCCTTTTTAACCATTCTACGCTCTCCTCTAGTTGCTGACTACTCTCTCTCCTCCTTACCTCGTCTCTCTCCTTTACCTAAAAGATCTTGGGCATGGTGGTGATTCGCTCATAACCAAAACAAGCAACTCATCCAAAAAAATCCTGGGCATGGTGGTGGTCCGCCCATAACCAAACCGGGCAACGAACCCGAAAAGACTCCGGGCATGGTGGTGATTCGCTCATAACCAAACCGGACAAACGCTCCAAAAAGATCCCGGACATGGTGGTGGTCCGCCCATAACCAAACCGGGCACATCCCCCCTCGACGCCGCTCGTAGTGGATGTGCGTCAAATTCACATTCACTACAGCGGTGAACCCGATGTTCCTGCTTCCTTCTCGTCATGGAGTCACCCCCCCTCTTGTCACCCCCCCCCCCTCTTGACGCCACCATCCGTCTTGTCGCCCCCTCCAGCTCTGAAACCGTCACCGCCGTGACCGCCGCCGTGACCGCCACCGCGACCGCTGCCGCTACCGCACCTGCCGCCACCGCTGACATCATGACTGCCACCTCCTCTCTTCCCCTATGCTACCCCACTTCTACTCGCACGACCCTTCACTATGGTTCTTCCAGATCGAGGCTGCTTTCTCCACCACGGGAATTCGCAGCCAAAAAACCCGCTACTCCCGGGTTATTTCCCTCCTCCCCTACGATATCCTCCTTCAGACCTCGGATATCTCACCCGACGCTGCGGCAGCCTACGACGACCTTCGCACTCGGCTCATCAACCTCTATCAGCCCTCCAAAATCGCACGCATCGCAGCTCTGTCGCAACCCCACCATCTAGGGGACATGAAACCGTCCCACCTCTTCCACCGCCTGCGACATCAACCGCAAGACGTCATGACGGCCGACATTACCTGCACGTTTTGGCTGCATGAGCTTCCCCCCTCCATCCAACTGGCGTTCGCCAGCCACCTCGACTCCTCCGACGAAACCCTGCTACGCTTAGTGGACAGCATCCACGACCTCATCGCATCCGCCTCCGTCAGCGAGGTTCACACCCCCCACCCTACCACACCGGACCAGCGAAGGACCCCCCTCCACAGACCGCCGGAGCCCCTCCACGGACCGACGGCGCCCCCCCCCCCCCCCCCCCTACAGAACGCCGACGTGTGCTATCGCCTGCCCCCTCTTCTCGCCAAACCGACCGCCCCTCCCGGAAGGAATATCTCCCAAGCGACCCCCCTCACAGATGTTTCTATCATGTGAATTTTGGAGATAGGGCGCGAAACTGCCCCCCCCCCCCCCCCCCCTGCGCCTTCCCCATCAAGACGGGAAACGCCGAAGCCTGCCGGTAAGGCTGGCGGGCCCCCCTCCACTCACCCCTGTTACTCCCCCCCCCCACCATCATTGCCGCCGCCTCGACTACTCACGTCCCCTTCGCTGGGGACGCAGAACCCACCCCTCTGCGGCACCGCCACTCATACGCGGACGCCGCATGATCCACCACCCCACCATCCCCTCACAAACACGTCTCCTTCGCCGGAGACGCATGCCCTCCTTCGTCCGCCTCGCCACAGCGCCCTCGCACGTAAGCCGACGCCGCCCGCCGCTCCGACCAACGCCGTACTACCCACTCCGCCCCCTCCCACCAACGACTCTTCGTCCGCTGTCGGAAATCAAACATCCTCTTCCTCATAGACACCGGTGCTGCCCTCTCGATTTTTCCGAACTCCGTCCTCCGCCGGCAGGCGCCCCAAACTCTCTACGCCGCCAACGGTACCACCATCCCTTCCTACAGGACCTACCACTCTACCGTCCACCTCAATGGACTCGCATACGAGTGGATCTTTACCGTGGCAGACGTAGAGCCCATCCTGGGGGCCGACTTTCTTTCTTATTTCGGCCTCCGGGGGGACGTCAAGAACACGCGCCTGCTCGACCCCTCCACCAACAAACCCCTCCCAGGGTTTATCAACACAATCCAGCCCACCAATCGCATCACCGCCCTGCTGCACAAATACACCCCCGACCCCGCCCTTCAGCGCACCTCTGAACAATACAGCATCATATTGAGACAACAGGTCCTCCCCTCACAGCCAAAGCACGCCGGCTACATCCCCTCCAACTTCAGCAAGCACGCAAACATTTCGATAAACTCATGCCGAAAAAATTGTCCGCCCCTCCAACTCCCCTTTGGCTTCCCCACTCCACATCGTGCAGAAGCCCAACGGGGACATCCGCCCTAGTGGGGACTACCGCTGGCTGAACTCCCGCACAACGCCGGACTTATACAACGTCCCCCACCTTCGAGACTTCTCTTTGCACCTTCACGACGCCACCATATTTTCAACCCTCGATATCTCCAGGGCATTCCACCACATAGATATATACCCCCCCGATATCCCCAAAACCGCCATCATAACACCCTTCGGCCTGTTCGAGTACCTCAAGATGGGCTTTCGCCTCCGTAACGCTGCCCTAACATCGCAGCGTTACATGGACCAAATTTTACGAGGCCTTCCCTTCGTGTTTTTTTTCCTGGATGACGTCCTAGTCGCCTCCCACACCCCCGATTAGCATTATGCTCACCTCAAGAAAATCCTCAAAATTTTTTCCGCGGAGGGCCTCATAGTCAACAAGGAAAAGAGCGTCATCGCTCAACTGACGGTCCGCTGCATTGGACACCTAGATTCCCCCTCCGGAATCACACCCCTACCGGACAAAGTACAGGCCCTCCGCGACTTCCCCCAACGCCGAACCGTAACCGACCTACAACGCTTCCTGGGCATGCTCAACTTTTATCGCCGACACATCAAACACGCTGCCCAGCACCAGCAACCCCTTATCAACGCTATTCCCCAACCTGCTAAAAAGCACGACAACAGGCCCATTCAATGGACCTCCGAACTCGCCGCTGCCTTCACCGCCTGCAAGAACGACCTCGCTTCTGCCGCTCTACTTTTCCACTCCGACCCCCATGCCCCCCTCTCCATCACCACCAACGTTTCCGACTGGCCGATAGGAGCAGTTCTCCATCAACACACCGGCGCCTACCCCCAACCCCTCGGCTTCTTCTCCCGAACGCTATTCCCCACGCAATGCAACTACTCCACGTTCGACAGAGAACTCCTCGCCATCCACAAAGCCATCAAGCATTTCCGAGACTTCGTGAAGGGCTGGCAGTTCTCTGTCATAACAGATCATAAACCCCTCACACACGCCCTACTCCAAAGTCACAAGTCCACCTCGCCGCGCCGCCTCCGGCAGCTCGAATTCATCTGTCAGTTCACTACCCACATTCGCTACACGCCGGGGGCCGACAATTGCGTGGTGGATACGCTCTCCCGCCCAACGCCCACGCTGGTGGCAGAACTGCTCCCCTTTCCATCACCCCAGCTCATCAAACACCATCAACAACCCGACTCAGACCCCGCCCTGGCTAACCTCATCGCCACCGACAAATTGGACCAACTGCCGCCGCACGACCTCTGATGCGACGTAACGGCCGACACACCTCGCCCTTACATCCCACCAGAACTTCGGCGGCAGTTGTTCCAACATTACCACGCCCTCCACCACCCTGGCATCCGGGCGAGCCGGGACCTATTGAAAACTCGGTACTTCTGGCCCCTCATGAATACCGATATTCGTAACTGGGTCCTTGGGTGCCAGAAGTGCCAACAACATAAGGTCTCGGCTCACCCCCGAGTTCTCCCACAACAAATCGACGACGTCCTGCCGTGGGAACACATACACCTCGACATCATCGGCCCCCTCCCCCCCTCCGAAGGCAAAAAATACTGCCTCACGATGATCGACCGTGCGACGAATTGGGTGGAGTGTATCCCACTCGACCATATCTCCGCAGACACCATCACAACGGCCTTCCTCAACAATTGGATCACCGGCTACGGTTGTCTGCGGACACTCACGGTCGATCAGGGGAGGCAGTTTGAATCCCCCCATTTTTCAGACCTCCTCCGTTCCCTCGGCATACAGAAAATACACACGACCCCCTATCATCCCCAATCCAACGGAAAAGTAGAGCGGTGGCACCTGGTCCTAAAACAAGCGATCTCCACCTCCTCAGCCACCGCCTCCTGGACCAAGACATTACCATACGTTCTCCTCAGTCTCCGGACCTCCGCACCGCCCTCCGACAGCACCAGCCCGGCCCAACGAGCCTTCAAGGACCCCCTCCATTTACCCGCCGACATTTTTCTTTCTTCCGAAAATCCGGTAATTAACTTACACAAAGCGGTTTTACACCTCGACCCATATGTACCTGAAGGAGCCCGGCCTTCATAAAACTTTTCAACCGCTTTATGCCGGGCCCTTTCAAGTCATCCGCTCCACAAACAGTACCGCAACCCTGTTAATTGACGGGAAACCCCACACCGTACCGTTAGCCCGATGTAAACCAGCTCCCGTTCTCCCCGAAAACTCTCAACACATCAGCCTCTCTCAACCTCCCGACCGCACAACGCCGCCCTCCCTCGCTGTCTCCTCCATCACAGCCCTACACCCCGTTTACCCCGATGGATGGCAACATGATTCCCCGCAGACCAAAACCGACCGCCTCGCCAAGTCCCGCTGTGGGGCCTTGAACAGGTGGAGTACCATTCGTGTCGCTACTCCGATTGCTACTCCACCGTTCACTGCCCTGCCACGACCTCTTCCCAGCCGCGCCGCCTGGACCAGAGCCACAGCGTCAGGATGGGGCTATGAGATGGCAGAACACTGCACGTGTCAATGCTTTTCGTACAGTTGACCGCCACTCATCGTCCCGCCCTGACAACCACTTCAGTCTCCACAGCAAGGACACCACCACCGTGGGACTCTGGTCAGGCAGGATTCCAAGCGCGTCCCACATCCACCTGGGTTCCCGCCTAACCTACGACCCGCGGTTCCCGCCTTCACATCGACCGTTACGCGCTACGCCCCGCCACGCTCCTCTGCCATTAGTCTTACACTGTCCATACGTGCCCTCAGCTTAGTTTTGTTTGCCATCGGCCTTCAGCCATGTACCTCTGTGCCCTCAGCCTTGCCCGTATGTTTATTTGCTCAATCTGGGGGGACCTTTGTCGTGGTATCCTCCCAGAACCACAACTCTACCATGTGAAAATTAAGATCTCGCCAAATAAACTCAGAAGTGGGGACAAAAGATGCAGGAGATCTGAAGGACAACCTGGGGATCCCCATCATCCTCCACTACCTGGAGGATGGAGGGAGGTAGCTCCCAAGCCTATATATACTCGCCTCCTTCGCCTTTTTAACCATTCTACGCTCTCTTCTAGTCACTGACTACTCTCTCTCCTCCTTACCTCGTCTCTCTCCTTTACCTAAAAGATCTTGGGCATGGTGGTGACTCGCTCATAACCAAACCAAGCAAACTCTCCCTAAAAGATCTTGGGCATGGTGGTGATTCGCTCATAACCAAACCAGGCAACGAACCCGAAAAGACTCCGGGCATGGTGGTGATTCGCTCATAACCAAACCGGACAAACGCTCCAAAAAGATCCCGGGCATGGTGGTGGTCCGCCCATAACCGAACCGGGCACATCCACCTCGATGCCGCTCGTAGTGGATGTGCGTCTAATACACATTCACTACACAGTGTTAGTGTTTTTTCCAATTTTCTTTTGGATTTGGATAAGTGAGTGTCAGACTTTAACTTATAAGTATGCCGTAGGTACCTCACCCCCACAATTTTTCAGGAGAAATTTTTAGTCGGAAGTGGAAAAGACGTAATTTTCTGCCTCTAATTTTGCTTCCTTACTACTGAAGGTAGGAAGCTTTGTATTCGTGCAATAGCCGAAAAAATTTATATCCTCCGGAATGAAAATTTCCACTCGCACAGACATCAAGGTACATACATATATTATATGGTTCTTTGTTTGTCTGTCTGTCTGTGGTCAATTCCTTGTCCCGGGCAAAACTATATGAAATAATGGTCGTAGTGATTTGAAATTTGGAGAGTAGGTTTGGGTTTGGCCACAGATGGTCCCCTATCAAATTCATTAAAACAGCACTGTAACTTTTTTCTGCGCATGCGCAAACGTGAAATGTTTGTAAATTCGTTGTAACGCCCATGACTACCCAAACAAATAGTCGTAGTGAGATGAAATTGCGAGGGTAGGCGTGGGTTGGAGCACAGGTGATTCCACATGAAATTCGCTGAAAAACCACTGTAACTTCCGTCTGCACATGCGCCAACATGAAATCCTTCTAGAGCCCACAACTACCCTAGAAATCGTCGTGAAGCGATGAGGTTTGGAGAGTAGGTGGAGGTGGGGCCACAGATAGCCCCATATTAATGTCATTGATACAGTACAGTAACTTTCGTCTCCGCATGCGCAAACGTGAAATCCTAGTAGAACCCATAACTATCCTAGAAATTGTCGTAATGCGCTGAAATTTGGAGGGTAGGTGTTTGAATTAATGCCTATAATAATCCTGTTACGATTATCATTAATCCTATTACTACAACTCCTGTTCCATACGAATTAAATCACTCGCGAGAAATCGTGGAAACCCACTTCAAAGAAATACGGAGTTATTGTCTATTTCTACTAATGCACAAAAAATATATTGTTATACCGGTTTCGGTGACCAAACCACCGTCAGTAACAAACATCAAATGTTTGTTACTGGTTATTATTTGTTACTGACACGGGTTTGGTCACCGAAACCGGTGTAACAGTTTATTTTTCGCGTATTAAAGGAAATAGACAACCTTTCAATAACTCCATTTTGGTTTATTATTCTGTGAATAATACACCTATGTATTCGCTCAGCAAAAAATGTGTATAACGCCCCCAAATTTTTTTCATTTACGTTTCAAGGTGCGTAGATTCAGAAAAAGCAATGTCCGTCCGCCGTACGCGCCGTATCATGCATATCTACTTCATTTTCGGTCTAAGAAATTCTTTCTTTAGCACACATGCTTCATTTGGGTCCTAGTTGTGTCCCTAAACTTTTCAGCCCGATCGGAATGTATCCAAGGGCGTTATGAGTGAAAAATGGGTATTAATAGGTATATTTTGTGTTTCTTTTTTCCTTTAGTGACATGAGCTTTTGAGGTATCGTTTTCTATGTTTTTTGGGACGAGAAGACCGAATATGAAGTCGATTTTGACCAATGAGTGGAAAATTGAGGTTCTGACGAAGGTTCAGCTCCCAAAATTCATTTTTTTATTAGTCAAAACTTTGCAGCCCGATCGGAATATACCCAGGGGTGCTATGAGTGAAAATGTGTGTAAAAATAGGTACTTTTTGTGTTTTAGTAACATGTTAGTAACATGAGCTTCTGAGATATCATTTTCCATGTTTTTGGGTACGAGAAGACCGAATATGAAGTCGGTTTTGACTAAGGAGTGGAAAATTGAGGTTGTACCAGATGTTCAGCTCACAAAATTGATTTTTTAATGAGTCAAAAACCTGGAAAATCGTCTGAAATCACCATCAATTTGTAGAATAACAATAGAAAAAGTGACAACACGTGGATCAAGACGATTAAATGGCACAACCAATAATCAATCGTAATTTGGAAAAAAAAGGAGCGTACCTAATTCAAGTTTTGGGGGCCAAAATTGGTGGAAACCACCAGAAACCTCTATTTCAATTATTTTACATGAAAGAAACAATAAATAAACACCATAGAATAATAAACCAATAGAATAATAAACCCATGTGACAAGGACTTTGCAGCGTTTTTCTTTTTTTTTCAAATCATCTTTGATCATTGGTAGTGCCATTTAACCCTTATCTCGGCAAGAAAAGTCAAGGTTAATGGTCTTGATTCACCTGTTTGCACTTTTTCTAGTGTTATTATACACACTGATGGTGATTTCAGACCATTTTCTAGATGTTTGACTCATAAAAAACCAATTTTGGGAGCTGAACCTTTGGTAAAACCTCAATTTCCGCGTCTTTGGTCAAAATTGACACCGTATTCGGTCTTCTCGTCCCAAAAACAAGAAAAACGGTAACTCAAAAGCTCATGTTACTAACACGTTACTAAAACACAAAAAGTACCAGTTTTTATACACATTTTCGCCCGTAACACCCCTGGGTATATTCCGATCGGGCTGCAAAGTTTCGGGACACAACTAGGGCGCAAATGGAGCATGTGTGCGAAAGAACGAATTTTTTAGACCGAAAATGAAGTCGGTACACTTGATACGGCGGACGGACATTGCATTGTTGGAATCTACGCACCTTGAAACGGAAAAGAAAAAACTTTGAGGAGGTGTTATAAAAATTTTTTGCTGAGCGAATACATAGGTGTATTATTCACAGAATAATAAACCAAAAGGTTGGGACCTGTTGCAATAGCGTGTTTGTTTTTTCTAAAATCTGGTAACAGTGACCCATACGTCACCAATCAAGGATTGTGGAATTTAAAGAAATACGCTTATCAAAATGTTGACTTGATGATATCCATTTGTTGAAGGTATCAAGTTTATTGCCGTTTCCGAATATTTCTGTGCAGGTTTGGTCGCTAAGATTCATGGCAATCGGGCTCGTCTTGCTGTTGTTATGCTTTACCTCATAGCAACCTACGTAATAGGTGATATGTACTCAGCTAATCTGACATCACTCCTCACTCGTCCAGCAAGAGGTGAGCAGCCACTTTCATAACTGGTAATGCAAAGTGTAATTAGAGTCACCCACGGATACTAGAGACCACACCTTGGTCTGATATTACCCGTGGGTGCACCCCCACGTTCTAACACTGGACGAATCGAATTTTTGAATTATTAACATACATTCAATAAGTCAGCACAAAAACCCGCACCGGATGGATGGGAGGGTGGCAATTCACTTATAGCCCAGTCAATTATAGACTTTTGGTGTCGATTAATTCAGACAAAGCTGGAAATGATTTTAATTCCCTATGGGCATTCCAAATAAGAGTAACATGTTTCCCCCCCCCCCCCCCGCCAAAATTTGGAAGCCAAAAAACCACGAAATTTTGGCACTTTCTTCACTTTCTAGCAAAAAAAAACCGTCGTAGAAAAAATGTCATTCTTACCAAAAATTGCATCAAATTCTGCGTCGAATGACCTCCTTAAACATTAAATGTTGTGCAGCCGTTTGGTTGGAATCGAGGGTCAAAAATAGGCAAATTTTTCAGTTATGCCAGAAGAAGTGTTATGCCCTGTTTCAGACGCCTGTATCTCATGAATGGAGTTATTCAAAATGAAAAATGTTATATAATCAAAGTTGTAGAGAATCAAATTCTGCGTTCTAAGCACCCACATTTGTCAAAATTTTCTTTCAAAAACAAACATCACACTTTGTATTAAATTGAAAACAATTCAATTTAATAATTTTTATTTTTATTATATTTGCAGAAGACACAATGTCAAAAAAGCTAAACGCAGAAACAACCCCCCAGCTCACCGCATCAGAATTCCATATCCTAGTCTGAAATTAGTGATTTTGAGTAAGACGTCACGAAACTACGAAATAACCACATAGCGGAAAATCAGCACTACAACTACCTATAAATTTTTTGGCTTGTACCAATGCCTAGGAGTGAGCAAATTTTGAAAAATATTCGTGTTCTGAACGCAAATTTGATTTGCTAAAACTTCGGTTATCTACGTGACATTTTTCATGTGGAATAACCGATCTTGTGATACAGGCGTCTAAAACTGAGCAAACACACTTTTCTGACAAAATTGAAAATTTTACCTATTTTTGTCGCTCGACTCTCGCCAAATGGCTGGACCAAATGAATTCTTGAGGAGGTCATTCGACGGAGAATTTGATGCACTTCGATTGTGATACGAAGGAAATTTTTTGTGAAATGAAAAAAATGCCAAGCCCTCATTTCGTGGTTTTGGTTTATTATTCTGTGAATAATTCACCTATATGTATTCGCTCAGCAAAAAATTTTTATAACACCCCCTCAAAATTTGTTCTTTTACGTTTCAAGGTGTGTAGATTCAGAAAATGCAATGTCCGTCCGCCGTGCGCGCCGTATCATGCATATCTACTTCATTTTCGGTCTAAGAAATTCTTTCTTCATCACACATGCTTCATTTGGGTCCTAGTTGTGTCCCTAAACTTTTCAGCCCGATCGGAATGTATCCAAGGGCGTTATGAGTGAAAAATGGGTATAAATAGGTATTTTTTGTGTTTCTTTTTTGCTTTAGTGACATGAGCTTTTGAGGTATCGTTTTCCATGTTTTTTGGGACGAGAAGACCGAATATGAAGTCGATTTTGACCAATGAGTGGAAAATTGAGGTTCTGACGAAGGTTTAGCTCCCAAAATTCATTTTTTTATTAGTCAAAAACCTCGGAAAACTGTCTGAAATTACCATCAATTTGTATAATAACACTAGAAAAAGCGTTAACTGGTGAATCAAGACAATTAAATGGCACTATAAATTATCAAAGATAATTTGGAAAAAAAGAGCGTGGTTTGTGTTTTTGGGGGCCAAAATTGGTGGAAACCATCAAAAATAGCTATTTAAATTATTGCACATGGAAGAAACAATAAATGAGCAGCCGTATCGTTTTCCACGTTTTTTATAACTAGAAGACCAAATATGAAGTCAATTTTGACCAAAGAGTGGAAAATTGAGGTTCTAACGAAGTTTAAGCTTTAAATTTACGTTAAATTTTGGTATAAAATGTTGGTCTAAAATCGTCGTTCTTCCGTACACAGCCCGATCGGAATACACCCAGGGGTGTTATGGGAGAAAAATGGGTGTAAAAATAGCGTTTTTCGTGGTTTTTCGAGGGATTTTTGAGGTTTTAGTTAACATGAGCTTCTGATATATCCTCAGTATAGTCATATTGACCAAAGAATAAAGAACTGAAGTTTTAACGAACGTTAAGCTCACAAAATTCATTTTTTATCAGTAAAAAACCTGGAAAATTCTCTGAAATTACCATAAACTTGTATAATAAGACTGTATAATGGCAATATCAATGATCGCAGATTATCTGTAGAGATTTAAAAAAAAAAACTAATTCCTGTTTTTGGAGGGCCAAAATTGGTGGAAACCATCAAAAATACTATTTGAATTATTGCACATGACAGGAAAAATAAATGAACAGCAACATTTCTGTAGGTATGTCCAATAGAATAATTTTTTTTCCCCCCTAAGGGACGGGTACCGAGCCCCTTGTCAATGAGACCTGAAAGATCTACGTATTTTGAAATCTGTCCCTATTTTCATTTAAGTACCCGTTTGATGGCCTCTTCTCTCACAAAGTGGAGGAGGCTTACGGGTGATTCTCCGGCAGCATCGGTGGCATTAATGAACCCCTTCCCGAAGTGCCGGAATCATGTTGATGCTACAGCAGGATACTCACATAGGATGTGCTCTGCTGTTTCCACTGCCTCAGTACAGAGGCGGCAGACATCAGTCCTGGCTTTGCCAATGTTTTTAAGGTGGTACCTTAGGGGGCAGTGGCCAGTGAGTAGACCGACGATGGTATGAAGGTCTTTGCGCCTTATTGATAGCAGGGATTGCGCCCGCTTTTTGGAAAAGCTTATCAGCCGCTTTGATAATCGTAGCCCAGGGGTGTTGCTCCAATAAGCGGCCCTTTGTTCGTCTTCCCATTTTTTTTTTACTTGTAGAGCGATAAAGCTCCTGGTGATCCCGAGCTGTGGTTCAGGACCATGTGGGATGCCTCCCATGCCTTTTTAGCAAGGCGATCAGCGGTCTCGTTGCCCTCGATTCCGTCATGGCTGGGCACCCATAGCAACGTAAGTTTGTTGCCATGGGCAGCCTCCTTAAGGGAAGTCAGGCAACTCCAGGTCAGCTTAGATGTTATAGAAAAGGACGAAATGGCCTTTAAAGCTGCCTGGCTGTCAGAGAGGATGCCTTTGAGTCTTTTCCTGGCAACCTCTTGCGCATAAATTTCTATAGCATGGGTTTCTGCTTGGTAGATAGTGGCTGCGCTGCCAAGGGGCTTGGCCAAACTAAAGTTTGGCCCATGTACCCCGAGCCCAGCCCTACCTCCCATCACAGACCCATCTTTATACTAGACTAGTGAGCCTGGTTCAAATTGAGGCAGGCCTCTTTTCCAGGTCTCGCGATCATTTATGATGACCTGGTCGAAGTTCTTTCTTTCTAACATGAAATCGGGAACTGACCGAGTCACTGGGTCTATCCTGATAGTATCCAGTATACTCAGGTGACTCTCTCTGTGTACAGGTGTCTTGATCGTCCCCAACTGCTGCATTCTTGATGCCCCCAGGTAGGCAGTCCTCTGCACATGAATTTACAAAGGAGTGAGGTCCAGAAGGACCTCCATTGCTGCAGTTAGCGTGGTATTCATGGCTCTGTTATGCCTAAGCATGCCTGCCTTTGGAGTTTTCGAAGTGCCTCTTGTGCTGTCACTTGGCCGGATTTTTGCCACCATACCATTGAAGCATAGGTGACCATGGTTCTGACAATTGCTTTATAGGTTTTTCTCGGGGTTTTTTGAACACCGTCGTTGAACGACATCTAGGGCACCTTGCATCCGTTCTGACTCAGTGTAGTCAAACTTGCTCCTTACGATCACGTTTATGTCGTTCCCATAAGCTACTACGTCGTAGCTGGCTTGAGATAAGATCTCAAGCAGTTCATAAGCTACCAGTACCCACAACAGGGGGGAGAGAACCCCTCCTTGGGGGGATCCTCTGCTGGCCACCACAGTGATACTCTCCTCTCCCTGTGTGGTTGTGATAACTCGGCTCACCAGCATTGCCTTTATCCACTTAATGGTAGGGTAATTTATCCCCTTCTTTCTCGCTGCTCTTTCAATGGATGCATAGTTGTTGTTATCGAAAGCACCCCCTAGGTATATCCAGAAAGAAACAAAGGAATAATAAACCCAAGTAATTTTGGATGATGACTTTGCAGCGTTTTTAGCCTAGTTTGACTGGGTTTTAGGTGGATACTGGTTAAGAGGGGGCGGGAGGGGGGGATTTTGAGCTCTAGACAGAAATTTGCGTGATGCGACCAACTTGAAAGCAACAGTATGCAACATGACCATATTATGATGCGTGAACTTTCGAATTTGATTACTTCTGGCGATTTTTAACGCTTTTTAATCGAAAAACTCAAATTAAAACCTAACCTTCCAGAGTTCTGATGTCGTAACTTGCTGGTAGAACGTTCACAGTAAAATATGGAAATACAGTATCGTCCTCCATGCCCATAGAATCTGGTGTCCCGTAGGGAAGTGTCTTGGGACCCTTCCTATATCTTGCCTATTCAAGCGACATTCCTATCCCACCTTATATCAAAGTCGCACAGTTCGCAGACGACATTGCTGCTCTAAGCTCAGCTCCAACTAAAGAGCAGGCAGAGCTGGACTTGCAGGGGTTTGTGGACGAAATCAACATATGGTGTGAGAAATGGCGCATCACAATGAACGCTCAGAAGTCCTCTCTGGTAACATTCACTTAGGTGTCGCAAAGTCACGACGCCTATAATCACTCTCTCAAGTTCTCTTATTCCTAATGAAGAAGTGGTGAGATACCTAGGCCTATTCTTAGATAAAAGACTGACATGGGCTGCCCACATTAAATACTTGGTCGGAAAAGTGAGGGCTCGAACTAAGCAACTCAAGCATCTTCTCGATAATCGGTCGACGATGAGCATATGCACGAAGAGATTGATGTATTTCACCCTGATTAGGCCAATCTGGTAATATTCATGCGGGCTCTGGGGCTCTGCAGCCAAATGCCATATGCAAAGAATTCAAACCACCCAGAACCGAGTACTTCGGATGATTCTAAATGCTCCTTGGTACGTTCGTGACACAACAATCCACAACGACTTACAAATTCCACTGGTTGAGGAAGTGGTCAGAGAAGGATACGCCCGTCTCCATCAATCGCTGCTAAACCACACAAACCCTCTAGCATCTGAAATAGTATCAAGCCCAAACTACACAGCACCCCGGAGACTAAAACGAAAAATGCCAGTGGACTTGCTATAGACAACAACAAAATGTGCGACCTGGAGTTAACTATTACGCCCTTGACTCATAACCAGTCAAATTGTTGATATAATTATTACTTTATAGTTGACTTTTTCATTATAAACATTGTTATTGTTATCTAAACATATATATATATATAATATACATTAAATACATCATACAATCCTGGCTGAGGATGGCTGATGAGTCATACCTCAAATCACGTGCCACCAGCAACTGGAGCACTTTGAAGATGAAGGAACGCGGTTATTTCTTGAGATGTTCTTCCTGGTTCGTTTGCTCTAATCTGATAACGGAATGGGATATCGCAATTCTGACTTCACCATCGTGTTCAGCGTTGGAAAATCTACAAACCGAGGTGTTACTCGGCAAAAAATGGAACAAAAAATTTGTTACGTATGCCCATATTTGATGCATAGGTACCGAATTAACCGAATAGCGTCATACTTGAATACCTATAATTACCCAATAAGTTTAAGATTGCCCATATTTGAATGGGATATCCCAAACATCACATTTTACATAAAATCAGTTATTTCTTCGAAAATTCGCTCTTATAGCCATGCTGCATGACTGTAGTTTTTTTTATTAGTCAAAAACATAGGAAATTGTCTGGAATCACCATAAATTTGTGTAATAACACTAGAAGTAGTATCAACAGGTGAATCAAGACAATTAAATGGTACTAGCAATGATCAGATAATCTTAAAAAGAAAAGCCGAGCCTAATACGTGTTTTTGGGGGCCAAAACTGGAGGAAACCATCAAAAATAGCTATTTCAATAATTGCACATGAAAGAAACAATAAATGAAGAGCCAACATTTCTGTAGGTAAGTCCAATAGAATAATAAACCCATGTGACAAGGACTTTGCAGCGTTTTTTTTTTTTTTTTAACTCAAACTTCACCTACTTTTTATGTGGACGAATTTCAGGACTACTGAAACAGTCTTTTTCTGTCTTCGGTACCGCTCTATACCATTATCTTTCAAACCATTAGGTAGCTATATCGCAACAATCGCAAGTGTGTCGCCAGCTAATTCTGGATATAGCCATTAATGCCAACACTAAATTTTAGGTATAGAGACAATCCATTCTGAATCACAACGCGAACTCCAGCATTTTATTAGAATCCATCTGCAATTCACATAATCATATGATACAGCCGTTATAACGCGTCATGGTAACTCCCTAACAGTATTGTTATATATTAATATAAATATATATATTTATCATTTGTGTATGTGTGTGCATCTGTGAAACCAGAGAAACCTATTAGCACACTGGAGCAACTGAACTACGCTATGGAGAATAGGAATTTCAAACTCCTGGTGGAAAGGCACAGCGCCTCTCACGGGGTTTTCGAGGTAATTACCTTAGTACTAAGTGAAATCAAATATTTATTTTACACATTTCAATATATGCAGGCAAACCCAATTTAAAAAAACAAGAAACATGACGGCATTCTTCGAAATCATAACAGTGAATACCTACATAAATTGACTAGTGAAAGAAAGTTTAAATAATCTCTAGAAATTCGCAACAACAAAAATAGTAATACATAGGTAATAAATTAGTAACAGTAAATTGTATTAATAATGTCAAGTAAATTGCAACCATAAGTTGACACTCAAAAGAACTTACCTGTAAAGTTCGATTTTAATTATACGAAGCATACAATCTGAAAACGTCATTAATAAAAACCGTGTTTTTAACCAGTAGTAGTGTGAAGCTGCTACCCAGGAAGCTGTGTTGCAAGAAAATTCGGATGAATTCCAAGGGTAAAATTTTTAAAAACCGCCCCCTGGCGCTCGGGTATAGTCGACCGTCTTCGCCACCACATTTGGCTGCTCCGAGACGCCGTGACCTCATTAACGTTCCAAGAAAAAAGAACAAAGGATGTCAAAATCTCATATTTTTGACGCCAGGGTGGGATGGGTGGATGGTAACGTTTTCAGACTGTATACTTCGTATAATTACAATCGAACTTCACAGGTATGTTGTTCGTTCGTTTTCAGATTGTATGAAGAAGTATAATTTGACAATCAAAAGGATTGTCAAATTATACTTCTTCATACAATCTGAAATATAATTTGAATCTGAAGTATAATTTGACAATCCTTTTGATTGTCAAATTATACTTCTTCATACAATCTGAAAACGTCATTAACAAAAACCATGTTTTTAACCAGTGTATGTTTAAAGAGTCGGCGGCAAATAGCAGAATTTGATAAACATTTTAAAATAGGTACTCAAAAGTAATAAAATGTGATTCGTAGGTATGTCACATCAATTGGAATGAGAACTGCGTGGCTCCTTACTCCGGCAAATTGGTTGATGGACGATAATCATAAAACTTAAATTAAATTTTCTCCAGTTTATAATAATGGGAGATTATAGAACCGAGCGAACATAGCTGAACTCCGGGTCCAACAGGCCATATATTACCTTCGCACCATTGCCATAACTCTCGAGCCAAAGCAATGAGATGGCGGTGTTGCACACTCCCCATACGATTAACATATGGCATAGCCGTCGTGCTATCAGTCCTAATTAAAATATTAGCAGAATGTTTATGTTGGGCAATCAGTTTGATGGCGTTCATTCAAGGAAATTTATACTATCCAAACTGTACCTCTCCTACCACCACCCCTTTATACTTTCCCCTTCACATACGGCACCCCAACCCGTCAAACTCGAATCCTTATGAATTACGAAGTCATATGAATCACTGGACAATACGTTCTTAGCAGAATCAATATGGCTGAGCCACTAATTTAAATCATCAGACAAGCAATCCGGAATCGTCGTGATAGCTCATAATCACTGTGGGAAGAAGCCAAGGCCCGTAATTTCTCGCCTCCAAACTTCTTTGTGTAAAGCCAGCCGAATCTATGTACATGCTGGGCAAACAGAAATGAGGAGACCAATAAAATGGGCAAAATATTGAATAGTTGTTTCAGTTCTCTCTCGTTTATCGGCTGGGAGAGATATGGTCAATGATTTTTAATTATAAATAAGATTTAATTCAATAAGATTTTTATTAATAATAAAGAAGGCTTCAACTTACTCTTGTCAAAATTGACCGTTAGACCCAGGGACGGCAACAGGTTGGTCAAATGTTTGTATGTTTAAGACATTCCTGTTCAGATGACCCTAAGATTTAAAAATCGTCCAAATAATACAATACCTGAATTCCCTGAGAACTTAGATGTTGTGTAATTACTCGGGTAAATTTTGTAAAATACAATGGAGCCGATGTCAGTCCCATTGGGACGCAAGTGAATTCCCACAGGTTCCCGGAATAGGTGAACCTCAAGTAGCGACGATGTTTGTAGTCCTCAAGTTTGAAGTGTGGCGATGCCACAAAGTTATTCAGTTGTTCTAAATTAAGAATAAATCGTTTTCCCCCACTACTCTTGTCAGCTAAAAATGTACGAGAAATGAATTGATCGGAAACTGGAAAACATTTTTTTGTTGCCCCTATTGACTCGAGTTCTTCTATTGCCGTTTTCATCTCCAAATCTTCTGATCCTGAAAAACTTGTCGAGCGGGGTGGTGTCGGTTGATAAGGAGGTGTTAAAAAAGGAATGTTATATCCATGAACCTATTCTAAAATCCAGGACGTGCCTCCACTCCCCCCCCCCCCCCCTTCTGATGAGACTGTCCCTTCCAGTTTAAATTTTTGGCAGTATAAGCATACTCTTTAGACGAAGACGCCCTTTTGCCTCACTCTCACTGGCAGGTCTGAGTACTCGAGCGAGACCCTCAAGCCCCTTTGCCATCTTGATTTTCTCGGGTAAATTGTTGCCGAATAGAAATGCCTCAGGTGGGAGCACGTCTTGGGTTAGCTCTCTAAAATTCTTGGCCAAAGTAGGCAGAATTGCCGCCCGTCGAGCAATAGAAAGACGGAAAATTATGAACGAAAAAATTAGACCTGCATCCCACAGGTCTGCTACGACTCCCTCTCTAACACTACTGTAGTGATTCCCAACATGGGGATCACTAACGTTATGTTAATTGTGTGCGTGTTGAATAGGAATAGGAAGGGCCTAATATCCCGCGAGCATGAACCACAGCAAGTATCAGTTGCTCCTTAGGAGTCTTTTGCTAGCACCTGGCGAGCATGAACCACAGCAGGCTAAAGAAGAATGAGGTGTGGGTGAATGAGTAGTCATGTTTGTGAGTGTGTTCGATCCAATGGCGAGCTGGGCCAGAAGAGTTGTTTACAAGGGCCCTCTTCCACCCGTCACTCGCCCACAATCTGCCGTTACGACTGCTGAGAGTGCGACGGTTGAAGGAGGGAGCTTTCTCCCTTGGCGTTGCCTGGCCCGTCATTCCCTTCGTTTATTTGGTACAAATCTTAATATATTACATAGGGAAAACGATCTAGTAAAGAGGGATGTTCAACCAATGGGTTCAGTCCTCGACCAATTGCTATAAGCCCCTTGCCTAACCTTGCTTGTACTTCAGAGAATGAAGCATCTTTTGTTAAAGTGGCCTTGGGAAGGATCGGGGCAATTTCTGGATTAATTTTGGAGGGAGGGAGGAGGGGGGTAATGCAGCTTGAAAATTCGAAGGGATTACAAACTTGCCCAAGAGGGTGCTGAAATCCTCCTTTGGTAACCCATTTATGAGGAAATGCTTCCACTGAGATGCAATAGACTGGTTGAGACTTACCTCCATCGTTGATGGTTTAGGAGGATCCTCACCAATTATGTTAAGAATCTCTTCCAGCAAGAGATCATCCGGGTGGAAATCCAATATTTCGTCCGTCGCGACCATCTCCCTTTCTTTTCGCCAGTTGGAGAGCTTCGAGTTGGGGGGACTCCGGATATATTCTGAGTATCCATTTCAATATGCATATTGATCATCACGTCCCAGAGAGCTCTGGGAACGTGGTAATACGGCCTGAGCAGGCCCCGAAAAATCGCCTCCGTCATAAGCATTATGAGGAGCCTTAACCTCCAAAGTATATGGGCACTCACAAACACGAATCAGGGAGAAGTCTTCCGTCCTTTTACCCGAGTTTTGCGTCGGGGAAGGCCTCACAACGACCGATCTAAGAGGCGAACGATCACTCGAAGATGACAGCTCACGCGATGAGGAACGGGACAACGACGATTCCTCAGAGGAATCCGATCTCAAGCGAGAACGCGAACAGCCCGAACTCCGACATCTCAACTTCGACTCAAGTGCCTTGAGCCGCTTCTTGAGTGTCGTATATGTTTTACCCATTTTAACGTAGAAAAGAGCAGAAAAAACGCCGCGAAAGAACGATGGAACAAACTGGAAAGTTAGTTAATATGAAGAAAAGTGGGGGACAGAAAACAGTGCTGGGTGACGCTGTACACAGAATGAGGTCATGGCGTTTCGGAGCAGCCAAATGTGGTGGCGAAGACGGTCGACTATACCCGAGCGTCAGGGGGCGGTTTTTAAAAATTTTACCCTTGGAATTCATCCGAATTTTCTTTCAACACAGCGTCCTGGGTAGCAGGTTCACACTAATACTGGTTAAAAACATGGCTTTTATTAATGACGTTTTCAGATTGTATGCTGAAGTATAGTATATGGTAACAATAAACTGCGTTGTAATATAATTTAAAAATGTAAGAGTATGGGCAAACTCACTAGCTTGAGATGCATTTTGTCAACTATAGAGATCGAATTGTCGGGAAGTCTCGACATTGGGCTGTGGAGGGGTATATAATAGTTGGTCGGCGAAAGTGTCACCTGCATAATTAACAATGCGTATGCTGTATTGTACACATCTTAACATATTACATTGTTCAACGGTACCTAATTATAATAGAGCATGCAGCAAGTTGTTGGAAAGGATTTTTAACGCGTTGCTCTGTCAGTGTATGAACATTCCATGCCCCATTCCATTTCCATTGTTCAAAATGGTTTCCGTATGTGTTGCCTTTTGAACTGCCTGGTCAAAACCACTAAATCAATCCTGCTCATAAACATGTCCCTGGGTTCTCATTATTACAATAAGTTTTTACATGGTGAGAGTATGTCACCACAGCCTCACGCTGATAATAGTGGGTGGTGCTGCCCTCCTTTTATATTATTAGCCGCCTTATTATTATTATTATTAATTGCTATTATTGTTAATGGTCTCATTATTATTATTATTAGTGGTAACTGGGATACGGCAGGGCTATTCTTGAGCCCCATAATACTGCAAGGCAACCCACCCGCTGCTATTAGGTACGAAGATAATTATTATGACTGCTGTAGAAACGGGGGAAGTATATACACTTCATGAACGTAGATATTTGTAGGTTGTAAATCATACCTAAATTTAAATCACGACCAAACGGTTTCCTAAATCCTTTTTCGGCTTGTACCTCATGTGGGTTTTGCTGACTATTATGTGAAAACAGGGGCGTTGCGTCCATAAGGCCACTTGGGCCACCCAGAAATACTAAGTTTAAAAAAAAAGCCAACCATGTGTTCAGTTAGCGTTTAAATTTCCCTCCGTACACTGTACCTAGCTTTTTTCACAAAGTTTACCAGGCACCTGCTAGATTTCTCTGGCTATGGATATTCTAGTACAGCATCCATGGTGGTTCCTTCATTCGCTTTAGACCAAGCATGCTATCAGAATATAGCGACAGTAATCGATGACCTGCAATCGAAATCGAAACCTAGGCTCCTGAAACTGGCAGGTCCTGGTGCCTAGTTTTCCCATGGCAACTGAGAAAAGTGGACCTTTGGCGCATCCTCAGTCGAGTAAAAATGAAGTTCGCCACGCCCACTTTGGGCCTTGTCTCCAGAACCTGATTTCCACCCAAATATCGTTCATTTTCACAATCGATTCGATCCTTCGATTCAACTTATCATCTCGATAAGAGATGCTTCATATATTACCATTTGTTTTAGTTGCCTCGTGATTCGCATAATCGCATTCACTTTCTCTGTTGTCTGTCGTCAGTTTTGAATTTCTTGCTTCGAATTTTGTGGGTTTGTTTTTGGTCCGGTTCCGTTGAGAGATTTGGATTTTGTACTGTTACAACTCCTCTTGGGGGTTGAGCAATAATTTTATTTGTACTAGCCAGTGGAGAAGGGGGATTCAGAATATAAAAAAGGATGGCTCCTGTAGCCAGATGGTTTAATAAATGAAATTCTTTTGGTTTCAAAATAAAAATGTCACCTTCAAATAATTGTTAAAAAAAAATCAAAAGTAGGTGGGAACTTCTCATTTCCTAGAAGGAGAAAGAATAAATAAATGAAAAATAGGTAGGTACCTACTTATTTTAGACAAAAATCCTACGAGTGGCCACCCTACATAATTTGTATTTTCCGCTCCCTAATTTTCAAGGTTTTAATTTTAATTTTTATTTTTATTTTTTGAAAACCCTAGAAATAGTTCTGGGCCACGAATATGGAAAGGTCGCACCTGGTTGGGATGAGGGGATCTGCGTTCCGTGCGTTCAACAAGGGCTCCAGGAAATCCAGTGAGAGTAAAGTAAAGTAAAGTAAAGTAAAGTAACAGCCATTTCAGGCTGGGGCTTTTCGTCCGACTGCCCTGCCAGCGTCGGGGACGTGATCAGCTGTCCTCCAATGGAGGATCAGAATTCGATCTGATCATTTCGCTCTTTACTTGGCTACTCATTGCCTCGCCCCCTTGAGTGGAGAGGGGTTCGCCCAACAGCTACATGGGTCATACTTGGACGTGTCACCACGTGTCACGGCGGTCACCCATCCAGGTACTAACCACGCTCGAGGTTTCTTAACTTCGGTGATCTCACGGGAACCGGTCTATTCCACCTGATAAGGCCGACAAAGATTTAAGTGATTCAACAATTGATACAAGTAATTGAATTATGGATAATGCTGAAATCCAGTGAGAGTTGGGCAGCTTCCAGGCGAGGATGTCCAGTTCCATCCAGGACGGCTTTCGCCTCCAGACGAAACGTGACGATTCCTGGAGGCTCGAAAGTCGTACGCAGTTAGCAGGGCGAAGGGAAAGAGTGCCCCAAGGGGTCGGCGATGGATGGTTGGGAGAGCAGAGGAGCGATAAGCTCTAGGCTCGAAACTGAGGTGATCACTGAACTCTGGACTGCTACAGCACACCTCTCCTTCAGAGAGAGAGAGTTTTGCTCCTCCAGCAGAAAAACTCGGTACCATTCGTCAAAGTCGAAGTAGGCCTTGAGGTCAGTGATGTGCCAGGCACCGCTGTCAGCACCCTCCTCGTCTTGTAAATGGTAGATGATGGAAGACACTTTTCTCACAACCTTGAAGGGTCCCACAATGCGTTTCCAGAGTTTTTTGTCAACTTCGTCAGCTCTGCTGGACTGGACAACATTTTTCTTCCAAACCCATTCTCCAACATTGAATTCGGCGTGTTTCTGCCTCAAATCGTAAGAGTGTTCGCATTGCTGACCTGCCTCAGCCATCTTCTTTGGGACCCGCCGGACGATGTCTCTGACGTGCGATTTCTTCGCGGCGACATGTTGCAGGGGATGATGAGGGTCATTGGTATCCTTCAGGCTCATCCTGCTGGGGTTTATCTCGTATCTGAACATAAAAACGAGGGATGCAGGCGAAAATCCAGTAGTTTCACTGATGGAGGGCCTCAAGGCTACTGCGGGGTTGCGAAGAAGAAGATACCATTTCTTTTGGTCCTCCTTCAAATATACTTTGAGCATGGTGATTATTATTATATCTCTAAGCAGGATTTGCTTGCGGGTGCCGCTTGGCATTATAGAAAATATTGACACCATAGAGCTCTGCCATAATTTTGAATGGCGAGCCTCTGTATTCGGGGCCATTGTCACACAAAATAACCGAGGAAACTCCGTAGGTCAAGAAAATCTCTGGCTCAATTAAGTTTGACACCGTTTTTTTATTTCACATTACACAGCGGTTTGATGATCACGTATTTGGAAAATATGTCGGTGGCCAAACGGATATACGAAAATCCCCCAGACTAACTTGGAAGTGGACCAATAAGATCCATAGTGACCATTTCCCAGGGCCTACTGGGTAACTGACGAAGGCTTAACAATCCCGAAGGCTTTGTTGGTGGGGATTTGACCTGTTGGCAGACTCGACATTTCCTCCAGAAGGTCTTGACGTCGGCTCTCATACAGGGCCATTAGAACTTTTCTTTGACTCTTGGCTTCACCCTGATGACCGGCAGTAAAATCGTTGTGACAGTTATAAAGGATCTCGGGGCGCCTATCCTTAGGAGGAGCGTTACGTCGCCGGAATTTCGACATTTATTTCTATAGTGGTGGGGGGGAGAGAGAAATCAGGATTTTCTGCGAATCTTGAGTCTGCTGCTCGTATTCTCAACCGATTTGTATGGTTGTTTATTAGTTCGATTCAGAAATTGTTCTAGTTGTGCACTCTGGGAGCGGGGGGGGGGGGGGGGGGGAGAAGCTGGGTTAAAGATCCAAACGATCTGCAATGAGTGAGAGTGATATATTCACCACCATAAAGGACGTCCACTGTAATGCATCTACGAGATTTTTTTTGTCAATTTAGAAAAATTGTTCTTTCTTCGAAGCCATAATCTTGGTAAGTATTGGGTTGTGAGGTAGCATAAATGGACCCAACTCTCTGCCCAGAATTACCGCCCAGATATTGCCCTCTTTTTGTGCCACAGATATATTTACAGTAACTTATCCCTGGGAGATCTTAGGTTTAGTAGGAACGAGAACAGTAGTTTTCAGGCTGACACGTTATTGTTATTGCTTTATTCTTCCGCAAAGTTAATTATCCCTACTTACAATTAAACTACTTATTCAATACCCTACCCCCTACCTATTTGCCCTCCAAGACCGTAGTCGGGCTGCGCGCGGATATTTTTTCGTTCGGATTCGAGACGCGGTTGAAGACTTTAGTCGTTTATGAACAAGTACTGACCTCGGTTTTCCCCTGAGGAATCTGTTGGTTTTCCGACGTCCAGGTGCTGGCTGATTCACTGGAGTGGCTCTGCGTCGGGATATTCTTTTGGTACTCGGAGACTTGACCAGAGATCTCCGAGGGTGCTGTCCGCTCGTGGGGCGATGGGTGCCGGATCGGGAGGAGGTGACAGGTTCTCTTCTGGACCACTCCACGAATTTTGAACTTCAATGGTATGCGGAAGACCTCGTTAATGGCGCTGCATGGGGTTTTATACTGCCCGTGTCAGTGGGGAAAGATTGCTCCCCTTCCCTCGTTATTTCGGCTGTTAAGTCTAGGATGTGCTGCTCAGGCGGCTGAATTCGGAGTTGATTTCTGTACCACTTCCGATTGTATTTGGCAATGCGGTGGCCGGCGCGTGGATTGCGAAATATTCAACATTGATTTAAAGGTCTTGTTGTTATTTCGCAATCCCCGTTCCAATTCGGCTTCTTATTGTAGGTTGGGTTCGGGTCTGATGTTCGGCGATGTAAGACATAATGTGTTAGGTACTTACATATGCTTACATGGGTATAAAAAGAACGTTTAGCCAGTGCAAATGGTAGACAATTTAACGCTGTACAATAAAGGACCGTGCATTTTTTTTTTTTTTTTTGTAGAGCGTAAGGGAAAGAATTTATAGGGGAAAAACCAAAGAAATCGAAAATTTAGCGCCCCTGTCCAGTTACTACAAGGTCCTTGAGGTCGGTTGAACTCTGGATTATCACTACTGACCATGGGTATACAACATACTAAAATGCATCTACTTCCGATTTGTCAGCGGCAAAAAGTACCTGCCGACTGGGGTATAGTCTCGCGTTTTGTCCGGTGTCGTGTTTCGTCCTGGGTGCGTTCGGGTTGATCTGCGAACCGTACTCTGTCACTGTTCCATCTCCCCATTTCAGTAAGCGTTGAGCCGTTCCCACCATCGCTTTGGGCTGACTGATCCATCGAAATGAAGAGGACTGCAAAAATGCATGCGAAGCCTTCCATTCGCATCTTGGAGAACTGATTGATAAAACCAGCCCACCAATCGGACTTTTCGTGACAGCACTATTTGACCTCCAAAAGGACACCATTGTCAAATGTAACAGCACTCATGGCTCAAGAACATACCCCCCGAAGAAAAATTCACTTCCTGGAAGAGTGTGTGCTGCCGAAGGAACGCTGATATTAATGAAATTTATTTAATAAAATGATTTCACGACGTTCTCCATGGAACCGTTCTTTCCTTTCTTTCGAGCAGTAGGTAGGAGGTACCTCTTCCCTTGCGAACCACTAAATTTTCCGGACGAAACTTTTTATTTTGCAATGATATATTTATTATATCAAGAACATAACATCTGAGCTGTACAGGCCCATCAATTAATCTTTATCCCTACTATATTATAAAAACGGATCTCTGTGAGTGAGTCTGTGTGTCTTTCTATGCACGGCCAAACGGCTCGACGGATATCGACCAAATTTGGCACGAATATCCAGTAGGCTCCCAAGTTGTGCAGCGTCGCATTTTTAATTCCCTGACCATAGCGGAACTATGGTCGACCATGGTCAACTTCGTTAATTGAAATGGTAACCCCTATTTTTTATCGCGTATTCGTAATCTACGTGAAATTCTATCTACGATCGACCCTTCGGACTACCCCCGCGGTCGACCATAGCGCATCCATGGGCCCCTCCATGGTCGAATCCCGAATTGCTCAACGGATATCGACCAAATTTGGCACGAATATCCAGTAGGCTCCCAAGTTGTGCAACGTCGCATTTTTAATTCCCTGACCATAGTGGAACTATGGTCGACCATGGTCAACTCCTGAATGGCTTGACGGATATCGACCAAATTTGGCACGAATATCCAGTAGGCTCCCAAGTTATGCAGCGTCGCATTTTTAATTCCCTGACCATAGCGGAACTGTGGTCGACCATGGTCAACTTCGTTAATTGAAATGGTAACCCCTATTTTTTATCACGTATTCGTAATCTACGTGAAATTCTATCTACGATCGACCCTTCGGACTACCCCCGCGGTCGACCATAGCGCATCCATGGGCCCCTCCATGGTCGAATCCCGAATTGCTCAACGGATATCGACCAAATTTGGCAGCAATATCCGGTAGCCTCCCAAGTTGAACGTAGGCGCATTTTTAATTCCCTGACCATAGCGGAAATATGGTCGACCATGGTCAATTCCTGAATGGCTTGACGGATTTTGATAAAATTGGGCACAAATACCCGGTAGGCTATGGGATTTTTCCGTCGTTTGTTGGTTCCACGATACTGCGTACAGCGAATCTCGGATAGCGAGCGGTCAGGCTAGTATATTATAAGTTCGAATCTCTGTCTGTGTGTCTGTCTTCCCACGGCCTAACGGCTCGACGGATATCGACCAAATTTGGCACGAATATCCAGTAGGCTCCCAAGTTGTGCAACGTCGCATTTTTAATTCCCTGACCATAGCGGAACTATGGTCGACCATGGTCAACTCCTGAATGGCTTGACGGATATCGACCAAATTTGGCACGAATATCCAGTAGGCTCCCAAGTTGTGCAACGTCGCATTTTTAATTCCCTGACCATAGCGGAACTATGGTCGACCATGGTCAACTTCGTTAATTGAAATGGTAACCCCTATTTTTTATCGCGTATTCGTAATCTACGTGAAATTCTATCTACGATCGACCCTTCGGACTACCCCCGCGGTCGACCATAGCGCATCCATGGGCCCCTCCATGGTCGAATCCCGAATTGCTCAACGGATATCGACCAAATTTGGCACGAATATCCAGTAGGCTCCCAAGTTGTGCAGCGTCGCATTTTTAATTCCCTGACCATAGCGGAACTATGGTCGACCATGGTCAACTTCGTTAATTGAAATGGTAACCCCTATTTTTTATCGTGTATTCGTAATCTACGTGAAATTATATCTACGATCGACCCTTCGGACTACCCCCGCGGTCGACCATAGCGCATCCATGGGCCCCTCCATGGTCGAATCCCGAATTGCTCAACGGACATCGACCAAATTTGGTACGAATATCCAGTAGGCTCCCAAGTTGTGCAACGTCGCATTTTTAATTCCCTGACCATAGCGGAACTATGGTCGACCATGGTCAACTCCTGAATGGCTTGACGGATATCGACCAAATTTGGCACGAATATCCAGTAGGCTCCCAAGTTGTGCAACGTCGCATTTTTAATTCCCTCACCATAGCGGAACTATGGTCGACCATGGTCAACTTCGTTAATTGAAATGGTAACCCCTATTTTTTATCACGTATTCGTAATCTACGTGAAATTCTATCTACGATCGACCCTTCGGACTACCCCCGCGGTCGACCATAGCGCATCCATGGGCCCCTCCATGATCGAATCCCGAATTGCTCAACGGATATCGACCAAATTTGGCACCAATATCCGGTAGGCTATGGGATTTTTCCGTCGTTTGTTGGTTCCACGATACTGCGTACAGCGAATCTCGGATAGCGAGCGAAGCGAGCGGTCAGGCTAGTTTACAATAATACAATAACAGCTGGTTGTAGAGTTAATAGTCCAATAGAAGTTATGTTATACTCTGGGGAGCACCCTGTCACAATTTTTGTCACATCATCACATCACAAGGCCTATCTTTATTGAATTAAGGAGGACTCTACCACACGTTGATAGACATCACAAGGTCAGAGGTTTTAGTTCTATCGAGCCGCCGGAGGACGTTGGAGTTGTCAAAGAGACGTAGAACTTCTAGATTCATGTTTGTGTTCATGAAGCCGCTGTTCGTGTTTAATTGCAATATTTCTTGCCACTTCACTGACATTTCCCATTATGAGATCGCGATGGAGGTCGTCATTACCAGTATACCAACTGGCAATGACAATGCATCTTAGTAGGTAGGTACCTTATCCTGAAAAGTTTGTATCAACTTGCAGTTTGTCTTTTTCGTACAGCCCCAGAGCTGTTTACCGTACGTCCATACAGGTTTTAGAACATCCTTGTAAATAAGCAGTTTGTTGTGGAAGGAGAGTTCGGAGAACCTATCGAGTAACCAGAACTCTCATTGCATACTAATTGTCAGTACAGATTCATAAGATTATGTAGTGAGCGCGTGGTGAGAGAGTAGGTGTGGATGGCTAGCTTGAAGAGATGGATAGCATGGGTGGAGGATGTGCCCAGGCAGGATCTTTTAGATGAAGCTAACACCCCGCGGTTGTTACCACCATAGCAGACGCTAGAGGAGGTGAAAGCTAGTATTTCGGGTTGTTAGCACCACGGTGAGTGCTAGATCTTTTTGGAAGCATACCCCGCGGTTGTTACTACCACAGCAAGTATGCAAGGGATAGGTGAAAGCGAGGAGGCGTGAGGTTAATGAGAGAGAGAAGTCGCAGGTAAGAGTGAGTATGGAAGAGTGAAGAGCTGGGCGAGCCAGGCGCCTTTATAAAGGCCTCCACCTTGTCCCCCATCAACCAACAGCCATTGCTGTCCGTTGGGAATTGTTGGGCGTTAGTGGAGGGAGAACCCATCTGGCTTCTACTGAGGCGTCGCACAGCTTGTCTTTCCTCTTCGATTTATTAGTTAGAAACTTGTACATTACATATGAGTGGTAGAGGTGTACCTCGACAGAGCCTTTCTGAGGTTTTATTATAAAACAGATTTTTTTTCTGACTCATTTAATAGGTAACTACTACAGAAGTGTAAGGATCCTTTGACTAATGATTATTAGGTTATTAGAATATGGTGAAGTATGTTGGATGCAATGGAAACTCTTCCCAATGTGTAACAGTGAAAATTTATGTTCACTGAACACCGGTTATTATAGGGTGTGATTTATCGGCCCGGCAAAATAGAGGTTACTCCTTACATAAAAGGCGGGCATAACAGCTTTTAATTCAAACACACGTCCAAAAAATACTTCGCACATCAAAAAAGGGAATCGCACGGCTAATTTGGGAGTCGCACGGCTAATTTGGGAGACGCCCGTCTAATAAGGTGATTCAACGTTCAAATTTTTGTTATTGCCCTTCCAGAAATTGATATAACGGCAGAAGAAGGATTCTCACAGGATTCAACTTGAAATAGCTGTGCAAAACCCCTTTTTTGCTGTGCAAACCCCTTTTTTGCTGTGCCAACCCCTTTTCTGATGTGTGATTGAATAATACGCTGGTATTGATCACCTATTTAGCCGTGATTGGAGTCAATATTGACGGTTACTTTATGCTGGGAGTTTTACTTTTTCTGAAGTGAAGATAATCTTTTTAGATGGAGATTCGCAGAAGGGAAAATACATTTTTTTGACGTGCAGTTAAATATATCCCGTTAAATTATATCAAATGAATTGAATTACATAATTCGAGGGGAGAGGAACTGCAAACAGCGAGGTGGTGTTCCGTAGATTCTGTCAAGCTCTGGGCTGGGGACGACGCTCGGAGAATCCACATCAAGTTTGACATGTAAGCATCTTCATTCAAGTGCTCTAGTATCCACAACCGGAAGTAGATACAACTACGCCAGGGTGAGTAAAATAGTACAACTTGCTGTAAAACAGCAACTACAGCAGCTCTGGAATTTAGTTATCGAGCTTGCCTACAGCACGACGTGATGTGAGGAACAAATCATTGGATATGAAATCTCTGACCCGATTTGTTCTTTATTTTTTTTTATTTTAACATGGATATATGTTTTTGGGCTAGGGGACAATCTAAAATTTCTGACCGACACCAAAAAGTGTAACACACTACCGATAAATAATACTGGTATCCATACACCTGATCTCCTAGAATGCAAGGTAGTTGTTTACTGAAGGCGAAGACTAAGTTGCTAGATTAACCATGAGGCTAATTTCATTCCTGTTTGACCTAACAGGATGAAATTCTAAATGAAGCCTCTGTATGACTGGTGAGTAAGAAGAACTGATGAGGTGAGGACTCTCCCTAATCAGCTGCGTGAGCCCTGAGGCTAATTCCAATCCTGTTTGACCTAAAAGAATTAAATTCGAAATGGAGCCTCAGTATGACTGGTGAGTGAGAATGACGGAGGTGAGAACCCTCCCTAATCAGCTGAGTGAGCCCGGAGACTAATTTCAGTCCAGTTTGACCTAAGAGGATGAAATTCGAAAAGGAGCCTCTGTAGGACTGGTGAGTAAGAATGACGAGATGACGGCCTTCCCTAATCAACTGAGTGAGACCGGATGCTACGAGTAATTTCATTCCTGTAGGGCATAAGAGGATGAAATTCGAAATGGAGCCTCTGTATGACTGGTGAGTCAGAATGCCGAGGTGAGGACCCTCCATAATCAGCTTAGTGAGCCCTAAGGCTAATTTCATCCCTCCTTGGCCTTAGAGGATGAAATTTGAAATGGAGCCTCTGTAGGACTGGTGAGTGAGAATGACGAGATGAGGGCCCTCCCTAATCAGCTGAATGAGCCTTTCTTCAATCCCCGAAGTTCTCCTTTACAAAAAAATTGTAAGCATAATTTTCTCCGTTTTCAGGGAAAAACGTTGAATGAGGATATGCAGTATGGTACTGTCAATTTGTGCGTCCAAAAACATGTCCATGATACAATGTTTTTCCGCGAAAACGGAGTAAATGTATATGAAATAGGTTTGCCTGTATGAGAATTTTATCCCATTAGGACCGTTTAAAAAAATTTTAAATCAGTGTACGAGCATTTTCGTTGACTAATAGATGTCTGATTTTCAGAATGGTAGCGGATTGTATGCAAGTATTTGGAATAAAATGAAAACTCAAAAACAATACCTGTTGGATTCAACCGAAGAAGGAATTGAGCTAGTTAAGGATCACAAAAATATTGCTCTAATCGGAGGAAGGGAAACTTTTTTCTACAATGCTAAAAGATATGGTTCGTTTGATTCAACTATATTTTCCCAAGTACTTAATTTTATGACAGAGTGCATGCAACTTGATAATGACTAGGTATGCCTCATGAAAACCAATCTACTGAGGTACCATTGTTATATCCTATAAATCCTTATATCCTAAATAAAGGAGACATTAGAAAAGTGATGGGACATCACAGGACACAGTCACCTTCGCAAACACATGTGTCCAATCAGGGTCCGTACAGGCTCACCCCTGACCGCGGACTGTGTGACACAACGCCGATTCCACCTAGGACCACATACCCCCGGGGAGGAGATTTCCTCGGAACAACCTTGCCAACAAACTACTGGGCGTAGTCAAGGGCCTTGGACTGTTCGACGAGGAGTACATTGTTCGGAAGGCACAGTAAGCCAAAGGCTGCAGTATGTATCTGAAGCTGCAGTGCCTGGGACCCCAAAACCCTTTCCGTGGTGATTTCTGATCTAACCTGCATCACATTATAACTGACCATCCCCAACAACTGGAGACGATCTTAATTGCATCATTATAATATTCAAACATGTTCCTACCTTGCCTCATTGACCACCACTTCTTTGTCTCTTTATTGCGTCTATACTGTTGGATGTCATGACATTCTATTCATTTGAGATTAGGTCAGATTGTAACGGTAAGTTAGGTCTCTGTTCAGCTATAGTGTGCCTAATTTCTTGAACTATCTACCTCGAACACAGTTCTACATAACATTCCAGCCCTTAGGTCAGTAGGGTTGACTGGGGTAACTTTAACGTTCTTGTTTCCTCTCAAATGCGCGGGCTCCATCCGTACCTTCAGGTATATTACAGCTAAGTATTCAGGTCATATCACACGAACGAATTTTCGCTCTGCTAATGGCACTGAAACTTTGCTGAGTCAACGCTGAGACTTTCACAGCTGTTTTATTGCCAGTGCCAGCCGTCGGAACATTGAACTTCCTCAAAAACAAAGCTGAAACGATGAAAAAAATGAATAAAATAGCGGTGGCAGTAGTAGCCAAGGGAGAATAAATATTTTTAACTGCTCGTTCCTCTCATTGCCGCTTGATACACCACAGGTAACTACCGGTGTTCTGGGAAGAGTGCATGACGTAGCTTCCTACCCTCCCTGTGTAGGCCAACCGTTTTTTCTTATTGACCTTGTCGTGAGTCCCTCCCGGGAACACTCCACTAGTAACTTTAAGCTCTCACCAATATTCTTATGCCAAACTTAGTTTCCGTCAATAAACAACTGAGTGGGGAGACAGGCCACAGAACCCAGGGACACAACCTGGAGCCCCACCACCAACTCCCAACAGGGAGTTGGAGGGAGAGGCCTCCAGTTCCTATAAAACCCTGGATCCTGGGGCTTTAGCCTCATTCGACACTTCCTCTAACTAGCTCTCTCTCTCTTCTCTCCTCTACCTTGCTCCTCCTCTCAGATGATCGGTGGATTACCGCCGCCTGGGAAAACCTCCTCTCCTCTATGTCTAGATGATCGGTGGACTACCGCCGCCTAGACAGCACCTCCTCTCTGTTAAGAACCTAGATGTCGGTGGATTACCGCCGCCTGGGCAAATTCCTTCACTCACCTCCATCTCCTCCTAAAAGTCGTAGATGATCGGTGGATATCCGCCGCCTGCGTCTTTTTCCTTCACGCCACCGTGATGAACCAAATTCCAAATTCATCACAGTGGTGAACCCGACGTTCACACAACCTTCTTCCTCTTTTTCCCACCTCATGTGTCGCCCCCAGTCAAGTTCAGTTCGGTGTCCCCAATTTTAAATTCAAATTCAGTCAAACAGTCAGTTTTCAATTCGCAATTTTTGGCCCACCCTCGACCGCTCGGCGATCACACAGCTCTCACTTCTCCGCTCAGCCACACACACCTCCGCTACCGACTTTTGCGATTTTCAAATTTGCACTTTAAATTTGAATGTTCACATTTCAGACCTCCGCTATGGACCCGAACACGACATCGCCCCCACTCCTTCGGCCATCCACGCTGAAGCCGCCCGCCGCCCCGACGACGAACGCAACGGCCGCTGCGGACGACCCCTTCACCACCCTCTCGCCGCCCGGCTCCACCGCATCAACCGCCGCCGACGTCATGACGACTTCTGCGTCATTTCCCTTATCACTTCCCCCATTCTACTCACACGACCCCGCTCTATGGTTCTTTCAGGTTGACGCTGCGTTTTCGGCCGCCAACATCCGCAGCCAGAAGACCCGCTACTCCCGCATCATCTCCCTGCTGCCATACGACATCCTCCTCCAGACGTCGGACATCTCCCCCGACGCCGCCACCGCGTACGACGACCTCCGCAGCCGCCTCATCACCCTCTACCAGCCGTCCAAGATCGCACGAGTCGCCGCGCTCTCGCAGCCGCAGCACCTCGGCGACCTCAAGCCCTCCCACCTCTACCGCCGTCTGCGTCATCAACTGCAAGGCATAATGACGGCCGCCAACCTCCCGGCCACGCCTACCGGCGCCGCCAAACCCCTCACCCCACCACCGACCGTTTCCCCCCCCCCGGAAACGGCAAATCCACGCCCGCCACCAGGGCACCCAACCTTCCGGCCGCCACTCACGCCGCCGCTACTGTTCCCCCACCTCGGAACGGCCCCTCCACGCCCGCCACCAGGGCAACCAACCTCCCGGCCGCCACTCACGCCGCCGCTAACGTTCCCCCACCCCGGAACGGCCCCTCCACGCCCGCCACCAGGGCAGCCAACCTTCCGGCCGCCACTCACGCCGCCGCTACCGTTCCCCCACCCCGGAACGGCCCCTCCACGCCCGCCACCAGGGCAGCCAACCTTCCGGCCGCCACTCACGCCGCCGCTACCGTTCCCCCACCCCGGAACGGGAAAAGACCGCCCCGCGTCTCCTTCGCAGGGGACAAACCACCGCCAACACCACCACACCTCAACTCCGACAACCCTCCCCCCGCACAGACACCAACCCCCACCGCCTCCGCTATTTTACCTCACTCCACCCCAGCCCACCAACGCCTCTTCCTCAAGTGCAGCAAGACCAGCATTCCGTTCCTCGTTGACACAGGGGCGGCGCTCTCAATCTTCCCCAACAACATCCTCCGTCGTCAGGCGCGTTGTTATCGACAACTTCTCTACGCCGCCAACGGTACCACCATCCCCTCGTACGGGACGTACCGCTCATCCATCTACATGAGCGGGCTCGCGTACGAGTGGGAATTTACCGTGGCGGACGTGGAGAAGGCAATCCTGGGGGCCGACTTCCTCGCATATTTCGGCCTCCAGGTTGACGTCAGAAACGCGCGCCTGCTCGACCCCTCCACCCACACACCGATCCCCGGCTTCGTCCACACTATTGACCACCCACCAACCGAATTCGAAGCCCTCCTCCACCACTATAAACCCCAGCGCCGCCCCTCAGCCCATATCTCAACAATCCAACACTACATAGAAACCACTGGCCCCCCCATTTCCGCAAAAGCCCGCCGCCTCCACCCCTTGCAACTCTCCCAGGCCCGGCGGCACTTCAACAAACTTATCGCGAACGGAATTATCCGCCCCTCAAAATCCCCTTGGGCTTCACCACTCCACATAGTGCAGAAGCCCAATGGGGATATCCGCCCCTGCGGCGATTACCGCCGCTTAAACTCGAAAACAACACCTGACCTGTATAATGTCCCCCACCTTCGAGATTTCTCCTCCCACCTCCACGACACAACCATATTTTCAACCCTCGACATCTCTAGAGCCTTCCACCACATAAACATCCACCCACCCGACATACCGAAAACCGCTATTATAACACCCTTCGGCCTTTTTGAATATGTCAAAATGGGTTTCGGCCTCAGAAACGCGGCCCAGACATGGCAACGCTATATGGATAACATCCTACGGGGCCTACCATTTGTGTTCTGCTTTTTAGATGACATCCTGATCGCCTCCCGAAACCCACAAGAACACCTAACACACCTCAAACAAATCCTGGACATCTTCTCTGCCGAAGGCCTCGACATCAACACAGACAAATGCGTCCTCGCCCAACCCTCCGTCCGCTGCCTCGGCCACCAAGTCTCCTCCGACGGTATCAAGCCACTCCCGGATAAGGTTCATGCTCTCACGGATTTCCCCCAGCCCCGCACCGTCTCGGAACTCCGCCGTTTCCTGGGTATGTTAAACTTTTACCGTAGACACATAAAACACGCAGCACAACACCAACAACCACTCATACACGCCATCCCACAACCAGCCAAAAAAAACGATAACCGCCCCATACCCTGGACCCCCGCCCTTACAACCGCCTTCCAAACTTGTAAAAAGGACCTAGTAGACGCCGCTCTATTAGCCCATCCCGACCCCCACGCTCCCCTCTCCATCACAACCGATGCGTCCGACTGGGCCATCGGGGCAGTGCTCCACCAGCACACCGGCGCCACCCCCCAACCCCTTGGTTTCTTTTCTAAAACTCTTTCCCCGACCCAAAAAAATTACTCAACCTTCGACAGAGAACTCCTCGCCATCCACGAAGCCATCAAACACTTTCGTGACTTCGTGGAGGGCAGGCAGTTCTCTGTCATCACTGATCATAAGCCCCTCACCCACGCCCTCCTCCAAAACCGCAAATCCGCCTCCCCGCGTCGCCTCCGGCAGCTCGAATTTATCGGACAGTTCACGTCCGATATTCGCTACCTGCCGGGGGCCGACAACTGCGTGGCGGACGCGCTATCCCGCCCCACTCCCGCGCCGGTGGAGGAGCTACTGCCCTTCCCCTCCCCGCAAATCATTAAATCACACCAAACTCCAACTTCCGACCCCGCACTCTCCAACCTCATCTCCGCCTCCAAATTGGAAAAACTGCCTCCCCTCAACCTCTGGTGCGACGTAACGGCCGATTCACCGCGCCCTTACGTCCCACCGGAGCTGAGACGGCAGTTGTTCCTCCACTACCACTCCCTCCATCATCCTGGCATCCGGGCGAGCCGGGATCTGATCAAGACGCGGTACTTCTGGCCCCACATGAACACAGATATCCGTACCTGGGTTCTAGGGTGCCAGAAGTGCCAGCATTTTAAGGTCTCGGCTCACCCCCATGTACCTCCTCAACCCATTCCCGACTCCCTCCCGTGGGAACACGTCCATTTAGATCTGGTCGGCCCTCTTCCCCCCTCCGAGGGGAAGAGGTACTGCCTCACCATGATCGACCGTGCAACCAATTGGGTTGAGTGCATCCCACTCGCCCACATTACCGCGGACGCCGTCGCCGCGGCCTTCCTAAATCAGTGGATCAGCCGCTACGGCTGTCCGCGGACACTCACGGTCGATCAGGGGAGGCAGTTTGAATCAGCCCACTTTTCCGACCTGCTCCGTTCCCTCGGGATTCAAAAAATCCGCAGCACTCCTTATCACCCCCAATCCAACGGGAAAATAGAGCGGTGGCACTCGGTCCTTAAACAAGCCATCTCCACATCAGCCACATCCCCCTCATGGACCAAAACCCTCCCCTATGTCTTACTAAGCCTCCGTACTTCCGCCCGTCCTTCAGACAACACAAGTCCCGCACAACACGCCTTTAAAGACCCTCTCCGTTTACCAGCCGACATTTTCACCCCACACAACACTCCGTCAATTAACAGGGAACCGCTCCGCACAACAACACCACACAACGACACCACCTATCCAAAACGTTTTTACACCGCCACTCACATGTACCTGAAGGAGCCCGGCATCCACAAAACATTTCAACCTCTCTACGCCGGGCCCTTTCAGGTCATCCGCTCCACACACACCACGGCTACCCTGTTAATTGACGGGAAGCCCCACACTGTACCCCTCGCCCGATGTAAGCCAGCCCCAGTCCTCCCTGACCAATCGCACCACACCACTCACCCGACCACCCCTGCACCACAAACGCCACACGTCGCCTCCATTTCACCCACCGGACCCCGACGTCGCCGCCTCTCTCCGCGACGTCCCGGGTACCGGCTCCCACCGGCTCTTCCCCTTCACCACCGCCCTGGCAGTGAAGGGGCCCCTCTATCAGTCTTCACTGACGTGAAGACTGTTAGAGGGCGTCGCCTCTCTCACCCCACACTTCACCTAAACCACACCTACACCCATCCACACACCACATCCTATCCACACCCAGGGAACGGCGGATTTCCGCACCCTCCCATTGTAACCCCACGACATTGTAAATACTATCACCTTGTAAATACTATACCTTATAAATACTACACCTGTAAATACTATAACTATAATCTTCTAACTACTATAACTTTGTAAATACTATGCATATACCTAATCTTACGCAATAACTCATTTTTGTAAATACTCGCAACCCTAGGTAAATACTCATCTCCACCCAACTACTCATGTACTCACCTCCTTATGTAACTATTCATCTGTACCCATTTACTTATGTCGATACGCCTAATTTTAAGTTCACTATCACCTAGGATTAAGAATGACGCCCTCAGCTCTCATCCTGTTGCCGTGGCCCTCAGCCTCTGTCACCTTTTGCCTTCAGCCCCTCACATACCTCTTGCCCTGCCTTCAGCACCACTGTTTGTTTGCCTCGGCCCTCAGCCCCTGTCACCTTGCGCCTTCAGCTCCACTTTTGTTTGCCTTGGCCCTCAGCCCCTGTCACCTTGCGCCTTCAGCTCCACAAATCTTGGTTCGAACTGGGGGGACCTCTGTCGTGAGTCCCTCCCGGGAACACTCCACTAGTAACTTTAAGCTCTCACCAATATTCTTATGCCAAACTTAGTTTCCGTCAATAAACAACTGAGTGGGGAGACAGGCCACAGAACCCAGGGACACAACCTGGAGCCCCACCACCAACTCCCAACAGGGAGTTGGAGGGAGAGGCCTCCAGTTCCTATAAAACCCTGGATCCTGGGGCTTTAGCCTCATTCGACACTTCCTCTAACTAGCTCTCTCTCTCTTCTCTCCTCTACCTTGCTCCTCCTCTCAGATGATCGGTGGATTACCGCCGCCTGGGAAAACCTCCTCTCCTCTATGTCTAGATGATCGGTGGACTACCGCCGCCTAGACAGCACCTCCTCTCTGTTAAGAACCTAGATGTCGGTGGATTACCGCCGCCTGGGCAAATTCCTTCACTCACCTCCATCTCCTCCTAAAAGTCGTAGATGATCGGTGGATATCCGCCGCCTGCGTCTTTTTCCTTCACGCCACCGTGATGAACCAAATTCCAAATTCATCACAGACCTTAACGGGACGAAGTTTTCCAAACTGAATTAGGAATTTTCCATTTTCAATTTAGCATAATTTTCCATTAAATTTCCAGTTACGAACGAATTTAAGCAATCCGCAGTTGTTTGGAAGTCTTAATTTGGTTTGGAAAAATCCTAATTTGCTTTGGAAAAATCCTAATTTGGTTTGGAAAAATTCTTATTTGGTTTGGAATAGTCTTAATTTGGTTTGGAAAATTCCTAATTTGACTCGGAAAACCTATATTTGTTCAACTGGTGCTTGCGAGTGTGTTACACCTTATCAAGCATTAGCCTACCCTCATAATGGGCTCCTTCCTATTTATTGTAGCACGCATCCGTTACAGGAGTCCATCACTTCCACTTGAGCGAGAAACTATACACTAGATACTCAGCTTTAGCTCTCCAGGTGGGCTGCCCGTTCGTCGACCAATTCAACAAACTGTAAGTGCTCTAGGGCAAGTATACATTCCTAGTTGGGATAAGTAAATGTTTCGCAGTAAAGAAGTCAAGATACTATTTCTGTATACTAAGAAAATGCTACAGAATGTCTTGGCAAAGTATGAAAAAGTTGCAGTCATTCAGCATGACCATAATTTTAAGCGAGTTTCCAAGATCGGAACTCGAAGTTGGTAGGTAGTCTTTTTCTGACATTATTTACTATTCCACAACACCTTTGGTGATTTTCTTAAATCGATTTTTGGCCCACAAAGACTCAAATTTGACCCACCATTTGTTTTTGAAAATCACTGAAGTACCTATGTGGAATATTATGATAATTAGTGCACGAAAAATGATGTCGTTAGCCTATTCCTCAAATAATGTTGGGGTTCCGCAAAGCAGTCGTGCCACAATCAAAGAGCTAAATAAATCCCCACGGTACTTCTACCTTAGGGTCATCATCTTTCTGCAACTAGACCAAAAAAGATTTGGGTAGGTAATGGCTTGTCACATTTTTCTTAAATTGACAAAGAACGTACAACCCCCATACCCGTTACATTCATCAAAAATTATTATACTCCTGGAATAAGTATCAGGTAAGCAAGAGTGTGGCAATGCAATGGGGTTTCTATACCTGATTCTTCTCTATCTAGCTCCAGAAGGAAGGAAGAAATTTTATAGGTAAGTAGTCCCCAATTTAAAAAACGCTGCAAATTATTACGCAACGGTTTATTATTTACCTATGTAGCTGCCCATTCTGCGTAGATCACTGTTTTCTGTGGTCTATTCCTACCCTCGAGCTCCTCCCAGGAAAGCCCTAAATCGAGTACCTACTGGTGCCGGCCTGGGAATTACAATTGCATAAAAAGCAGTACCTATGTAAAATGGTAAAATTCAGATGTAGTTCTGAAAGTAAATTGTTGATGTGGAGTGAAAAATATTTTTTGGTCCAGGCTGGGATCCGAACCTGCCACCTTCAGCCTGGGATTCCGACACCTAGCCAATTCAGCCACATGGGTATGATGTAAGTGATGTGCGCTCTCAATCCGGGTTGATGCGCCATACCTGCTGATCAGGGTTGATGCGCCATCCCCCTATTTTTCACCCCTTAGAGCTGAGTGACAGTAACGCCGAGCTCGAGGACCAACTAGAGCCCAAACGAGACCCTTATACCATATTTCGAGGATTTTGGTTCATGGGAACTAGGGAAAAAGCAGTGGACGACAGACCAACAGAAATGTTTTATTCGATATTCGTATTCTGCGTCCCCTCAAACGTAAACCAATAAATATTGGGGGGAGGGGGTAAACAATTATTTTTTTTTCATGGTCGATTCCAATCGGCTTTTTCAGATTGAAAAAGGCCTTAATAAAAATCAAATAGGTAACATAATCTTCCAAGAAATTTCCGGAGTGAAGAAAGCAAATCGGAATTTAATTTTTAATGTGGAATAATGAAATGGATAAGTAAAAACTAACCATTTCTAAGAAAAACATTAGTGTTTGTAGTGTAGTGACCTTAGCAATAAATTATAACAGTTCCACAAATTAGTGAAAATATCTATAGTATTACAAAATACTTATCTTATTAATGTTATACAAAATATCTTAGAGATTCTGTAGAGAGGGGAAGTAAAGTTCCTTTGACCCTTTACTCGAAATGTTTGACGCCACCAGTGGGTTTTCCAGTAGTGCCGCGAGTTGAAAAGAATTTGTATCTATAGCCCACGTAACGAAATAAACTAACTCACATTACTCGCAATGCGAGTTGATCAGTCACACTGTTGCAGTCGCGGCGCTCCGAGGTCCGTCACCAACTTCCCTCATATTTTGAATGAAATCGGACGAATTGTTTGAAACATTTTGGCTTTTGTAGGATTTCACGTTTGTGCATGCGCTTTGGCTACGATTAATCCGAATAAGATGAAATTCTAGGCTCTACGCCGAGGGGTGGGGGGGGGGGGGATCTAGGCGATGTAGGGCATAGTTGTTCCTTCAATTGGTCTGTAAGGCAATGCATTGCGGGTCTCGCTGCCCCTTGTAAGCCCAGCTCGCATTTTCATGACGAAGTCTATGGGTTATTTTTCAAATTGCAATTGAACTTCGAATTATTAGGCAGGTAGGTAGGCACCTGTCTTGTAGAATCAGTCTATGTTACCATTTACCAAATTCAATGAGATGTTGTAACAAAATTGAGTTCGTCAGCAAAAAAATAATTGAATAATAATTACCCATGAAATATGATCTGAATATAGAGTGAATAATATGTTCCAGGATAATCATTATGTTCGAAAGTGGTATTTTGAGCAAGATTACAGAAGATGAATACCAGAAACTACGTGAGAAACAGGGACCAGCTTCGAGGAAAACTGTTAAACTGCAGTCTGAGGCAACTGATGGTATTGGTGAAGGGACAGTTCGATCAGAAGATGATGAGGTCCTTAAAGCCATGAGCATGAAGACATTGCAAGGAGCCTTTTACGTTCTAATTGCAGGTTGCTCCATCGCAGGTGGGTACGTAAGGTACATATTTATAGATTTACCTACGTACGTATTGATGCCCACTGAATTACCCGTGCGTTGCAAAGGATAGTGTTAGTTGGTAGCATTGTAAAGTGGCAACGCATGCTCAGTTCAACTGCGCAGTTTATCTGTGCAAATAACTGAGTAAAAAACTGTACAGTTAGCTGAATTGAAGGTGAGTGGGCTACTTCAGATTTCCCCTCAGTTTTGCTCTTGGTTTTTTCGTGTAGTGGGCACGCGCTGGAGAATAGAGATATGCGAACCTAAAAGTAGTACATTGGCCACGACGCACAAGACAGAGCTGTCCGAACTGTGCAATTAACTGAGGTAACTGCACAGTTTATCCATGCAAAAGTAGAAACATCTGCACATGCCAACGGCCTGCGTAAAACCCTGCAGGAACTGCACAGTTTCCACAGTTTCTTCAGTTGTAGCTCAGATAGGACGTCACACGTGAAGTAAAAGTAGGTAACAGGTACCTACTAGGTAGCGCCCAAATAAGTGCTCGTTGGCTGGCCATGTTCTGACTGGCCACTGCGCAATGACGGAGCAAGGACCCCATGCCATATGACATTCGGTATTGCTACATTGCTTTAATTATGACAATGGAAAACTCACCAAGCGAACCATCCCTGGCCTACTGAGACGCACGCCTGTGATTTTATTTTTCGTTGGGCGGTGACGAAATCTTCGAGATCCACAGGTGGGATTTCGATCTCATAAGGTACCTGGAGGGAGGTGGAAGTGGCGGAAGTGGCCCACCCGCCAAGAAAACCGAAAACCTCTATACCTACCTACAGCGACCAAGACACGATTTACTTACACGTCAACACAAGTTAGGTAGTACCTACTGTATAGATACCTACTAAGTAGGTAGTACTGAATAAGCACTAAGTAGGTAGTACTTAGTAGGTACTAAGTAAGTAGGTGCTGAGTAGGTTCTAAGTAGGTACTACTGAGTAGGTAGTAAGTAAGTAGATACCTACTGAGAAAATGTTTAGGTACCTACCTCAAAACCTCCTCAGCCGCTTTTTGCCCCCAAGGCAAAACGCCCCCGCCAAGCAGCATTGAAGGAAATTTCAAGGTTTGGGGGGAAGGAACAGGTATCTATACTCATCCAAGAGCGAAGTGCGAAGCATCGAGCATGCTTCTTCGGGAGGGGGGGAGGGGATGGATATAAATCCTCTTTGCGGCTGAGGAGTTGGGTTCAGCCAGTAGGTTGGATCCAAAATGGCCGGTCTGAAGCCGGGTTAAACCCTACGTTTCTGCCTTTTGCTGAGTGCGTGCCCTTCAAGGCGTACTTTGCTGCGTATGCCTCCGATTCAAGGCGTTCTTTGGGTGTCCTTTCCTGGACATGCTTATACGTTCCCCACATTTTCGGGTATGGGGAATTTTCTTCAAAAATTTTCTTGGCGAAAAATATTCAGAACTCATGAAGAAATGGTAGTTTGAAGCCAGTTTTCACAAATAAGTAAGCGATATTTTTTTAAATGAGGGCGATTGGAAGTAAAAATGTGGTAAGACATGACCTGTGAGGCCACACAGGTCATTGACCTCTGATTTGCTTTGGCCTCAAGGAGGGGGAGTGAAGCTTCAGAGGCCAAGGTTCTCAATGCTGCCAACAACCCAACATTAGAAATGGCAAACATTCTTGACAACCTTCTAGAACCTTTGCTGTGACTTCTCGAAAACCTCCCCTTGGTTTAATTTTGAGGACATGTTTTTTAAATTTATTTATAAATTTGTGGTTCCATCCATCCATCCATTGCGATTATGTACATCGTTTAAAGTTATGTACTAGCGCTCCAAGCGGGATTTGAATTGAACTACTCAGCAATTTACCTCATACTCATTTCTAGCGGGAACTCATAAATTCATATTTCACACTCTTTTTCTGCCTATACTTTCCGACATAAACACACTAAAGCCAACAAAGCTCCTGGCAGTGACCAAGTGCATGCTGAGTTCATGAAATTTATTGATGAGGGCAATCTGGTACTGACTGTAAAACTCTTCAACTGTATTTATGAGTCAGGTTACATCCCAACAGACTGATTTCGGTCTACATTTGTTATGATCCCGAAGAAGTTGGTACCCTGAAGTGCAGTGACTACCACCCGATAAGTCTGCTAAGCCATGTGCTGAAGGTTTTCCTGAGAGTCCTCCCATGGTGAGGAAGGTGCAGTAGGCCTGAGTTTTTGAGTAGACCTCTACTGCCACGCTATCTAAGTAACAACCTCAAAAAACTCTCTAGTTATCCTCATACCTGCAGGACATCGCTACCATCTATGTTCTCAAATGTTCTAAGAGTTTCATCTGATGCCATATATTGTCATTTGCGAATTCGTGGAATTCAACAAAGGAATTTCTACCTAAGCCAGTGTGCGTATTTTTTTCTTTGCTTCCGTTCTCTTTTTCACTTCGTTTTTTTTTCATTATTCATTCTGATAGATTCTGTTCCGTTCATCGTGGATTTAAACTTATTCATGGTTGCTTGCCTTCGAGGCAAGCACTACTAAGCTAAAGTGTACAATTCCATGGTGCTGCAGGCTTGGTCACCTCAAGAGCGCATTTCCCTGCACTCTCCACCCCCAGATGAAGCTAGGTAAGTAGTTTTTATTCAATAATAATTTTGTATCTCATCCTTTATTGTAGGTCCTACCTATTGACAGTGTTTCTACGTGAGTTGGGTAGCATAAGAAAGTAACGTAGATGTTGACTGAAACCCTCCAGGTCAATGAATAAATATACGTGTGGGTATTTTGAAATAAATTTGAAGAAAGGAAAGAACAAAGTGGATGGTGTCATCAATCATTATTTCCATCGCCATTTCACACATGTAGGACGTTCTCGCAGCTGATCCGTGCGAGAAAGCTCCCTTCTAAACATTATATAGAGATTGCGACGTCAAAAATGTCAGTACGATCTATTCTATGCATACAGGAAACCTGGAAATAATTCAAGTGCCTACATTTACCATTGGGTTTATTCCTTTTCAGATGGAAACGCTGGCTGCTGTTCATCAATATTCCAGTCCTGAATGATAGAAGTGCCAAATACATTAGAGATCATGTCAGAGATTTGATGACCATAGCTACTTGCAAAAATTACAATAATGTAGACCTATCTTTTTTTTAAATTAATATACCTAGCATAAAGTTTGTGCATTTTTAAAATATAGTCCACAATAACGATTCGAATTTCGAGTTTTATTTTTCCTCATGTCCTGAAATTATTAATAATCAGTGTGGGTACTCCAGGTAGGTAGCTATTGTTTCTTCAGGTTCATCTGAGTTTTATCCTTTGTCGACAAAGCAGCATTGCAGCCCATTATCAAGTAGAAGGTCCACCAATCAGTAAATGATTGAAATTGATACCTACCCAATAAATTTATCCTTTTCATGGTACCTATTTATCATGTTGATAATTTTTCGTAATTTGGAACGTTTTAGGGAATAGAGACGTTGGAAAGAATATTTGGTGTACATAACTAAATTAAAAGTTAAGATCGTAATTTAGTAAAGTTTGGTGGTTCTAGTTTGGCTGGTGAACGCCATCTAGGTTTGCTGGTTGAAACCTGTAAATACCTAGTTCACTAGACTGCCACGTAGAGTGCACTACTATCAGTTTGTTATCCCTGGATACCCGCTCATATTAGTGGTGAGGCACAGTTTGGCTTCCTCAGGAACTGGCACTCATGAGGTGGCGTTCTGTTTAAACTCAGTGGTACAGAACTGACCAAAGAAAAGATGTATTCCTCTGCTTCATCGATTAGAGAAAGCCTTCGATAGCATTAGTAATGATCGTTCGATGAAGTATCTGAACGAGGCCGTTATTGATAGAAGGGACTTGCACATCATCCGGAACTTGTATTGGTGTCAGTGGGCAGCTGTGAAAATCAAGGATGGCACACTGACTGAGGAACTCGAAATTCTGAAAGGAGTTCGCCAGGGCTGCATACTTTCACCAGTCATGTTCAACCTGTATGACGAGCGAGTATTTGCAGAAGCTCTGGACAATGTGGAACTGGGAATAAAAGTAAATGGGGTCCCTATCAATAACCTGTGGTATGCTGAGGATACTTAGCAGCTCTTAGCAGATAGTTGTGAAGCGGTACAAGCATTATTGGACTTGGTCAGTTCAGCTGGATTGAGAGTAAATATCAAGAAGACCAAGTTCATGGTTGTCAGCAGGTCCCAGCATCCCAGCGCCGAATTGTGGCTTAACGGGGAACCCAGTGACAGAGTCCAAACATTCAAATACTTGGGGATGTTGCTTGGGACCCACAGAAAGAGATTCACAGTAGGATTGCGCAAGCCCGGAGTGGTTTTATGATGATCCACTCCTTTTTTTGTTATGGCCATCTATTGTTCGACATTAGATTCCACCTCGTGAAATGTTACGTTTGGTCAGTGTTGCCGTACGGGGTGGACCTCAAGGCTGACTCCATCAATAAGCTGGAAGCTTATGAAACGTGGGTGCTGCGCTGAATGTTTTGCATCTCATGGGTTGATAGGATGTGAAATGAGGACGTCCTAGCACGAGCTGGCATTGAAAGAGAGCTCTACTCCACGATCAAGAGGCGGAAGGTGGCATACCTTGGTCACATAATTACAGGCCCCCATTACTTGATTCCTCACCTGATTCTGAAGGGATGATATAGGGGAAACAGGGCGTAGGCCGGAAGCAGCTGTCCTGGCTGCTTTACATTTCCACTTTTGGAGAGCTTCGTTGCAGCAGAGTATAACCCTGCAAGTTATTGGAGATATCGCCAACGCATGAATGGTGCGCACCACTAGAAGAAGAAGTTATTTTTAAATTCTTTGTAAACTTCAGCTTGTGAGGTACGCTTTTCCATGTTTTTTAGGGCGAGGAGAAAAATATGAAGTTGATTTTGACCAAAGAGTGGAAAACAGAGGTCCTAACGATGTTTCAGCTCCCAAAATTCATTTTTTATGAGTCGAAACCTGGGAAATTGTATGAAATCACCATAAAGTTGTATAATAACACTAAAGTAGTTAATCAGCATAAATTCGTATAACACCGAAGTAGTTTCAACAGATGAATCAATACAATTAAATGGCACTATCAATGATCAAAGATAACAGGTTAAACATAGAAACCTAATTCGAGTTTCTGGGGGCCAAAATTGGTGGAAACCATCAAAAATAGCTATTTCAATTATTGCTCATGAAAGAAACAATAAATGATCAGCCAACATTTCTGTAGGTATTTCCAATAGAATAATGAACCCATAATGACAAGGACTGCAGCGTTTTGTATCTTGGGCCGAAGACGCCGGCAGGCGAAATATTCCCTCTGAAATTGTAAGTTTTTTTGTCTGTTGATCTTTAACTTTCTACCCTCTGCTACCAAATTGTATATATCACCAAGAGTTTCCAAGTTTGCACATACATATATATATATATATATATATATATATATATATATATATATATATATATATATATATATATATATATATAATCTTCTCAAATTTGTTTTGTTCATTACCCTGTTGAAATTTATTTTTGAGGTACTTTTTCTTAGCAACCATGGCATTTTGGTCTCGTTTCTTCTCTTTCCGAGAATCACACTGCTCAATAATCTTCACTCTGAGATTTTCAAGAGATGGAAGGTCATCTCGAGTCTCATTTATAACATAAAGGTTTCAACACTCTCTGGGAGGCTACAAAGTACCATGACTGTTAGTCCATCTGTCGTGTGCATGATCCTGGGGGCAGGTTCCTGCTCTAATTCTAATTACATCATACCAGTTCTTATTTTTTGCATCCAACCCAACAGCAGGTAGTAGATTCTCCTACTACCTGGCTTCATTAACAGTCATTCACTATGACCAACCATTCATTACAGTAAAATAATTTCACTTTTGTAAAATTCACAGGGGTCATCCTTCTCATCGAAATCTCCATGAACAAGTATCTACAAGTAAGAAGTCTAAAGCGACAGTGTGGAAACATGAACACTAAGTCCTGATCCAACTTGGTTATCTACGCAGAAGTTGTATTTTTCTGGTACTCTATTGTATTTCTGCCAGCACCCAGTCCGGCTCTGGGTGCTGGCAGAAATACAATACTGACTAATTAAAAAGTAAATAAATGAATGGCAGTAACATGTATGGCACAATTTAATGATTTCATAATTATTCATGAAATAAGCACCAGTCCCAGTCACGTAAACTGCTCCAGTATCATACATTTTCAACTTGAAATTCAAATATTAAGAGTTCTAGGAGGTATAGAAGTACGGGATTTCGCTTAAAACCGTGGTCGAAAATTCTTCAAGTGGATCCAAAAAATGTGGAATCTATGGAAAGGTTATTTGATTGGGTAAGCAGTGTTTCCACTTGGAGGGAAATTTCCCTTTTTAGGAAATTTGTCCTTTCCAAGGAAAAAAGGAATTTTTTGAGGGGAAAAAAGGAAATTTCAACATTTTGGAGGAGAAAGAGGGGAAACCCAATTGTTATGCCTGTAATGCCAGTTTATTTGGTATTTTTGAATTCCCCGCCTAGAATTTGCAACAGATGTGAACTTCTGAGTGAGGGATATTATCCTCAGGCTGCTGAACCATGCTATGAGCACGCCTAAGTTTTTCGTTTTTCGGCTATGAAAAAAAATGAGGTTCCCTATTGTAAATTTGTTTTTCTTTCAAGAACTTTTCTCTTAAGTCATTAATTTCCTACTCAAGTGGATAGGTGGGCCCTTACACCCACTGTCGAGTCTAAAACCTAGTACCTATTGAATACTTTTTGTAGGCTATTGTTCTTGGCATTAGATTCTACTAACAATTTCTAATTAGGGTAGGTGTAGCAGTACTTTTTGAAATTGATTGCTGTCGGGCTATCTAGATAAATGAACATAATAATATTAATATGAGATTTATTCTACATACCTCCGGATTGTAGTAAGATAAATGAGAAATAAGTAAATGTTGGTTGAACACTTTAGAACTGTTCGAAATACTGCAAAGGCGATGAGCCCGGATTACTGGTTGATGGAGCCAATGGAAGTGAAGGCAGCCAGCGCCTCCCGTTCTCAGGATGTGGATGTCTTGCGTACTAATCGAGCATGGTTGCCCTCGTAGTGTGACGTCAGGATCGTGATGATGGGTGGGAGATTGCCTTCCCTACACTCCCCTCCAAGCTTCCATCCATTGATGCAAAGACCTTCATGTATTCAGTACAGCTCGTGCAGTCAGCGCAGATCCGAATGAGATCGGCGACGTGATTTTCCTTGTAGGATTAGCACAACTCCTGGTTATGCTCAGCTCCGAGTTGAGGCGACACACAGTGGGACGAATTTGAAACTTCTACGGCTTTTCAAAGCATGAAACTCCGTTATGTGGACTCCGGAGAATACAGAAACGAAGGTTTGATGCCCAATACTTGTTTCTTTTCTCTGTTGTCAAACAAATCTGCTGAAAAACAATTTCACAAATCGGCTCTTTTGAGGAAAATACATGAAAATTAATATGTATCAAGCTGGTAAAAAGTATTCAGGCCCAGTTTTCTATGGACTCATTTCTCATGGTGTAGGAATGAACTATGTGTAAGGGGGGAAAAAGAAATTGCCAGTAAATACATTTTTCTTTTTCTTTTTAATAACAGGTTTATTTTTTGGAGTGTTTTTGAGAAACTCAACTCATACAAAAAAGTGCCAGGGTCCGCCAGAAAACGGGCTTCACAGGTGTTTACGTTAGGTATTTACTGAGAGAAATACCTAAAAATCAGAGCCCACTTCGTCCCATCCCATAGGTGTATTATAATGTTTGAACAAGCGGGTTTGAGCGTCGAAGATCAACAAAGGACAATGTTTGGTGACTGTGTATTGTTAATTTTGCTTTTAACGTTTAGTTTCATTCCTCCGCGAACAGTGGTTTCACTGTTTCTACAATGCTGAAGACAAACCGTGAGTTGTTTGTTGTTTTAAAAAGCCCCACCGAACCAGAACCCACGAAAATTTTAACAGATGAAATGTTATCTCACGCACCTGCGAATGTCTCTGGCAGGAGCATTGCACTGTTGACAGAGAAACTTGAAACATTTTGTACTTAGTAAGTAATCTGAAAAAAGGGGGTAGAGTGCGGTTATAGAAATTTGCCAGTTTCTCCGCATTCCAACAGACAACCTGAGCTACCTTTACATGTCGATTGAGATGAACTTTGAATATCCAAACCATTTACAAGCTCAAGCGTGGGCAACCGGTTTAGTGCTACCAACCTCATTAGGTTTCTTGAACCCTATCGCTTTTATGGATATACAACACATGTCGCACGGCATAAGGCTAAAATTGAGGTGGAACACTAGAACAGATTAAGTTAACCCAGATTTTTTCTTCTTCTAACTCGAGATTAGGTCATTATGTCAGTTACGGAGGCTTGTCCACCGTTAATGTTATGCTTTCCCGACTCAACCAAAAAACATCATTTCCTCCGTTTTGTATTCAGGACCTACAGAACTCCAAATCTCCGTCACTCTCGTATGCGCCCCAGTTAATTTTTCGGATTTCTTCCTAACATGATGGTAAACCCAAATTTACCCTCGTTTTGCTATTTATTTCGTATACAAACGCTTACCTACTGGTATCATCAGCAGAAGTGATTCCCTATCACTCCTTACTTGCAAGGTTTCAGCCAGTTTAACCCTCTTAGTCCTGGAACTCCCCTCTAAATGGCCTTCATTCTTCCCGTTACACAAACTCCAGTTTTTACACTATTTACGAAATTTCTAAACAACTCAGCCGAATTATAATTATTGTTGTCCCACGTATTTTACACACCTTTATCATCACCTGACTTTTTTCATCAAAAACCTTCCCTTCATAAGCACAAGTATCAACCATCCCTTTTTCCTCTGGATTCACCTTTGACATGGGAATAGAAAAGGGTATCATCCGTTTTTCGTTTGGATTCACCTTTAACATGGGATACACACCAGAAACGCCCATCAACAGAACCAGTTTTCAGTGTTGCCAAGCCGTAAGTAAATTCCAGTAATTATTTGGAAAATAGATTTTCTCGCATAGGACAGTTGTCTCCGTACTCTTCGTTTTTTCAGAACAATTTCACTGGCTTCTGGGATTTAGGCCAACCTGTGTATGCTCGAAACTTACAACCAACCACCATACTACAGAGAAAATTGGACCCAGTAATTTTGGGCGACGCATCATCGAGATCAGGCTTTGAGGCCTTACCGCGCTTATTTAAACATTGTCACCGTCTTACTGAGATCTCGATTCACGACTCTCTCCGTCCGATCCACTAGGCAATCAGCCTCTAACTGCTTTGCCTTAGCCTTATCACTAGCGAAAAAATCAACTGCACCCACTCCCAACAAGGACTAGTTCCCCATCAGCAGTCAAACAATGTATACAGGTCGGGTTATCTAGATAAATGAACATCGTAATGATGATATGAGATTTATTCTGCATACTTCCGAATTGTGTTAAGATAACTGAGCAATAAGTAAATATTGTTTTTAGAAGAGTTTGAAATTCAACAAAGGGGAGGAGCGTGGATAACAGGTCGATGGAAGTGAAGGCAGCCAGCACCCCCGTTCTCAAGATGCGGATGTTTTGCATACTAATCGAGCATGGTTGCCCTCTTAAGTTAAGCGCACACTAGTGTCTGGGCAGGAGGGGTCGCACCGCTGCGGAAAAATGTGCCTTGTTTGGTTCGGTGTTTTTCTTATGGAGAAGCGCACACCACAGCCATGGCGGGGCGGAGCGGATGGAAATATCGCCCGCTAGGCGTATTTTTCCAGCAGCCCACTGCGACCCGATCCGCCCCGGTAGCAGTGTGCGATAACCACCCGGATTGTTTGTGAGCAAAGTTTCTATTGGAACTTATTTTTTTTTATCTCCAGTGCTTTTATTGGTCAAAACGCTGCAAATTATTACACAGGGGATTATTATTTTCAGTATGGATGCCCCTTCGGCGTAGATTATTGTTTTCTGTCGTCAATACTTAACAACAATAATAATAACTAGCTGTGTTGCCCGTCACTGACGGGTAGAACTCGGGGTGGGTCCATCTGACTTTGTTACCTCTCGCAGAAGTAAACCTCCTTATGTCCTTTCCTGGTCATAGAAACATTTAAATACGCGAGATGGGTTCGATCCATTGAGCCGTTTTCGAGAATTTAATTTTTTTATGTTTCGGCTTCCCTAAAACCCCCACCCCTATCCATCGGATCCGGGAGTGAATCCCCCTATGTCCTTCCCTGGTCATAGAAACATTCAAATACGCGAGATGGGTTCGATCCATTGAGCCGTTTTGGCGTGATTGAAGGACAAACAGACAAACAGACAGACACCACGATCACCTGTAAATTTAGTTATATAGATAATAATTATAAATTATATTTGGCATCTTCAAGTTGGTACAAAAACATTATACTTAGTTGAAAATAAAAAGCATTTCTGTAGGAAAAAATGAAAACGTTTACACATTTGAGCCCCTATTACCCATATAGGGTACATAAGTACGAGTAGTACCTACATGATGAACTTCCACTACCCTCGTGCTCCCTCCCCCCCCCCCCCCCCGGAAAGCCCTAAATCGAGTAGGTATTGGAGCCGGCCAGGCAATTATAGTTTCATAAATTAGTATGCGATTGATTCAAGAAGTCTACCTATTGTTATTATTTTTTGTTATGCATGAATGTTATTTTATTCAAGTTACAAAAATACCTACCCTCAACAAAATCCAAGTAACCATCTTTCTTCAACAAATGAAATACTATCACAGAACAACCAACTGGATTTCATAAAGCCATGAGTGACTATAAAGAGCTGTTACTTACGATCCGAATTTCATTAATTTTGGTTCATGGTTCAGGGTAACAAAGAAAAAAACGGTGTGACACACAGCGGACGGACATACATTTCTTTATTCCATTATTTCGGATTCAACACCGAACCCCCTTAAAACGGAAACCATCAAATTTTGAAGGGGGGGGGGGGGATTTAATTTTTTTTATATCCCCTTTCCATACTCGATTTCAAATAAAATATCTTCATCGGAAGAACCCATGACGGACGAAACAACGAACGGTGAGGCATGAGCGCATTTTTCGATGATCTGCGGCCCGACACACCGCTAATGTGCTTAGCGATATTTTATCCGCTGCGATGCGACCCAACCCTCTGCTGCACTAGTTTGTGCTTGTGCTTACCTTTAGTGTGACGTCAAGATCGTGGTGATGGATGGGAGATGGCCTTCCCGACAAAAATTGCAGTTTATTGTTCCTCTGAAGTTTGTCTTTCAGACAATTTTATTAATGCGTATAACGGTTCCGAAGACTATTAGTTCCTATTTTAGTCAGTCAGGTAAGAGGGGGTGAAGTGATCATTTCTGAGATATTCTCACTTGCCCCCTGGATCACACTTCTGAAAATTCATTTGGATTCTGTTAGCAAAACTCTGTCCTAGGTACCTGATATTTCAAATACTGTTCACATTTGAGCAAAACATCCTATTTCAAATTTGCTCACCATGGAAGATGATTTCAAAAATCAAAACTGAATGTATAAACCTAAGTTGGATGATAAAATTCACTGAACGCTTTACATACTGAAAACACGTCCAGCCATTCCAGAGAAAAACGAAAATTATTTTGAAGGGTGACATGAAACTAAGCCGGGCCAGTTTGCCTCCATGACCCTGAAGGTGCCTCCACATCATTTTGCTTCCGAGTCTGCGAAGCAGCGGAAGCCTTGTGTTCACTTTCGTGAGCCAAAAAATTTTTGTCTTCAGAAATCAAAATTTCCACTTGCATTTTGCGTTTCAAAGCCTACTGAACAAATTTGGTTCCGTGTCTGTCGGTCTGTGAGTCTGTGAGTCTGTGAATCTGTGAGTCTGTGAGTCTGTGAGTCTGTCCGCATTTCCTTGTTACAGCCATAACTTCCACGATTTTGAATTGATTCAGCTCAAATTTTGAGGGATGGTGCGGATAAGGCCCCTTGAGGTCTCATACAAATTTCAACATGATTGATCCAGCGGTACGCCCTGCACATGCGCTAACGTTAAATTCAACAAACACGCATAACTTTCACAATTTTGATTCAATTTCGCTCAAATTTTCAAGGGTTGTTTGGACAAGGCCTAATGAGTTCCAGTATGAATTTCAGCATGATCGGACCCTCGGTGCGCTCTGCGCATGCGCTGGCGTGAAATAGATTCAATTTCCTTGTTACAGCCGTAGTAACCAAAGATTTCACCCAATTTCAATGTAATTCTCAGGGATTAAGCGGGTAGGGCCCATTGAGGTCCCATATAAATTTCAACATGATAGAGCCAGCGGTTCGCCCTGCGCATGCGCTCTGTCTGTCTGTCTGTCCTTCTATGCACGGCCAAACGGCTCGACGGATATCGACCAAATTTGGCACGAATATCCAGTAGGCTCCCAAGTTGTGCAACGTCGCATTTTTAATTCCCTGACCATAGCGGAACTATGGTCGACCATGGTCAACTCCTGAATGGCTTGATGGATATCGACCAAATTTGGCACGAATATCCAGTAGGCTCCCAAGTTGTGCAACGTCGCATTTTTAATTCCCTGACCATAGCGGAACTATGGTCGACCATGGTCAACTTCGTTAATTGAAATGGTAACCCCTATTTTTTATCGCGTATTCGTAATCTACGTGAAATTCTATCTACGATCGACCCTTCGGACTACCCCCGCGGTCGACCATAGCGCATCCATGGGCCCCTCCATGGTCGAATCCCGAATTGCTCAACGGATATCGACCAAATTTGGCACGAATATCCAGTAGGCTCCCAAGTTGTGCAACCTCGCATTTTTAATTCCCTGACCATAGCGGAACTATGGTCGACCATGGTCAACTCCTGAATGGCTTGACGGATTTTGATAAAATTGGGCACAAATACCCGGTAGGGTATGGGATTTTTCCGTCGTTTGTTGGTTCCACGATACTGCGTACAGCGAATCTCGGATAGCGAGCGAAGCGAGCGGTCAGGCTAGTTATGTATAATGGACGTAATGTATTATGGAAGTCATGTTATGTATAATATGTATATTTCATGTAATGTTATGTAATGTTATGTTATGTAATATGTATATTTAACGTTATGTAATGTTATGTAATGTAATGTAATGTTATGTTATTTTGCTTCCGAGTCTGTTCTATTTTATAATGGGTCACTCTGATTGTGACGAGGAAGCTCCTGTGCCATCACCTTGGCAGTGTATTTGTATTACTACAAATCACCAATTTTCTTTTCACCGATGTTTGAATGACTGATTCATGTCACTTTTCACTACATTTTGTACGAATATTTGTCATAAGATTGTGAATTGTGCCCTCATTTCTTTTGGAGACTTGTGACAGAAATTAATTCATAGCACGTTTTAATTCATAACACGTGTCACTTAATTTTGATCGAAGACTTGTGATCGAAGTTAGGGTCGGAACAGATTGGATGGGAACAAACTCATCATAGCGCTAATTTCCATAGATATGAAGACTGTCAAAAAGTTCAGTTCAGTTGGTGGTCAATAGATTTTAGACACTTTTCACATTGTTTACGTCCTGTATTTTCCATGCTCGTATTCGTGATCGTTAGCTCAATCATAAACATGCAAGAACAATAACAGAAGTCCTCGTACTTACCATTAAAAAAAGGTGCATATTTCCTTCACACCATGAGCTCTTCGGCATTGTTGGGTACTCAAGACATGCAACAAATACGTGATGGCTTTGTTCAACGTCAAGTTCAAATCCAATGAGTGACGGACGAGAATTAGATTAGGGTGGGTTCACACGGAGAAGATCGGTATATGAGAGACGCGTATGAAGGAAGCTAATGATCCTCGGGATCAGATGGGATCACACACACGGTAGGTGACTCTGAAAAAAGTATGAGCGACAGAAAACGTGTCTCCTCGGAACATTCGTCTCCTGCGACGCGCTCGGTATGAAGGAAGCTTATGTTACTTGATGGATCACTGCATCATCCGCACGTTGGCGACAATCTCCTCAGTCTTCTTTGGGAGTTGGAGCCGAGCAGGCGAAAATTTTCATTGAGTGATTTTTCTTTTCTTTCTTTTTTTATGGCTCTGTTCGATAATGACGAGTTGATTGCTGCGGTCCAGATGAATCCTTCCTTGTGAGATATATCTAGAAGCTACATTCACTCACATTCATACCTACATTGATTATCTTGACAGAATCTCAGCTCTCAGTGGAGCAGCCCATTAGAATCCCTGGCTATAACGCTCACTTTGTTAGCCCCAAGCTATCCACTCATGATGGCATGGTTTTATTTTCTCACTCCGATATTTCAAGCATTAGAATAAACCCCAATCAAAATACCAACTATGCAAATTACGTAGAAGTTGAGTTCGAGTTCAGAAAAGTATATTTCTCAGTTTTATGTGTTTATCGATCTCCTTCAGTTCCTAAGAGTAATTTCATTTCTGAATTAGAAAACTATTTAGTCAGTAAAAGAAATCGTTGTACAGATTTTGATTTAGTAATTGGTGACATTACCCTGGATATCCTTCCAAGAAATCACCATGATAATGATATGGAGAATTATCTAGACTTACTCAGCGCTGAAGGTTACCTGAGCTGCATAAACACTCCCACTAGGGTTGAACGTAATTCACAAACCTGTATTGATCATATTATGGTAAAGAATCGTAAAAATCTTGAGTTTTCCACCGCTGTGTTGGAAACTAAAATAACTGATCATTATGCTACTTTGTTTGGTACATTTAAAATTGAGGAAGTTGCACGTGAATCCAAAATGTCAAATGTAAAACTTGTGTCTCGTGTTGACCATGGAAAACTTCTAGAGAATATCAAAATGGAATCCTGGGCAGGAGTCAAGGATGCGGGTGATCCAGATAAAAAAATCGATGTTTTTTTAAGCACAATTAGCAATCATATAACTATTTGTACAGAAACGAAACGAGTACATATAAGAAGCAATCAAAGAAAAATAAAACCCTGGATCACCCAAGGACTTGTGACATCCATCAGAACCCGAGACAATCTACACAAAAACCTCGTAAAGTACGAAAAACAGTGTAAGGCATACGGCATTATCCCACATCCTCTTTATGCTGAACGTTACAATAAATTTCGAAACCATGTTAACATGCTTATCAGAATCTGCCATGACTCTTACTACTCAAACAAAATTAAAGAAAATCACAATCCAAGTCACATATGGCCACTTGTTAATGAAATCTGCAACAGATACACTGAAAGAAATCTTATTAGGTGTATAAAATTGGATGATGGGAGCACTGTGACAAAAGAAGAAGAACTTGCTGAACACTTAAATGCGTTTTTCACAGATGTGACAAAGAACCTGATTGTAAACAATTTCAAAACTATAACTCATACCCCTGCCAAAATACAGAGGTCTCCAAAACCCAAATTCAAGATGAAACTTGAACATTTCGATCCAATAACACAAGAAGAAGTCCTTAAGTACATTTCAGGTCTAAAATCGACTTCTGCACCTGGATTTGATGGATTATCAACAAAATTGATCAAACTTTTGAAATTTATTATAACTCCAATCCTAACTGACATCCTCAATTTATGCTTGAGGGAAGGCATATTCCCCAAGATATTTAAAAAAGCAGTTATAATACCTATTTTTAAAGCTAAAGACAAAAATATCATGACAAATTACCGTCCAATAAGTCTCATTTCTCACTTAGCAAACATTTTTGAAAAGTGCCTAAAAACCCGAATTGTCGATCATTTAAAAATTAATTGTCCAATCGCACATAATCAGTTTGGTTTCCAAAAGTGCAAAAGTACAGAAGACGCAGTCTATGAAGTCCTTAACAAAGTATATGAGTCGATTAATAAAAATGAAAAAGTTTTACTGGTCATGCTTGACCTACAAAAGGCCTTTGATACAGTAAATCACTCTAAGCTACTGGAGAAGCTGGAGAGCTGTGGCTTCCACGATAAAACTCTTACCCTACTCCGTAGCTACCTGTCATGCAGATCCCAAATGACCAGAATTGGCGGCAAACTCAGTTCTTAACGAATCGTCTCTGATGGCGTCCCCCAAGGTACAGTTCTTGGACCAAATTTATTTCTCGTCTATCTGAACGAGATATTTGACCTGGATATCCAGGGAGACCTTATCTCTTTTGCTGACGACACCACTGTTTTGGTGAGGGGAGCGACCTGGGAGGAGGCCTTTCAAAAAGCTAATGTAAGTCTTGATTGTGTTGCGCTCTGGCTTAGGCAGAATTTATTATCCTTAAATATTGATAAGACTGTGTACATACCGTTTCACGCAGATGTTCGGACAATGCCACCTGACCACCTATGCATCACTGTCTCCCAATTTGATGGCCAACACCCCAAAGAACTAAAACGAGTTTCTTCAAACAAATATCTTGGGCTCATAATAGATGAATCATTGAGGTGGAATCTTCACATTAACCATGTGAGAAGTAAACTAAGATCTCTAAGCTATGCTTTTTACCGCCTACGGAATGTTGTCTGTTCAAGCACAGCCAGAATGATATATTTTTCTTTAGTCCAATCAGTATTATCCTACTGTCTTCCGTTCTGGGGAGGAACTTATAGAACCCATCTTAAACCGTTGAGTAATACCCATAAATTACTTGTAAAATCTCTTTTCAAACTCCCCAAAAGACATCCATCTTCAACTCTATTCACGAAATTAAATTTTCTTTCACTTGACTCCCTTTTTAAATATAGAACCCTACTTTGTCCATCAACATCTTGACAGATTCATTTTAAATACCTACCAGTAAGATCAAAACACGCAATCGTTATAAACTTCACCAGCCTTACTTCAGACTTTCCTACCTTCAAAATAGTTTACCCTACCTCGGCCCGAAATTTTATAATGCTCTGCAGTATAACTTCACCCTTCTCACTCCATCCAAATTTAAAATTACCCTGAAGATATGGCTCAAAACTAAAGACTTTTGACTGTGATGTTATAATGACCTATCAAATTTTTTTGAACTGCTTAGATTACCTTTTGCTGTTTACATGTAATTACTCAATGTTTATATTTCATTTTTTACGTACTGTCTTTTTACGTACTGTAGTGATGATAATAATGAATATAATTTGATCTCTTCATCTCGCTGTACCTGTAATACATTAGTTACATTGTTTTGAGACTTCCGGCGCTCTTATAAAAAAATTGTGTTGAAAAAAAAAAACGATTGCCCACACACAGGCTTTGCCTTCGTGGGATTTCAAACCACCACTAGATTTTATTATTATAATAATATTATATTATTTTATTGGATTTTATAGTTATTGGATTTTATACTTGAACTTATTTTTTACTTGTTACTTATTAAAAAAATGTGTTTGAAAAATAAAAATTTATTGAAATTGAAATTGAAACATTTAGATGCTTTTGATAATCAACTTCCCTAGGGACTTGCCTTAACGTCAGTGCCAATCTTTCTTGAGGTGATTATGCTCTTCTTCATGTGGGTATCACGCTTCTTAATAATCATGCGGACTTTCTTCTCCAGCTCATCGAATGAACCTTGCGTCATTCGGAAGTAATTGAAAAATTTGCTTTCATCGTCTTTATAGGGAACCGAAAAAACTCCTTTTTCCGCTCTTCCAGCGTTTAGTGGGTGCACCCACATCTTCCGATTTTTTTTTCGTCCGTTCTTTACAACGCAAATAATAGTAGATAGCCAAGGCTTCTTCTTCTTACATGATGCGCAGGACACAATGTTTGACAACAACTGACGACTCTAAAAAAAATTCAAGAAAAATCGAGAAGAGAGGGTTGGAAGAACTGGAAGGGGGAAATCTCCTTGCGACGTCGCTTGGAGATTATTATTCTCTCATACGTGTCTCTCATACGCGTCTCTCATACCGATCTCCTTGTGTGAACCCACCCTTACATTTTTATCGTAAAATTATCCTGTCATAACTCTGATGCTTATGTACACTGCAGCTCGTAGTAGGTATGCTAGCAGCGGAATGCACCATCTCCCACATTTATAAATTATTAATATCCATTTGCGAAACAATTCATCATCGTCTGAGTAGACAATTAAAGCTGACAATCAATAGATATCAATCGGTTCTGATTTTAACAGCAAACTGAAAAGTTTTTACAAAAGCTGACAACAACAATCCGCCATGAGCGATGCTGTTAAAGACGATCTTTGCGCAGTGAGTGGCAGATCAGGGCTCCGCCGGAAATAGCATTCTGTCTTATCTAATTTCTTTGCTTGCTTCCTTATTCTTGTTCGAGTTCTTATGATGCTGGATGGAATTATAGGAGTGTCTGGGTACCCCGAGTTGTCGACAGCGTTAGCGCCGCCGGTGGTCGGTTTTTGGAACTAATCTATCTTCTCTTCAGTATCCCACCAAATTCGGACGCTTGAAATACTGCAATACTGACAATGACAAAATGGACAAAACGAAGAAAGAACCAAACTGGGCGTATTAGTAGGTACCTACCTAAAATATATTGATTTAAACTTGAAGCGAACATGAAGAAGAGGGGTGTAAGTATAAAAGAAGACATACAAAAATATAAGAGGAAAGAGAATAAGGATGCGTTATTCATCATTGAATTGTTTGATAACATTGGTCCTGAACTGAGCCGGGGATGGCTCTGAGGCGGAGAGGAAGGGCGTTCCACAAGCTTGCACCAGCAATGTCAAAAGAACTGCTAAAGTTCTCGAACCATGACCGATACTCTTGAGTGCATTTGAGCAAGGTAGTGAAGCTCTGTGTAGGAGCGATTTTAGGTATAATGAGGAAAACAACAATTTAAAAATGTTTAAATAGACAGTAAATGACGGAGGTTGAAACATTTATGAATGAGAATACAGAAAATATTGAAGTTGGAAACAGTATTACTGGGTCAGATACTAAAATGGCTTGGGGAAGTGACAGTTTCGAATCTGAGTTTTCAAAAAAATTGAAATCTCCAAACAGTATGAAAACAATTAGGTATACTCAGCTAACCATCATAAATGAATAGCCACGCTCCTCCAAACAGGAAGAGCATTTTTATTTTGAAGATAAGAAATAAAAATGAAAACGTCCAGGACGGGGGATTACGTGGTGGTTGAAAATGACGGCACACTGTCGTTTTACAACCAAATCGTCGTTCCCCATCGTCTTTGTCATCCGCTGTCCCCTCTCCGTATCGCGCCTGATCAATAGAACTTCCTGAATAAATTGTGATTTATGTATCTTTTGTAAAACATATCCTGTTTATCTCATTATTTTAAATTAGATCTAGTTGATACCGATGATCTGTTGCTGAACAGTCATAGAATCAAAAGCTAAGCTTCTGTCGAGTTTGAGAAACCTGATTCCTTTGGTCATAGTGTTGTTCAAAAACACAACACAGTATGAACATATTTTTTTGTAGAAATTTAGTTCATAAGGTTCATGAGAAGAAAGTAATCTTAATACTTAGTAATTACACACGGAACAAACTCAATCATTCAGGAGGTAAACTGTTGTGAAAATCACAAAATAATTACTTGAGTAGGTACTTGAATTATTAATTACCTACTTAGTTACGAATATCTTAGTTATCAATATTTTACTCATTCAGTCTTATAATTATAAATCAGTCAACTTTATTAAGGGATACGTTTAAAACCAATTTAAAAGCAAAGGAACCTCGAGTCACATGCTTGTGAAAAAGTAAGATATATCTAGTCGATTTCTGAACATAGTTACCAAATACATCATAAATGAATTAATGATTACTGTTGTTTTCTTTCAAACTTTGACAGAAAGAATTAAATGTTACAACCATGACGTGGTGTCGGATCAGATCTGAGTGTTTACAACAAATAAATAAATAAAAAATAAAAAAGCAAAACATTCTGCCTCATGACTAGGTAGGTACTGTACTGTGTGAAAATTAAAGACCCTACCTAAGTGTGGGCTTGGCACCTGGGGCAAGGAAGCTTCCACAAAACATAGCAGATCTAATGATCTCAGGGTGACTAGCTCGTTATTCCATCAAAATTCTATTTTTGTTTTCATCTTTGTGCAGGAAAAAACTATGTATGGGTACCTACAACGGGACCCCCCTGCTCGTCCAGAAATATAGATTACTTGAATAAATACTACTTGGTGAATGACAAAATATTAAAATTCAAATGAAGAATAAGATCAGTGATGAGGTCTGCATTGCGTATTTTTACAAAATACACTTTGAAATAATATTCACAACAATAATTGCTCGAAATTCAAGGATTATTATTACCCTCCGAGCTGCAAGGAATGTTTTAATCAAACATTTCATCGTAATTATAATTATTATTATTATTGTCTCGGCTGCCATCCCACCGTTTATTGCATCATCCTCCATCGGTCATTGGACCAAGAATGGACGGGGAATGACGGGAAAATGAGGTTTTTCCTCCTTTTCTTAACTTTAGTTAAACCAATCCTCAAGTGATTAGGTATATAGAAATTGAAACTGTTCAATGCGTTCTACCACGCCAATAAAATAAGAAATTTCCAACTCTTCACGACAAAACCTGCGACGAGGAAATGATGAGGGATGACAGGACATTCACGATCGAGACAAGTTGATTCCACGCTGACGCCATGTAAGCGACTGAAACAAACTGCCGACCAGTGTTTTCGGCGATTGAGATCCACAGGAAGTGAAAGGCGGGTAATAGTTGGCTAGTAAAAACAGTTGTGACCACCAAAATTCGAGAAACATCATGGGCGATGTGGCACAATCAACAGGTCTGGACAAACATATTTGTCTCTGGATTTTCGAAAAATATATTCACTAAAATTATGAAAATCCCTGACACCGAATATCTAGAGGTATACCGAGGTGAAAAGAGCGCAACCTCTCGATTCACCTTGGGAAAAACATGATTCAGGCATGAAAGTTGGGAAGGTCAGACCTGACAGGGGGAATGGCACTTGCCCAGTGTGACGTCATTCCATTCCAAAAACTTGAAAGCTCACAGAAAAAGAACGGTTCGTCATATGGAGAGTGTTGTTGGTCTCAAAATTCTTAGGATGGAACCTAGTTTCATTTTAAAATATAAACGGAAGTCATGGGTAGGTACTCCTAATTGACTGTTCTATTTTTTATCTCTCTTTTGAAAGAACTAATTAATCGGAAAAAATGAAAAAAGCTGTTCTAGATCATGTCAAATACAACATAGAAATTTTTTTCAACTCGAAAAATTATAATGGGGCTTGGAAAACGCTCTGGACATCAAATTGTCGCTTTCTCTTAGAATGGCCCTTATGTTAATTCCATTTCTTCTCATCCAAGAATGGATTGGAATCAAATCATTATTAATATGGTGAACATCATTTACTATTTCATTAGTGATTCCTGAAAGATAGGTAAAGTTGGAAATCATCAGCAAAAAGATGGTAGGCTCAGTGTTTGAGGACAGAAGGGAGATCTTCTACAGAAATTGAAAAGAGGATCAGTTCCAACATAGACCCCTGTGGAACACTCATTAAATTGGATTCCATGTTGCTAGATAAAACTTTTTGGAAACGGGAAAACAAATATGATGAAATTCATGTGCAGGCTGTTGAAGAAAAGTGAAACAGGTGCTTAAGTCATCAATGAATAGAGGGTTCATCCCTAAACTGCTTCGAGATTAATGGGGTACATGCGCATGGGTGACAAAAGCGGTTTATATTATTTTTAAATGAAAGTAGGTTCTATTTTAAGAATTTTGAGACCAACCCTACACTCTCCTATGATGAATAGTTATTTTTCTATGATTTTTTAAAGATTCCTGCACTTCCTAGATCATTGCACCCCACTCGCCTGGGCGAGACTCCTCTACTCACTGTGAGGTAGGAAGTGCTGGAATCTTTGAAAAATCTTAGAAGAAAAGAAAATTAAAGTCCTAGGAGAGTGTGGTTGGCCTCAAAATTCTTGGAACCTACTTTAATTTTCAAGTAGGTTCCAAACTATTTAGAGTATAGACGAAGTACGTAGGTAGTGGAATAATATCTAGATTATACTGACAACCCTACTTTCAGTACCTACCTAAACAACGAAGTCTAGAACTAACAGAGATAGGAGATCAGGTAAAGGGACAGTCGAATATGTGAGTAAGTCTTACCAGCGCCAAGAGGTAGCGCTAAAGCCGTCGACAACTCGGGGTCCCCAGACACTCCTTATTGGAGTTACCTCCCTGTTCATTGAAGTCTTGAGTAACTTAAGCCTCAAGGTGTTGATTGTAGACATGGCTTGTTTCAGGTTTTCGTAAAGCACTGTGCCCCGAAGTCCGTGGTGTAGGAGTTCTAAGTTAGAACTTAAGTGAGTGATTTGATGATTCGTTGTTACTCTCAAGTCTAATTGGATACAGCTATGGCGTGGGGCAGCAAACATAACATTAGCTATGAGTCGTTAGAGGAGTTCTCTTTCGTCAGACCTAAAGAAGCCCCTGTATACAGGCCATCCAAGGAAGAATTTAAAGACCCACTCGAATTCATAAATCGTATTCGACCAGAAGCAGAAGAATATGGAATCTGCAAGATAATACCACCTCCGGTATGTACTTCTGTTCATCGGTGCACTGTGAGGAAATGGTGTCTATCTAAATGATAATGTTATGGTTGTGTGATCTAATGGTTTTGTTTTATTTGCATGTCATTACCTACATACCTAGGTATTTATGAGGACTGCACTGTAATCTGTAATATTAGGTTTATTTTCGTAAGGCGGTAGGTTTACCTAGTATTGACTTGTCGATCGGTATAATGTAGGTATACTTACTGGCATGACCAGTGGATGGAATACAGAATGGGTTCGACTTCCGTAATTCGAACTGGTTTCTATGGTTTGGAAGTTGATTGCGTAATTATATTGTTAACCATCTGACTGTTGAAGCCACTGAGGTTTCAACGATAACTTATTCATTCCTAATCACTACATACCTCCTTATCAATAGTTATGGTAGTTTTATGGTTGATTGTGATCATGAAAGCCTCCCGCTAGTTAGTGCACTGCTTGTGTGCGGTTGATTTCCGGGAATTAGATCACGATTCAGTGTTTAACGTCATCAACTCACATAGGATAGGATTTTTATTCATGGATTTCTTGAACCACATATACTATACTGTGCAGTTGCAATGTAAGCAATAATAAATTGTGCCAATATGCATATCTGGTAGACCCAACTACAGACTTATAGCATTACCACATTTAGGTAGGGTTGCCAGATTCCCCCTTCCAAAAAAGAGAATATCCTTGTTTAAAAAGAGATATACTTATATACATATAAATAGGTCATGTTAGGTATTTTATGAATTGTTACATGAAATCACCAGATTGAATTTATTGTGATAATAAAAATGATATTTTAGTAAGTAGGTAATTAACTTTTTTCAGTCTCACTTTTGTTGTGGACATCGTGGAAATTTATATAACTAAATTTCAGCTGAATCATCAGTGGAACAAGCGTTTTATTAGTAGTTCAAATGGAGTTGAGTAGGAGCTCCAACATTCTTTCGAAAATATCACAGAAATAAAGAACACCAGGTAGGTATGTTGTTCAAGGCAACAATAAGAAGAAAAAAAATCTTCTTCTAACTCCATTTGTCAAACACAGTTCACAACGAGTACCTACCTGTGTTTTGCATACAGGCAACGCTGGTTTTTCAAATTACAGTAGGTACTTATCTGTGGAACAAGCGTTTCAAAAATACTTCTAACCAGAGTAAGGCCCGGTTCACACAGAACGGACGTCGGGCAGAGACGTGGCGTGGACGTGGCAGAGACGTGACAGAGAAGTGGCGTGTGCGATGCACACAAAAGGGGCGGGACAGTGGCGAGAAAGGACGTCAGTTACCTTTTGATTTTGTGAAGTGCAACTCAACATGGCTTTTTCAAGCAGTGACGAAGATGAAGATATGTTGGATTTGGTGTATTTGGCGAATGTGAATTAAAAAAAAAATGAGGTATTGGGTTCATCCACTGTGGTTGAAGAAGAGGAAACCCGGTGGAACATTCGAAGTTATGCGTGAATTGAATATGTACCGGCCTGGTCTTGGGCATTCCTATTGCAGTAATCCGCACGATTGTAATCAAATAAACATGGGTATTTCCCACTTTCCTCACAAAGTTCTATGTTGAACTCAATATCATCCCGCATTTTGAATCGGACAACGCGTGGCGAGGAACTGGCATGTCCCTTCTTCTACGCCACAAGAGACGGCAAAGAGACGTGGCACGGGCGAGAGGGCAAATGCCCGCGCCACGTCACTTCTGTTTACATTGGACCATTTGCTTACATAGGAGAGACGCAGAAGGGACAAAGGTCCGCGCCACGTCTCTGCCCGACGTCTGTTCTGTGTGAATCGGGCCTAAAACGGTACACCACAAATCAGTCTGTCAGAAATATCACACACAAAATAACTAGGGCATTGGCCTTCCCTTCTAGCCATTCCTAGCCATGGAAGTAGGATCATACTTCCATGTTCCTAGCTTACCTCATAGGCTATGAAAAAAACCGCTGCAAATGATAACACGGCGGTGGGACCTGTGGTTATCCAAAATAAGCAGGAAAGGGGTCTCTTGAGTGCATTTTGAAAATTCAGCAAAATGATTCAAACAATGCAAGAAAATCTCTGAGGTCATCCTGAAGGGCTGGCTGTTCCTGATGACCCAACTGGAGCCTTATTCAGCATTGTTCTTTAAAATTTACATGAGGAAATATAAAGAATGGTTGTGTCGCTTGGCCAATAGCACTCACGATTCCGTACATGGTAACAAGCCCCTCCCTCTCAGCCTAAGTCACAGACTAACTCGCTTTGCGCCTTTGGGACAAATAATTTTGAACAGTTTCTGCATGGTCGTAAGCCCAGTCTAATGAAGATTATAAATCCTATCTGGTGAGAACTGATGTTTTTGCCTGGTTGAATTTAGGTTGCTGAAGAAAACGTCAGCATTGTATTTGCTGAAAGCCTCGGGAGTCCTGAAGGAAAGCATTGGCTGGCTTGAGCAACCCCATAATATTATAGGGTTCCAATTGGATTATAGATTGGATTGGATTATAGTCCAATCTTTACCCGTTTCACTTTTTAGTCTCCCAGGATTTCGGAAATTTCTTTTTGTTAGCCTCAGCATGATCATGGGCGAATTCACTTACAAGTTTTCTCGTCATTCCATAATGGAAGTTGGAACAATTTATTATGTATTCAGTTAACAACTTCTCTTCATCAGTAAAAACTTGTGAAGTCACATACTTGTTGGTTCGAGTGTCTGTTCGTACCCCCAGTAGATCCCATTTCACATGACTCTCCAAGGTGATTTGGAGACCCCACACTGTCTAGCACACAGGCCTTGGCCACCATCAGCAAGCAACTGCTTTAGTTCTTCCACAGCCTTAACCATCTTGTCAAGGACGTATTCCTCTCTGTTGGATTTTCTTTTGTATGCTGTGGGCATCTCCGAAACAAATAGGAATAAAATCCATCAGAATACGGAACATCTATTGTCAAGCCATGGATAACGGATTTATAAATTTTGAATCAGAAGTGCCTCATATACTAGTATGAATGAGGGATGGTGTCCATGAAGTGGTCCCATACGAATAGGCATGAAATGATTCTACATAGAAGTGAAACATTGACATTCGTTGATCAAACTTTCTTTTTGGATAGTGGCAGGAGGGTTGGGACAGTCACGGAAGCATCAGGACATGTCCAAACCCTCCCTCACCACAGTGTCCCAAGCCTCCTGAAAACATAAAAAACAAGCATGCTTGTTTTCTCTCCACTAAGGTAGCTTCACAACCGAAATCATACTGAGGTTACTTACTAGGATGTTGTTGTTGTTGATCGACTCGATGTTGGGAAAAAACACCACTGAAACTTCTCCGAACACTTATAAAGTTGACAAAAAAATCACATGGAGGTCAGTCAAAATCGGAAAATGGCCAGCAATCACAGATAAGAGTGGCGGGAAACACGATGAAACTTTTTTCTGATAACAACCTTTCTAAATAACCAACATTGGTGGATCAAAAATGCTTATCCTTCAACTGTCCCGACTCTCCCCTGTCCCGACTTTCCAGTCAACCGTATGATATGGCCGATTTTGGCGCATGCGCAGAACACTTTTCCGAGACATACGGCCAACACATCTGAGCAACCGTATCTCCTAGGAACTCTAAATCTTTTTATTTTAATGCTGCCTCATCTTCACCCTGGCATGGATACTATACAAATCACAAAGCGAGAGTCGGACTGCAAAGAGATATATCTTTGCTTAGTGAATAGGCCCCATGATAGCGATTCCGATTCTGAAATCACGTTACATACGTACTGTTGGGAGTGATGGAAAGTCTACCTACTGTCAAGGTTAGCATGTTGAATCGAAAAATAAAAATGATAGTGGATATAGTATCTTCAGTTAACATTGTCAGTGTCAGTATGAGCAGCTGGAGTTTCACTCCAGATGTCAGCAAATAAACACAGCACTTCTCAAAGCAATCCGCTCAATACAATTGTAGAAGTTGAGGCAGCATTAAAATAAAAAGATTTAGAGTTCCTAGGAGATACGGTTGCTCAGATGTGTTGGCCGTATGTCTCGGAAAAGTGTTCTGCGCATGCGCCAAAATCGGCCATATCATACGGTTGACTGGAAAGTCGGGACAGGGGAGAGTCGGGACAGTTGAAGGATAAGCATTTTTGATCCACCAATGTTGGTTATTTAGAAAGGTTGTTATCAGATAAAAGTTTCATCGTGTTTCCCGCCACTCTTATCTGTGATTGCTGGCCATTTTCCGATTTTGACTGACCTCCATGTGATTTTTTTGTCAACTTTATAAGTGTTCGGAGAAGTTTCAGTGGTGTTTTTTCCCCAACATCGAGTCGATCAACAACAACAACATCCTAGTAAGTAACCTCAGTATGATTTCGGTCGTGAAGCTACCTTAGTGGAGAGAAAACAAGCATGCTTGTTTTTTATGTTTTCAGGAGGCTTGGGACACTGTGGTGAGGGAGGGTTTGGACATGTCCTGATGCTTTCGTGACTGTCCCAACCCTCCTGCCACTATCCAAAAAGAAAGTTTGATCAACGAATGTCAATTTTTCACTTCTATTTAGAATCATTTCATGCCTGTTCGTATGGGACCACTTCATGGACACCATCCCTCATTCATAGTAGTATATGAGACACTTCTGATTCAAAATTTAAAAATCCGTTATCCATGGCTTGACAATAGATGCTCCGTATTCTGATGGATTTTATTCCTATTTGTTTCAGAGATGCCCACAGCATACAAAAGAAAATCCAACAGAGAGGAATACGACCCTGACAAGATGGTTAAGGCTGTGGAAGAACTAAAGCAGTTGCTTGCTGACGGTGGCCAAGGCCTGTGTGCTAGACAGTGTGGAGAGTCCACCTTGGAGAGTCATGTGAAATGGGATCTACTGGGGGTACGAACAGACACTCGAACCAACAAGTATGTGACTTCACAAGTTTTTACTGATGAAGAGAAGTTGTTAACTGAATACATAATAAATTGTTCCAACTTCCATTATGGAATGACGAGAAAACTTGTAAGTGAATTCGCCCATGATCATGCTGAGGCTAACAAAAAGAAATTTCCGAAATCCTGGGAGACTAAAAAGTGAAACGGGTAAAGATTGGACTATAATCCAATCCAATCTATAATCCAATTGGAACCCTATAATATTATGGGGTTGCTCAAGCCAGCCAATGCTTTCCTTCAGGACTCCCGAGGCTTTCAGCAAATACAATGCTGACGTTTTCTTCAGCAACCTAAATTCAACCAGGCAAAAACATCAGTTCTCACCAGATAGGATTTATAATCTTCATTAGACTGGGCTTACGACCATGCAGAAACTGTCCAAAATTATTTGTCCCAAAGGCGCAAAGCGAGTTAGTCTGTGACTTCGGCTGAGAGGGAGGGGCTTGTTACCATGTACGGAATCGTGAGTGCTATTGGCCAAGTGACACAACCATTCTTTATATTTCCTCATGTAAATTTTAAAGAAAGAACAATGCTGAATAAGGCTCCAGTTGGGTCATCAGGAATAGCCAGAGATGGATGGATGGGCCTTCAGGATGGATGACCTCAGAGATTTTCTTGCATTGTTTGAATCATTTTGCTAAATTTTCAAAATGCACTCAAGAGACCCCTTTCCTGCTTATTTTGGATAACCACAGGTCCCACATCTCAATCAGTGCCATCAACTTCACTAGAGAATTTGGCACTATAGTGGTAACTCTACCACCTCATTGCAGGAGAAAACTAACCCCTCGATGTGAGCATTTGTGCTCCATTCAAAACATACTTTAATTCAGCCAGCGATGACTAGATGACTAATAAGTCCTGGGTTAGTCAATCACCATATTATGTGAAATATGTGAGCTCGGCTGCTATAGCTTTCCCCTTGGGATTTTCGTTGAGCAGCATACAGTCAGGGTTTAGAAAAACGGGGATTTATTCAGCGATACGGTATTCATTGGAAGCAACTTTGCAAGTAGTCAGGTAACCGACCAGCCTGTACCCAGATCCTCAGAGATCCTCTGAGATCTAATGATCTCAGAGATGAATCCCCCATTATTATCTCACCGCATGATGTAAGACCTTATTCAAAAGCTCCAGCCAGGGAACACAAGCGTAAAACTCGTTGCCAGGCGAGCAGAATCGTAACCTGTACTCCAGAAAAGACTAAATTAGAAATGGAAGCAGCTAAAAGGAATATAAAACCATTGAAGGTCGCTCAACCAAAGCCAAAATGCCGCAAAAATTTCACCAACTTGTTGAAGAAAGAAGTCAAGATGGATTCACCCTCCAGGAAGTCGATTCAGGGGGCCTATTCACTAAAAGAGACAGTGAAAAAAATAGATTATCTATTTTGAAAATCGCCTGGGAGAGAGAGTGTCCCTCGGGAGACAGTCTCTTCCAGTCTTTCTCAGGTTCTTCTGTTTTACTGAATAGCTCTCAACCTGTACCTGCTTGGACGTTTTCGCTCATGAATCGATAATATGTATATATCTTTAATGAACAATCGACTTACCTATAAGAGATTAAAAACATCAAAATGACAGATTTGGTGGCCGATGAACGAAGGATGATACACGATCACTAACAAACAAATGAGAAAGGGACTCTCTCTTTCGAGAAAAGACACCTAATTAGGTGTCCCTCTGACAGAGATCGGAAATGGCATGATGGCCCCCAACTCTCTCTTTTAGAAGTTACTGAATAACCCTATCATGGATACTATAAAAATCTATTTTGCCAAAAGAGAGTCGGACCTGAAAGAGATGTCTCTTTGGCTTAGTGACTAGGCCCCCAGATACCATTTCTACTGGTGAATCTTGGGTGTGTCACGAGTCTCCTGATGAAGATCCTTATGCACTGCAGCCGTTGGATGGGAACTAAGAACCGCTCAAACCAGGGACTTCCATTCTGGTAAGATTTATGGTTGGTACTCGGAAAGCAACGGTTTTCATGTATGTTTGCTCCATACAGAAGGTACCTCACAAAAACCAGTAAATTGTCTGAAGTTGAGGTAATGGGATTTGTTTCTCAGGATAGGAAAAAGAAAATCTTTATTCCTAGACAAGAGGACGTATCTTTTTTATCTGCGAGAGATATCGTGGCAATTTTCCAGACCCTCTCAATTAAAAGTGAGCGCGTCCAGTATTTATTCAAGAACCCCCCATCAGGGACGTAAGAGCATTGATTTTAGCCTTTTTTTAACTGACAGTGTGATAATTTTGTCGGTGTTTTGGTTCAATATTACCTATGTTTGATTGATTTATGTATAACATTGATATTATTTATTTTGATACTTTGATTTTGATGATTGGACTTCCAGTTTTGATCTCATTAGGTAGTCTCATATTGTTTTGGCTTCCACCATAATAACTTTTTTGTACAAATTCGTTTTTGAAGTTCATTCAATTTTGGTTTATTATTTTCAATATTGAACCTGTAAAATCCAGCTCATGCATTTCAAGACTTTACAGTCAGACTCAATTATTGATATAAATGTATGTATTTCTTGTCAGTACGTTCTAATCTGGCAACTTCTTCCGTTCCTAGCAACTATGGGTGGAATTCTGACTTACAAATAGGTAACTTGGATTGAAGGTCCTATTTCTTATAATAGTTCATTTGAAAGTAATATTGTTCAAGTTTAATAAAGATATTATAATTTTAATGATGGTTTAGTGAATTTATACTTTTTTATTGGCTCTCCCAAGCCTCCCTACTCTTGTCCCGAGCTTCCCGCACATGGGGAGAGTTGGGACAATAAAAGTTGATCTAGTTTTTTATTATCATTGGCTACTAGGAATGGTTTTAAAATATCGAAACAATGAATTGAGGTAGGTAAGATGGGGGATGGGGGATTGGGGTTGAGGTGGGTATAGCTTCATGTGGGAAAACTTGGAATTGCGAAAAGTTCCCATCTGACTAGAAAACTGAAGATGTGGAAAATGTCCCGACCCTCCCGACTTTCCCCTATTCGGCCTTATACATACCGCCCAGCATCTCGATCCAGTCAAACGTAACGACTAAACCGCATGTCAAAGTAACCTGACATGTTGAATCTGACCTCGTGCTGTGGTGAAATCATGATCGCGATGAACTTTCCTACTACAAAAACGTTTTTGCAACCCAAGTACCTACCTCCGCGTTCCTGTAAGAGAATCAAGTGGAAACAGAAGTTTTTTGGAGCCACACACATGCACATCATTGGAGAAGATCAACAAAATGAGCCAGAACTAGAGGTGTGTAAACCCAGTTCACCTGAGTGAGTTGACTCCCAGCAGGTCACTCAGTTCGAAGACAAGTTCAGTGGGAGAAGGTCACCAGTTCACTTGGAAGTGAACGCGCAGGACCTGCGACCTGCTAGGAATTTCTCAGTACGAGCCCAATCTCCCTCTCAATTGGAGAAAGTCACCAGTTCACTTTGTCCACAGGTAGTGTGCGTGCGGGACCTGCGACCTGCTAGGAATTCCTCAGTACGGGCCAACTCTAGCCTCATTTATTAACATTTTTCTGCTGAATTCATAGAATTATCCAAAGAGAAGCTTTAGTAAAAAATTTTATTCATATAAATATTTTTTAAAGCTTACCTAGTAAGGTTAAGTAGGAGAATCAATAAAAGTACGATTTTCTCAAAAAGAAAAAAATATGTATATTTTTCAATAACGAAATTAGGAAAATAACAAAAATCACATATTTTTGGGGACTACAAATGAAATACACATCACAGGATAGTTGCTTTATGAAAATGACTCTTTACAAAAAATGAAATTGAATTCATAAAACACAAAACAAACAAAAATGTCCCGCGTTATTGCACTGGATAGGAAAGAATGAAGACTGTGGGAATGACGATTGAGATAAGAGTGAGATAAGGGCGAACTGAACTGTCAAAAGGAACGGCGAACTGGTGACCTGCTACCTGCTCCGGTTGGTGGGATGGAAGGGCCCGAGACTCGGGGGAAACCTTAGTGACCGGAGAACGGGTGAACTGCGAAATTCCCTCGGCAGGTCATTTGGGACCAGTTCACTTGAAAGAGATGGTCTTTGAGACAAGGTCACTCATGACCGACACATCTCTAGCCAGAACCCTTAGATTTCGATTTTTGTTGGAGAGTGAGGGTGAAAAATAGGTTTAAAAAAAGGTTCTTCTCGCTTTAACGAAATTTAGCAACAACAAAAAATTCAGTGGGTAACTTCCTTCCTTGACGAACTTTTTCTGGTAACCTAACTCAAGTTTTGCCTATTTTTTCGTATTTTGTTTTAGTGTACCTACTGTAAAACACTCTGTTAGTACCTAATATTCTGTACAGTTTTTTCTTAACCTAAAAAACAAAATTCAAATGCTTATGCTTTCTATTTTTTGACCTGCTGTTCCCTCATAACAAAACCTAGTTTCACAAATTTATAGCTGGTGGTACAGTTGCACACTTTCATACGAGTTGCAAGAGCAGCCAAATACCTACCTATTGCAGAAGCTAAACCAGCTATATCCTAATTTAATTTTGCAGTAACTAGTTTGACGTTGACTGGACGTTCAAATGTAACATGCCAATTCTATGATTCATTTCCGTAGGTATTTGTAAAAGAAAAATGGTAGCTCTATCGCATAGTTTCTACCAGTTTTTCGCGTTTTTCTCATTGCTTCATTTTTGGAATGGTTTTGGAGCTGGCCTACTCAGTCGAAAACAATGATTTAAAGAGCTGGTGCTGGTTTCTTTCATGTCTGAGTGTAGCTCTTCCGTCTTTTGAAATGGAAGGGAGTAGATTTCGTGGTGCTTCAAGATACAGTCAGGAATTGACGTCACTTTGAGATAACATCGATCATGCTCAGTTGTCTCTCATAACCCATGGCAACGGGGTAGCATCCATGTTGTTCGCCCTAACAACCGTAACTCCTCGGAACTCCATTACTGTTGAACTGTTATGGCCAAATTCATAGGCACTGAGTCTGGCAAAGCGTTTTTAGGATGTCATACATCACATGCTGAGCATCACAAAACTTGTATTGAATGTTGATACTGGAAACAAAGAACAGATCAGTGTTGAAGATATTAAGGGAATTCGCCCAGAAGTATTCAGGGGTAAAACTCAGAAATATCAGACAAACTTGATATCAGTCCACCAGTTGCTGATTATAGGAAATGCCTTTGAAACCCGTTTCTGGAAACAGAAACAGATCATCTTCTTCACAGTGACATTAACGAAAGGGCAGAGGGTCCATCAAAATGGGCCATGTCCTGTATTAGTACCAAAATCGAATGGTGAAGAACTCCATTCATGCATTGACATGAGGAATGCTAATAAGGTAGGGAATCATCAGAGAGCGTCACCATTGCAGACAGCCGACGAAATTTTCTCCAAGGGTCTACTCAGAATTAGACCTTGCCTACCGTTTTCATCATTTTAGAGTTAGACCTGTAAAATTATGGGTGATAACCACATTTTCAGCGCCTCTACAGCTTCAAAACGCTCAACAACGCCTAAACTTTGGTGTTAATTACGTAGGTACCCAAAATATTTAATGGAGTATTTGCAGATATTTCAAACATTGTCAATGTCAGCGATGACCAGTTGTTGTTTGGTGAAATGCAGGAGGAACAGTACCCCTTTGAGCCTGGTGGGCTAACAATAAATCCAGTTAAGTGTGTTTTTAAGAATGCTACAGTTAAGTAGTGGGCTTCATATTACCTGAGGCCTGTGTCGAGTTGGTCCCATCAGGCGCCTCCCCACGTGGCGGATAGGGGAACCACACCAGGGGGGGGGGGGGTCTCGGGCAGGAGAAGCCTTAACAGATAACTCGTGGTCCTCCAGGTTGGGGTTGAGCTTAGGGTTAGCGCCCCTGTCTTGGAAAACAGACTAAGCTACAAAGAATAAAAACTGAGTTATTGAAAGGTTGTCTGTTTACACTAATACACGAAAAATACACTGTTATACTGTTCCGGTGATTGTCAGTAACAGTTATTGTTTGTTACTGATGATGGTTTGATCACCTGCTTTTTGGAAACAGATAAATTCAATAACTCGTTTTTATTCTTTGAAATGAGTTTCCACAATTTCATTTAAATAAAAAATAAATAAAGGTGTACCTACATTGTTTTTGAGAAGACTCCTAAGAATAGCATTGATTGGACTGCTATAAATGAGAGATTCTTCAAGGCGAGCTTCAAATGTTATGGAACGCCTCTTGAGATTCTTCTTGCTTTCTTGAGATGACAGGCGAAGCTTTAACTGCCATAAAGGAGAAAATAGAGCTTTATTTGAAGTGTTTGAGCGAGGATGTGGTTCCTTCCTGACAGCAGTATCGAGTAAAGAAGCCGAGTGCCAAGAGTATTGTTCGTGAGATAAAGGGCTAACACTGCGATAGAGTTGCCACGACATTCAGCATACAGTCGGGTATGGGAGAGTGGCAAAGCCTGGAAACCCATCAGATGATTGGGGATCTGTACTACCAACCGCGTCACCTCAAACACTATTCCACCCAACAACTGGAGGAAGTACTTCCAGGGTATGTTTGAGGAGGCTAGAGCCGAGTTTCTCGGTGATGCAGGAGTTGCGCACCCCAGTCAGACAGGTGAATGGGAGCCCTTCTTAGAGGGCGAACTGTTGGCAGCATTGAACCACTCCAAGAATGTGAAAGCAGCCAGTCCAGGAGGGTTACCCATGGTATTCTAGAAATATGCGGGACATGAGGTGTTGAGGTTGTTGACCAAACTCTTCAACTAGATCTTGGAAGGAGAGGATATTTCTGAAGAGTGGCGCCTTATGTTTCTGGGGTTCACAAGAAGGGTGACAAGAAAGACATGCACAACTATCGCGGAATAAGTGTCATGTCATCAATATGCAAACTCCTCAACAATAGACTTGAAAGCTATCTTCAGAATGGGGCGATTTCTGAAATGCAGTTCGGTTTCACGTGTGGGAAATCATGTATGGACAAATCTTCATACTCCGGCATATTGCCGGAAAGATATCTGCAAAGGGCTAGGAAGTTCATTTTTTTCTTTATTGATTTAGAAAAGGTGTATGATTTACTGCCTGTATCAGGCTTGTGGCCTGCCTTAACACATTCAACTCGATCGGTTTGGACCGGAAAAATCCAGAAAACCGAAATTGATTTTTTCCATTTTTAGTATGTTAGAGGTGTGGGAACACAGCAACTATGATAAAAATTATTGTTCCATGCATAGGAACGTAATTATAGGTGAATTAATTATGGACGCGGATCCGCGTCATGTCGGTGTTTTGGCTTGTCCGAACACAAATCATCGAGAAATGTTCGAATTTCTTCATCTGAATATACCTGCGATTTCAAAGGATGCAAGTAAGAATGCAGGATGAGGAGATTGAACAGAAAATACATTGGAGACATCGGAAGAAAAAACAAAATAATAGAATAACATGAAGGAATTACCTTTCTGGTTGGACTTAGGCTCATTGTTGTTGGTAGAAATGGCTCAATCACAATGATAAAAAGTGCAAAGAAACAGTAAAAAACACTTCGGGGTGAACAGGTGAGCTGAGGGAGCAGACTGACGTTCAAGGCACATGAACTCGAAAACTTTTGGAGGGGGACTAAAAAACGAACTTTGCCCTCTGAAAGCTTACAATCCAACAAAGGTTTCCTGAGAGTTAGGAGACTATCCGACCGTCCGGCTATTTTCAATGCCGCCTTTAAAACACACAGAACGATGACGCTGATCCGCGTCATGCCGGTGTTTTGGCTTGGGAAGGATGACGCGGATTCGCGTCACGTCGGTTTGAATGTGTTAAGCAGTGTGGAAGTTGATGAGTCACTCATTTCCCTCATCAGGAGGCTCTACGGGTTGACAGATGCATCACTAAAGATTGGCCGTATGATATCCCTGGAGTTCCATACCACCAAGGGACTTTGGCAAGGCTGTCACCCACCTTGTTTAAGGTGTATGTGGAAGAGGTGCTAAAGGGGTGTAATGAGGCATGCACATGGATATGCATTACAGTAGCTGGGGAGGCAATTCATTACTTGCTTTTTGCCAACAATCAGGTCGTTATTGCGCAGGATAAGGAAGAGGCCGAATACATGGTTAAAAAAGCTTCACGAGGCGTTTGAAACAGCAGGCCTGAAAGTCAGTACCTACAAGACTGGGTATTTGGTGGTGGGTGGACAGGTCCAGGATCTCTACGTGGATAGCCTGGGGATGATACGCAGAGTGGACAAATTCAAGTACCTTGGGTCAATTTTGGGTAATGCAGGAACCTGTGGAAAGGATGTCGAACTTCGGATCGTCTTAGCACATGGGGCTTCGCACTTGTTGAATGGTTTGCTTTGGAGTACTGAGGTCCATCTGTGCACGAAAAAGGCGATAATCCAAGCATTTGGGGAAAGCATGTTGGTTTATGGGTGAGAAGGATGGGCATTGACCCAAAGGCAGAGACAGAAGCTGTGTGCCGTAGAGATGGAGGGCCTGAGACGAAGCTCCCGTGTCTCAAGGCAAGAACGCATGAGAAATGAAGTCATCCAAGACCCAATAGGTCAACCAGAGTCGGTAGTTGACAGACTGGAAAGGAACACTCAGCGTTGGTATGGGCACGTAAGGCGTATGCCAGACAAAAGGTGGGCCAGAAGAGTATTTGGATGGTCTCCCAGAGGTCGAGGAAGAAGGGGACGGCCAAGGGTAACGTGGTGAGGAGGAATTGTCAGCTCCATGCGCCTCACCCTTGTGAATGATGAGTGGGAAGACAGCAGACGGTGGAGTCAAGCAATATCAGGCAACCCCTGACAAGGGGAGAAGCTCCAAAAAGGGGGGAAAACAATTTTCTAAGGAAAACACTCAATCCATTTAAAAAATAGAGGCAATTAAATGTCTGGATCCACCCAGAAACGTTTCGGAACTTGAAAGTTTCTTGGGTATGATCAGTTCCCTGTGATGTTTCATCCCCTACTAAGCAAACAAGACAACCTCTAACTGTCTTGCTGGAAAAAATCACACAATGGAAATGAAATCACATTCATCGATACTCTTTCAATGATATTAGAAAGCAGTCGAAAATTGATATCAGTTTAGTTTGATATCAGTTACTTTGATAACAGTTTGGTCCCCAAACCTCCGTTGGTAAGAGTGTGTTGAACAAGGTAGGTAAAACCTTTCTCAGCAGTTTATACCAGCATGAACAGAGACCTGCTTATGCCAACCCCAACTCCTGGGACTGCATGAGAGTCGTCTCACTGAATTGCTTGGGGCCTTTCCCCAATGGAAAACACGTGGTGGGATATGATACACTTGAAGCAGTAGTTGTCACAGGTTTTTGAGGATTTTTTCCTATGGTATCTACCACAGGCGCCTATTGTAATTGTTACTACAGATTATTGAAAAGGCCGTTAAAAGTCATTTGATAGCAAGTCATCATTCAGTCGAGGCCGCTGATGGTGGTTTTTAAAATTACTATTTAATAAAATTACTACGTTTCAAATTTGTGCAGAGCATTATAGTTTAAGGAATAGTAGGTATTGATACATATATCTTTCATGTAACTAGTTGCTCTGTAAGAGATTAAACAATTAGAGAATTCAAAACTGTCAACAAGGGGATGAATGGTGATCTAGTAGGAGTTCACTTTGGGCTGGCATTTATGAATCCGTTCAATATAGTACCATTTTATATTCTGTTTCATTTTTTTAATGCATAGTAAGTCGTACAAAAAATTTTTAAGAAGAAGGTCTTCAAATTGAATTTATATGTATTATGTAATACAAAAATGGACCCAATATCTCATTAAGATTAAAATATCTGTACATACTATCAACATCGATATCCATCCCTAGTAATAATCGTTCTAGCTCCTTCAGATAGTTGGATTAGTGTGTGTTGACATGTACACAAATCCTTAAAATGTCCATAGCTACCCAGCAGTTGTCGAAATTAGCAAAACTGTAGGTGTGTGAGGGATGGCGTTCAGATTGTCCATTATAAATTTTATCAAACTCCGACTGTAACTTTTATCTATGCATGTGTTACCTCGCATTACTTATATCACCCGTGGTAAGTATGGACTTGGATGATCCCATATGACTTTTATCAGGATCAGACAATACCTTACGTTTGTGCATGGGCAAACGTGAATTCTTTGTAACTCCCCCAATTACTTGACAGAACAATCCAGATTTAGCTGAAATTTGGATTGGGCGTAAAAAGTTTGGATATCATAAGTGTTATCAAATTCAGAATGGAAATTTTCCTCCGTATGTGAAGTTCAGTTTAGGGATGGTCTTATAATATTTCCATGTATTCGTATTAATTAATTTAAAATAAAATTGAATCACATTGACCCATCAGGAAATTTCCCTGTCAACAGGGCGTTCGTATAAAAATATGAAAATTATCAATATCTTCTAGTAAAAAAATGTTTATACAGTTGTATAGCAAATAAGTTTAAAAAAGTTGTCACTTTTCTATAAAGTTGTTGTAAAAAAAGTTGTTATGCTGTTCTAAAAGTTCTTATACTTGTATAACAAATAAGTAAAAAATTGTTGTAGAAAAGTTCTTATACTGTTCTTACCACAAAAAGAAGAACGAAAAATCTCATAAAAAAAATAACTTCAAAAAAGTGTAGAGGGAGAAGGATAAAACATAAATACTTGATAAATTAACATATCTTTATTTCAACTTGAAATGAATCCCAGGGCGTTTTGGATGTGTCTTCAGGAGGAAGGCCTTCATATTAACCTTGTCCTTGGCAATCCAGGGTCCCCAATTCTCCTTGGTCCCACCTGGTTCAACACTGCAACAATATTGGCAGCCTAATTTCAGGACGAGCCTAGTACTAAGGACCTATAGGGTTACAGTAGACTAATTTTTTTGTTTTTTTTTTCAGGATTGGCATCCTCCCTTTGCTGTTGATATAGAACAGTTCAGATTCACACCCAGGATACAGAAAATTAATGAACTTGAGGTAAATCATCGAGTGCCTAAATTGCATAACAAAACTATTGTATGATACTGGAAATATTATACAATGCTATTCTCTCTTTACTGGGTAGAGTGATACTTCCTTCATTATTTCTTGACCTGTTCAACAAAATCATGAGGTATAATCTTGGAGATTGACAAATATGTGCTATTCTGGCAAACCGGTTAGATTTTTCTCATGAACAAACAACACAAAAAGCAAATTTGGAAAAAATCAGCAATTCCAGAAACGTGGGTATTCCCCGTACAGTTAGTAATCCGGAATTTGCAGTCTTTTGGGAAGATTGAGTGAGGTTGAGGATGAGATGATGATGAAGAACCTGATCTGGTGGTTGGAGTAGAGATGAAGAAAAGGAGCCAGGGCATCTAGGAGATTCATAGAAATTTGATGATTATGTCTATGAAGTTCTGTTTGTAACAATCTTTGGACATTCAAGTGGAAACGAACTGTCTGACCAGTAAATCCCTTCTCTTTTTCCAGTCATATCGACTTGGAAACGTTATCTGAATTCACTAGCTGCTCTACATACCAGATACCGTGAAACTGATACAGTAAAGTAAACAGCCATTTCAGGCTGGGGCTTTTCATCTGACTGCCCTGCCAGTGACGCGGACGTGATCAGCTGTCCTCCAATGAGAGGATCAAAATTGGATCTGATCATTTCGCTCTTTACTTGGCTATTCATTGTCTCACCCCCCTTGAATGGAGAGGGGTTCACCCAACAGCTGCATGGGTCATACTTGGACGTGTCACAGTGGTCACTCATCCAAGTGCTCACCATACTCAAGGTATCAGCTTCGTTGCTTTCACGGGAACCGGTTTATTCCACCTGATAATGCTGATGAAACTGATACAGATTGTTGTATACTGAAGGGAATTTGTTTCCATTGTCTGAGATGTAAAGTGAGGAATGTGAATCAAATCAAGATCCTAAATTTGGTAATATTTTATACATTAAGTTTATTAAAAAACGTTCAATAACCTAAGTTATGGTGGATAGATGGTTATGGTAAGAAGGTGTAAGGAAAGCCCCTTCTCTACCACCCAACGACCCCGTTTGGGGGTTCAGTCACCCCAGCCTAGCCGTCCCAGTTATCCCACACCCTGGCTCGTCATTAGATCAGCCCTTCATTCTCACTGTTCACACTTCAGGTTACGTATCTAATTCCTCTGACTGTGTGTATCTCATGTTGAACAGTTTGTAAAAAGCGATTTTCTTCAACGTTTTTTGATCTTGGCTTGCTCATGGACTACAATTACTTTTTGGCTTTTCGCGGACTACAGTTTTTGATCTTGGATTGTTCATTTACTAAAATTGATTTTGACTATCAAATCCTGGTCCTGAATCATGGAACCACCCACCCCCTCGGCTACTGGTAGTGAATTGCGGGAGTTCTAGAAAATACATTTTCAGGCCCATTACATAATTTCCTATGACCCTTCGGGTTGGAAAAGGAAAAATAATAATTTAGTTGGGTGAAGGTAAGATTATGTCCGAGATGGGAAAATTTTCCTTTTTGTTTGGGGGGTTTTCCCTACACTTGGGGACTGTGTGCACCTGTGGCTTGAGAGTGGGAACCTCAGGGACGAAACAGAACTTCGCCCACACATCTTGTTACAACTTGTGAAATACAGTTAAGAGAACGAGGTATTCTAGTCATTTTTTAAAATTTTGTTCCAAAGTATATTGCTTGGGATCAACAAAAATCGGGTCTGTTGGTGAAGAAAATGTTGACATGAAATTAGAGAAGCAAATGGAAATTGGGGGTATAAAAGAAGGTGGGCGTGATGTAGAGATAATTCACTGCCTCCTCAAGCTTCAGAAAAACACAGAATACCAGGACAAATTAAAATGATGTAAACAAGATCGAGAAGGGAATAGCATAGCTGAAGTTTCCTCTAACATAACTTGACCGCTTTTGAACGATAATTAAAGTAATGTTAGACTGAACGAGCAGAGAGCTCGATTGCCAAGATTCCTATTGATACTATAATACCTTACCCCGTTAACGCATGCACACATAGCCCAACCACGATGTAGACTTGGGACCCGCGCTTTTTCAAATTCGGATATCTTTATTTCGCATTTCATTCCTTACATTACACAATTATCACCTTAAATTTTATCACCTTATCCCACACTCTGCCTCCTTTTCACAGTTCTTGAACTAAAATATTCCGAAAATCATCTCATTTTTAGACTCACTGAAATACCCCATTGGTGGAACCAATAATTTTGTAGGCTGTTATTTTGGTTGGTACCTATGTACGAAATAATATGTAGAAATACTTTGAAAATTCGAATTGATCTATCGTAAATCACACACAGGGAGGGTGTCATTTTCAGTTGAGATTAAAAATTGTTATGCTTGAGGAGTTTAAACATTATATGTTGAGCTTAGAAAGTAAAGATTTATATTTGCTTTTTGTAAATTCTATTGAGTATATATATTGATTATATATTATGATTTGGTAGAACTCCATAGATGCTGAGTTGTATGGGCAATTTGCTTCAGTTCTATTATCTTTTAGTTTTATTGATTCCTTACTTGTTATAATTTTTTTATTATTATTGTATTCTGGAAACCAGACATAAGTTTGCTCATTTCAGTTGTGTTCTGTAAAATAGGAAGAGTGGGGAATTATAAATGAGTGGTGACAATCAATTGATCTCTCTCAACACAAGAATAAAATGATGGGTCAAATGTATTTAGAAATTTAGTTGTTTAAAACAGTCAAGTGGAGATAGTCCTGCAAATAGTCCTTCCCCAGTTCAGATCATTATAGAATAGTGGGTCGTGCGTATCTGATGAGGAGTTGCTGGTCTCCCATGGGGCGCCTCCCCATGTGGTGGATAGGGGAACGCCCTCCAGATATGGTGGGTACTGGGGGAATAAAACACCTAGGGCGGACCAAAACCCGTTGCTGCTGTCTTGCAGTATTGGGGGTTGGCTCGTTAAAGGCTAGAGGAAAAAAGCGTCGATCACAAATTTCCTGGTTCTCTTGGTAGGGGTTGAGCGTGGGGTTAACAGCCCCTCCTCGTAAAAGTACACATTGTTATGAAACCTCAACAGAATGAAGCCAGGCTGATCCGTGGTACTAGACATGGTATGGACAAAGGACATCGAACTGGAAAACCCCACAGTGCCTCTACCCCTGATGTATGCATAGGGACCTGGAATGTGCTCTCCCTCTATTGCGCTGGTGCTCTCAAAATCCAGCTTGACCAGACAGCAATGTTAAAACCGAGCATTATAGCACTCCAAGAGATAAGATGGATCGGTAAGGGATCATTGGAGAAACGCGAAGCGACTCTTTTCTATAGCTGCTCAAAGAAGAGGCGCGAGCTTGGCACCGGCTTCCTTGTGCACCGGCGCTTGAAGCACTTGGTGATTGGATTTACCACTTCAAGTGAGAGACTCCCGACCCTACAAATAAGAGGGAAGTTTTTAAAATACAGCATCATAAATTGCCATGCTCCAACCGAAGAGGCATCTGAAGATGACAAAGACACCTTCTACGAATCACTAGAAGAAGCCTTTGATAATAATTGCCCTCTGCATGATGTGAAGATTGTTCTTGGCGATTTCAATACTCAAGGTCAAACCTACTATAGGTTCTCATAGTAAGCAATAGGTTTCCAATGATAATGGAATGAGGCTCATATTTTTTGCTGCTTCAAGAAACATGGTAGTGGGCTCCACACTATTTCCACATAAGGATATCCACAAAGGAACCTGGAAAGCGCCTAATGGAAAGTATGTCAATCAAATTGACCACTTGATGATTGGCACAGAACCCTTAGGGGACCTAACACCGATTAAATCATTTCCTTGTTATGGCGAGGATTGGGGCGCGCATATCCAATGCCCTAAAATGTGCTACATATAGCAGGACGGTTTACGACGTGGGTGCTCTGAACCCCCCAGATGAAAGTAAGCAATAGTCTGAAGTGGTAACTGAAGTATTGACAGAAGCTGAAGCGATTGCTGAGTAAAGCATTGAGGAAAGATGGAAAATAGTCAGGTTAAGTGTGCTGCAAGGGGCTGATAATGTGATAGGAGTAGAGACACCGCAAACGAGAAGCGAGACGTAGTTTGACGATGATTGCAAGGTAGTAGCTGAAGTCAAGAACAAGGCTTATGCAAGAACTTTGATATGCAAGCACACTAGAAGTTTGAAGCAGAAATACAGAGAGCGCCGTAGGTAAGAGAAGAGACTGAATACAGACGAAAGTTAGAAGAAGGATGAAGAAAAGAGCCTGGCGCAAGAAGAAAATTGAAAATATGGATGTTTTGAAGGATCATAATAAGAGCAGGAAATTTTACCAGGGGCTCAGTGAATGACACTAGGAGACCACTTAAACCTAAGACCACTCTGATGAAAAAAAACGAGAGGGGCAGGGTTATCAGCGATGACAAAGAAATATGTATAACATGGCAAACTCACTTCGACAACCTGCTAAATAAGGATCATTCCCATGAATTGACTAATGCTGATGGAGTCAACCCTGAAACCTATGAGGACCACCCAATAGACGAGATTAATCCACCCACAGTGGAGGATGTGAAGCAGGCGACAGGGAAACTCAAAAATAACAAGGCTGCAGGAACCGATAAGATCCAGGCTGAGCTACTGAAGCATTCTGGTCCTGCACTAGAAGAACAGCTATTCAGGGTTTTTAGTCTTTGTTGGAACTAGGAACAAATGCCCAAAGAGTGGAATGAAGGCATTATGTGCCCTATCCTTAACAAGGGAGACCCTATGATCTGTAGTAACCATCGCGGTGTCACCCTGTTGAACGTTGGATACAAGGTGTTCTCAAATGTTATGTTTTAGAGCCTCCTCCCGTTTGTGCAGCACGTGGTTGGAGGATACCAAGCCGGGTTTCTACCTGGAAGCTTCAGCTTACTAGATATTAGAAAAAACAAGCAAATTTAGCATTGCTACGCACCACTTGTTTGCAGATTACAGGGCAGCATATGACAGTGTGAACAGGCAGTGCTTTCAACTTTCCGAAAAAGTTGATCAGGTTGGTCGGAGTGAGCATGGCTGAGGTGAAAAGCTGTATCAGGGTGAAAGAAATCTTTTCTGATCCACTTGAGCGTCAAGGTGACGCTCCTTTGTGACTGATGTTTACCATGGCACTGGACAATGCGGGCTTGCAAATAAGAGGAACCGTTTTCCAACAAAGTGTGCAGGTTTTGGCATTCGCGGATGATGTTGATATTAAAGCTAGGAAAAAGCCAGACCTGGCATTCATAGCACTTGAAAAAGTGAGTCAGGAAATGCAACTGATGATTAACCAGTCAAAAACAAAGTACATGCCAGCAGGACCAGCCCACAAGAGGAACGTGCATTTGTATATATACCTGGCTGGATATCAATTGGAAACAGTGAGTTCAAATATACCGGCTCAACAGTAGCAAGTAAAAATGACCCTTCCACCGAGATCAAACTGGGTCTCATGGGTACTTTGCTATGACCAGTCTCTTCAGGTCTAGGCTTCTCTCCCACACAAAGTGCTGGTGCCCCCCATCCCTGACCTGTGCCTCTGAAACATGGCCCTTAACAAAAAATGACTCTGAAATACTCAGTAGATTTGAAAGAAAAGTTTTACGTTGAGTCGTTGGCCCAGTATGTGAGAGAAGAAGGTGGAGGCGCCATTTCAATGCGGAACTGTATGAGATATCTATTTTGACCCTCCTGTCTCACGCGTGGTAATGTCAGCCAGACTCGGACGGGCTGGCCATGTCGTTCGGATGGAAGACGCGGCGATTCCAAGGAGGCTGTTGTGTGAAGACCCGGGCAGACCAAGAGGGAGAGGAAGACCAAAAGTTAGATGGTTGGATGTAATAGAAGACGACCTCATGAAGTTAGGACACAAAACGTGGAGGGCAGTGGTTAGGGATCGAGTGGTCTGGCAGAAAATTGTGGAGGTGGTCAAGGTCCACAATGGACTGTAGTACCATAAAAAAAGGGTCGTGCGCATAATGAAAAAAATATTGCGTATTTCTCAGTTTTTTTTAATATTTTAGTGAAATCTTGAAGCTAGTACTCTACCCTGAAGCACTTTATCCTGATTTGTTGAAATTTTGATTTGCTGTAATGGCAATACCAATTTTCTCTGGTTTCAGTCCGATCCCCCCTGAATTCATCCTCTCTTTTCAGGCACACACAAGAATAAAACTTAATTTTCTGGATCAGATTGCCAAGTTTTGGGAGCTCCAAGGCTCTCCATTGAAGCTCCCATCTGTTGAGAAACGAATTTTAGACTTTTACACCCTACATCAACTAGTTCAAAGAGAAGGCATGTTTATTAATTCTTGTCCTTTTAGTTGTATTTGTACGTACATCCTACTGTCACGGCTATCATTGAAGTTTGATTTTGTATTTTCAACATTTCCGTGAGTTCCTACAAACATTTCTGTTGCTCTGGTGATGGAAACCCTCGCCCATTATAGGATAAACCGTTCAACCACATGCAGTCTCATATGTTGGGAAAATGTGTCATAATGCGTTTTTTGTGTTTAGGGGGAGCCCATAGTGTCACCCGTGGAAAAAAATGGGGTAAAATAGCTACTCAAATGGGCTTGTCAAAGGATAATAGAGGATCTGCTACCACTCTGAGGTTACATTATGAGAAGATATTGTTGCCCTATGACATATTCTTGTCCCTTCAAGATGACAGAAATGAAATGAATGGTGTAAGTACTATGTTTCGATTCTTCTCCGTTTGAGAGCATTCTGAATCCATCTCGAGGTTTTGACATTCCTTTTTACTTTCCTTGCCCGACCCAAAGGTAATAGAAAAGTATTGCAACACCCTGTATAAAATTTTCTGAAACATCCAATTCTTGGGTATTCACCCTACCTGATACCTTATCATATGTTTCAGACAAATTTATGGCATATGTGTGTAAGTAATCCGTGTCCGGTTTTGAGGCTCATTTTCTATTCACTTCCGAAAACTCCTGTGGAAAAATCAGTTTTCGGTCCATTATTAGGTTAATAAAGAACTATGGTTATGCACAATGAACTTGTCTTATTGCACTAGTAGTAAGGGATGTCGTGTTGATGACCACCTCCTCCCCGCCTGCTTGTATCGGAAACGAGCTCGTGTCGCCATTACGTCAACTGTTCGAGTCGTGGAATATGCCCAACATGCCCCCATCCGCCTCCCTAGAAACCCTTTAGAAATACCGGGAAAAATCCGAAAACGTCCACCCATCGACCTTCTCTACCTCCGTGGCCACGGAAGACGTCCCTCGGGCTCCTACAGGTGAGTGTCATTCCCATCCAGATTAATACTGGTGCGATTTATTTATTAACCGAATTTTACTGTCTATTGAATCAGCCTTTGGTGCAGCTATTACAGTCCTCTGGTCTTATTTGTTCGTTTCTTTATAACCTCAGGGGATAAAAAATCTTAAAAATACCGAGATTTTACGTTTTACGCTCAATATTGGTCCTTGCGTAGCCTGATTCAAGTAACTTGTAGATTTGGTGAATTTTTATTTCATGTTAGGTCTTAACTAAAGGGGCAGTGAACATAGTTCTAGCCAAGTTACCAGCACCAGTTGAGTTATATATCTGTTGAGTACACCATCTTGTGGGAACATAACAAGATTGATCCTTGAAACTGTCTAGATATTTCTGTGAAACTGTTATCAGTGGTCAGTTATTGACGGAACAAACCTGATCCTGATTCTTGATTTCATTGCACTTAATCTGCTTTCTGAATCCGGCCATTTTCCTTGTTCTGTCCTGTAAGCAACGTCAACCCTGGTTGAGGAAGCAAAATAAAATCAGTAGGCACTACCTTGTGAGCCTTGTATTAGCCTCTACCTATGTTTACAACTGAAGTTATGATTTAAAAACAGCAAGTGGTATCAACTAGAATAATAATTGTACGCATTATAGTATGTTGTTCTGGCCCGTCACTGTCCCGTAGGTATAATTCACGCACTGTACACTAATAAGTTGTAGTAATAAATATTTTAAACTATAAGTCGATCATCAAAACTCGCTCGATTGATTTTGTTTGCTGTTCAGCTTCGTTTTCATTGCTGACAAAGCTATCAGTCGACTCCGCAGTGTAGCCTATCCACATGTCGCTTGTTAGCACGAAATTTCCATTGTCAGTCACCCACACCGTGATAACAATTTAGGTTGTTTACGTTCTGTAGCATTAGCACTAGTCTCTCCCTTTGATCGGGGTATTTGTGTTGGTGCTTTTCTCCTGATAGGTTTGCTGCTTCAACGGTGCAGATAGTAGACTGTTTTTGTTCTTCTGGTGATCTTTACACGTTCAACCGTGTGACTGATATGCAAAGATGATATGGGAAGACGGACCAATGAGCTTCAAGCATTCCTCTACACGTATACGCGTAGTTCTTCCCGTGCACGTGAAAAAGTAGATTGTCCCATGTACGCGAAGAACTACGCGTTACGGGAAAAGAATGCTTCAAGCTCATTGGTCCGTCTTCCCGTATCAGCGTTTCCACGATTGAATGTGTAAAGATGACGGGAAGTACAAAAACTGCCTAATAGAATATTGTATTTATTTTAGTTGAATTTCATCTATTTACATGCAGTAAATGGGCAGTGACGTTTTCAACGTAGGCAGTGACAGTGACAGTGACATGTTACTTTTCTTGTTTATTGTTGTTGATATTTCGATTGATTGAAGTCAGGGTTTTATAACTATCATATATATATACACTAGTATTTATATTCATTTACCTATTGCCAAGTTGGTAATAGTTTATTCCTTATATTTTTGAATTAGGTACCTACTTACTTTATCATGATAATAAATAAGGTATCGATCATGCCTGTGATTGATGAGCATGTTATATTTCTCCACAAGTCGTTGTTAGAACGAGTGATCCGGGTCGAAAAGGTTAAAGTAAGGTGAAAGTAAGAGGATTATCATACGCAGTTTATGAATACTCTTCAGAAATAGTCAAGTTTGAGGACCCGTGCTGTAGTGTTCAGGAGGTTATGCCAGCGGCATTTCCTCCTGATCATCATCAGTCGCTTGATATTTCCACTGGTAATTGTGCCTCATGTGGGAACATACAGATTCAATTGCCAAAAATCAAGTTACCAGAATTCATTGGTGAAATCAGGTCATGGCAGTCGTTTTCTGAACTCTTTCTTGCTACAATTGAAGTTAATTCCCAGTTGAGTGACAGGAAGAAACGGAAGGTCACTCTCCAGAAGGATGGAAAACTGAAACCCTCCAGCAGTGGTTGAAAGAGTTCGATGAGGTCTTCCAGAATGGCACGGGCACTATACGCAATCATCGGGCCGTGATACATCTGAAAAGTTTTTTTTTTTTTTTTTTTATATCATCTTTATTGTTACAACTGTGTGTACACATCTAGTAACTTCACTCTGTTAATTTATTTAACGTATTGTGGTTCATAGATCACTACCTACTACCACTCATCACATCACTTCAGTGAGATGTAACTAGGTCCAGAGGTTTGGTCCTTTTCAGTCTTCGTAAATCGCCGCTGTTGTCCAGGAGATTCAGTACTTCGACATTCCTGTGCTTGTGGAGACGGTTCTCATGATCCGTTGCTCGATTTTTTACAACTTCGCTCACCATCTTAATTTTAAGGTCGCGATGGAGGTCATCCGTTCGGATATACCAGGGGGCATTCACTATGCTCCTGAGGATTTTGTTTTGTGTTGTTTGGATAATTTTCAAGTTAGTTCTCTTGGTGCAGCCCCATAACTGGCAGCCGTAAGCCCAAATCGGTTTGATCACTTGCTCGTACAGTAGCATTTTGTTATGTGTAGGCAGTTGGGATTTTCTTCCGATGAGCCAGTACATCTTCTTGAATTTTAGGTTTATTTCTTCCTTCTTCTTCTTCACGTGCTCCTTCCAACGGAGCTTCGCGTCCAGAGTCATTCCGAGGTACTTAGCTGTATTTGCATATGGAACAATCTGGGAGTTTATTTCAATTGCAATAGGGCTCACTTTCCTGTATGTAAAGTTAATGTGCGTTGACTTAGCTTCGTTGAGTTTTATTCTCCATTTTTTGGTCCATTGATGGATGCTATTCACGGATTCCTGTAGTTTTCCCGAGGCTTCCTCGACTGTAGAACCTACTGCCAGGATTGCTGTGTCGTCTGCGAACGTCGCTGTCACAGCTTCTGCTGATTTTGGGAGATCCCTTGTGTATAGTAGATAGAGTACTGGCCCAAGGACGCTACCTTGAGGTACTCCTGCTTTTATTACACGTAATTGGGAGTATTCATCTTCGTGTTTTACCCTGAAATGCCTTTCTGTTAGATAGGACACCAAAATCCTATAATACTGGGTAGGGAGATCCCTGTGTAGCTTTGCCTGAAGCCCCTTATGCCAGACTTTGTCAAATGCTTGAGAGACGTCAAGGAATACTGCTGAGCAGATTGCCTTCTCTTCAAAGCATTTCTCTACCACGCTGGTGATCCGGTGTACCTGATCGATTGTTGAATGCTGCTCTCTGAATCCGAATTGGTGATCAGGGATTAAATTTCTCTCCTCGATTATAGGTTTTAATCTCTTTAAGAGGAGTTTCTCAAAGAGCTTGGAGATAATTGGTAAAAGGGAGATGGGTCGGTAGGACTTTTTTTCATATGTTGGTTTACCTGGTTTGGGTATCATTATCACCTCTGCTACTTTCCACTGCAGTGGTACGTACTGCAGCCTAAAAGACGCATTGATTAGGTGTAGAAGTTTCTTTAGCCCTTTTTCTGGGTGGGCAGTCCCTATTCTGTTCATTTGCTGCAAGAAGCTTAATGGTAAACTTCGTGAGGACTTGGAGCGTCATCTGTTGACTGTGCCAGACCCATCCATAGCTTTACTTGGTTCCTTCAAGAGCAGGCTCGAGTGTTGGGAGCATCCCGCTCTGCCGGTGACTGTGGCTGTGAAGAAATCACCATTAAGCAACCGGCATCCAAGGGAGCAACGGCCTTGATGGTTAGTGCTAATAATAACACGGATTGCTGTTCGAAATGCAACAAGGCTCATGTGTTAGACTAGTGTAGAGTAAAAAAGAAAAACGGAGTTATTGAAAAAATAATCTATTTCCACTAATACACAAAAAAACGCGAAAAACGCTGTTATACCGGTTTCAGTGATCAAACCATCGTCAGTAACAAACAATAACAGTAGCAGTTATCAGCAGTTAACAACACAACAACAATAGCAGTTATTGTTTGTTACTCGAAACCGGTATAACAGTGGTTTTTGGGTTTTTTTGTGTTATTGGAAGTAGACTATTTTTTCAATAACTCCGTTTTTCTTTGAAATGGGTTTCAATGATTTCTTCGTGATTGATCAGCGACTCGCATTTGTCAGAGAAAATCAGTTGTGTCTGATTTGTTTTGTCCGTGGGCACTTTGTGGGGGCTGCACCAGGAATGATGGCAGGAAGTACTGCCCAGGTACACCATTCTCTCCAGCACATCAGGCGTCCAGAGGCAACCAACGAGTTTTGATTGATCCTGCTAGCCAAGCAACTTTTGTAAGAAGATCTTGTGAGTCCAGGTTGGACCTCTGGATTTCTGCCATGGAGGTTCCAGTTTTGGGTATGGGTAAAGTTTCGTGGGGGGGTGCTGCAGTTTTCACCCTGTGCAGTCAGTTGATTCAAGTTGTTGCGTTGGTGGTTGACCACATAACTCGTGCTCCTACTGAATGAGTCAACCCACTATCTGTGGAGCGGCTTCATGGACTTCAGCTGGTGGACCCAAACTACAATAAGCCTGCTGCTGTGGACATGTTGCTTGGTGCAGAGTGGTTTGGCTGTATCATATTGAAAAAACCCATCCAAGGCCAACAGGGTAATCCTGGTCTGCGGTGCATATGGGGACCATTGTGTTGTCGGGTGTCATCAGAAGGCAGCTGCAGCTGTGCAGAGCTTGTGTCTAGCAGTCACTGGTGAGGCACCATCCGCTGATGTACTCACTCGAAGATTTTGGGAGCTTGAAGAGTCGCCCAGAAATGAAATTTTGTCACCTGAAGACCAAGCTTGCCATGCTTGGAAATGTGTCTACTGTCTTGCGCTCATCTGCTGGCCGTTATGTTGTAGCACTGCTGTTCAAGACCGATCATAAACCATTGGGTGACAGCCGGCTGGGTGCTTTGAGTCACTTCTTGATGTTGGAGAAACCGTTTACATCGGAATTCAGCTCTGAATACTCATTATCAAGAATTTATGAGAGATCATTTGAATTAGGATCACGTATATACATCACCTTTGTATTTTCATGTAGAATGATACAATGTACACTCTACCTGAATTGCAAGTTTCGTGTTATCTTCGATTCCTCTGTGACTACAAGAAATGGACCATCGCTTAACCAGGTTCTTCACAGAGACCAAAGCTTCAAGCTGATATTTTGGACATTCTTCTGCACTTCCAGCTGCATGAGGTCATGCTGGTGCCTGACATCAGACAGATGTACCACAAAATAGCCCAGCATACGATCACCATGATTTTCAGAGTATATTGTGGTGGTTCTCAAGGAGTATCATCTGGCAGCCGTGACCTATGATATGTCATCTTCTCCATTCCTGGCTATCAGGGCCCTACTTCAGCTGGTGGAGGATGAAGGAGAGCCCTTTCCCAGAGCATCTGAGGCCCTGTTGGATGACACATACATGGATGATATCGTAAAATCTGTCTCATCAGTGGAGGATTCAGTTTAAGTCTGAGCTGGAGCAGCTGTTGGGGACAGCAGGCTTTGAGTTACGCAAATGGATGAGTAATCATGAGGACATTCTGAGGTCTATTCCTCCTGAACACCATGCTGTGTTTGCTGAATCCCTTTCATTTGATGGCAAAGGGGAGCCATCTGCAAAAATCTTGGGCTTAGTTTGGACGCCTGAGGCTGATTTATTCTACTACAACATTTCAGAGGCATCAGCTTCGGTCACCAAATGCTTGATTATGGCCGACATCACCAAACTCTTTGATCCTCTGGGCTTTGTGTCCCCTGCCATATTTATGATGGGAAAGTGCTAGATTAGGAAAAGACGGCGGCTTGGGATCGGCTGGGATGATGTTTGTGAGCACTGGAATCGTTTTAAAGAAAAGGTGAGTGCTCTTGAATAGTTCTCCCTTCCACGCAGGGTTCAGCTTGACAACCATCAGTCGATGGAATTGCACGGGTTTGCTCACAGCTCTGACAGGGTTATGCTGGGGTGGTTTGTCTCCGATGCCAGTGGCTTTCTGGTGAAACCAAGGTATACCTCATGTTGGCAGAGTCCAAGCAAGGTAGCTCCTTTCAATGGACACACCCTGCCTCGTATTGAACTTGGTGGAATCGAGTTGGTTACTCAATTGCTGGACCATGTCTCTACTGTCCTGTTACCATTTGTTCAACCATCCGTTACTGTCAGGAGCGACTCAGCTGTTGCATTGCACTGGATGAAGAACTCCCCTCATCGATGGAAGGCGTTTGTTGCCACTCGGGTTAGTGCCTGTCAGAGAAGAGTTCCACCAGATTGTTATCAACATGTTCCAACCAGTTGTAATCCAGCCGACTGTGCCAGCCATGGGGTATTCCCCCAGGAATTGGTGGATAATCACCTTTGGATTTCAGGCCCCTCTTGGCTTGCCTTGCCTGAGGAAAATTGGCCTTGTCTGTAGTTGTTTGAGCCACCAGATTTGGATGTGATTGAGGCAACCTGTATTGCCGAATTCCGATGTAAACGGTTTCTCCAACATCAAGAAGTGACTCAAAGCACCCAGCCGGCTGTCACCCAATGGTTTATGATCGGTCTTGAACAGCAGTGCTACAACATAACGGCCAGCAGATGAGCGCAAGACAGTAGACACATTTCCAAGCATGGCAAGCTTGGTCTTCAGGTGACAAAATTTCATTTCTGGGCGACTCTTCAAGCTCCCAAAATCTTCGAGTGAGTACATCAGCGGATGGTGCCTCACCAGTGACTGCTAGACACAAGCTCTGCACAGCTGCAGCTGCCTTCTGATGACACCCGACAACACAATGGTCCCCATATGCACCGCAGACCAGGATTACCCTGTTGGCCTTGGATGGGTTTTTTCAATATGATACAGCCAAACCACTCTGCACCAAGCAACATGTCCACAGCAGCAGGCTTATTGTAGTTTGGGTCCACCAGCTGAAGTCCATGAAGCCGCTCCACAGATAGTGGGTTGACTCATTCAGTAGGAGCACGAGTTATGTGGTCAACCACCAACGCAACAACTTGAATCAACTGACTGCACAGGGTGAAAACTGCAGCACCCCCCACGAAACTTTACCCATACCCAAAACTGGAACCTCCATGGCAGAAATCCAGAGGTCCAACCTGGACTCACAAGATCTTCTTACAAAAGTTGCTTGGCTAGCAGGATCAATCAAAACTCGTTGGTTGCCTCTGGACGCCTGATGTGCTGGAGAGAATGGTGTACCTGGGCAGTACTTCCTGCCATCATTCCTGGTGCAGCCCCCACAAAGTGCCCACGGACAAAACAAATCAGACACAACTGATTTTCTCTGACAAATGCGAGTCGCTGATCAATCACGAAGAAATCATTGAAACCCATTTCAAAGAAAAACGGAGTTATTGAAAAAATAGTCTACTTCCAATAACACAAAAAAACCCAAAAACCACTGTTATACCGGTTTCGAGTAACAAACAATAACTGCTATTGTTGTTGTGTTGTTAACTGCTGATAACTGCTACTGTTATTGTTTGTTACTGACGATGGTTTGATCACTGAAACCGGTATAACAGCGTTTTTCGCGTTTTTTTGTGTATTAGTGGAAATAGATTATTTTTTCAATAACTCCGTTTTTCTTTTTTACTCTACACTAGTCTAACACATGAGCCTTGTTGCATTTCGAACAGCAATCCGTGTTATTATTAGCACTAACCATCAAGGCCGTTGCTCCCTTGGATGCCGGTTGCTTAATGGTGATTTCTTCACAGCCACAGTCACCGGCAGAGCGGGATGCTCCCAACACTCGAGCCTGCTCTTGAAGGAACCAAGTAAAGCTATGGATGGGTCTGGCACAGTCAACAGATGACGCTCCAAGTCCTCACGAAGTTTACCATTAAGCTTCTTGCAGCAAATGAACAGAATAGGGACTGCCCACCCAGAAAAAGGGCTAAAGAAACTTCTACACCTAATCAATGCGTCTTTTAGGCTGCAGTACGTACCACTGCAGTGGAAAGTAGCAGAGGTGATAATGATACCCAAACCAGGTAAACCAACATATGAAAAAAAGTCCTACCGACCCATCTCCCTTTTACCAATTATCTCCAAGCTCTTTGAGAAACTCCTCTTAAAGAGATTAAAACCTATAATCGAGGAGAGAAATTTAATCCCTGATCACCAATTCGGATTCAGAGAGCAGCATTCAACAATCGATCAGGTACACCGGATCACCAGCGTGGTAGAGAAATGCTTTGAAGAGAAGGCAATCTGCTCAGCAGTATTCCTTGACGTCTCTCAAGCATTTGACAAAGTCTGGCATAAGGGGCTTCAGGCAAAGCTACACAGGGATCTCCCTACCCAGTATTATAGGATTTTGGTGTCCTATCTAACAGAAAGGCATTTCAGGGTAAAACACGAAGATGAATACTCCCAATTACGTGTAATAAAAGCAGGAGTACCTCAAGGTAGCGTCCTTGGGCCAGTACTCTATCTACTATACACAAGGGATCTCCCAAAATCAGCAGAAGCTGTGACAGCGACGTTCGCAGACGACACAGCAATCCTGGCAGTAGGTTCTACAGTCGAGGAAGCCTCGGGAAAACTACAGGAATCCGTGAATAGCATCCATCAATGGACCAAAAAATGGAGAATAAAACTCAACGAAGCTAAGTCAACGCACATTAACTTTACATACAGGAAAGTGAGCCCTATTGCAATTGAAATAAACTCCCAGATTGTTCCATATGCAAATACAGCTAAGTACCTCGGAATGACTCTGGACGCGAAGCTCCGTTGGAAGGAGCACGTGAAGAAGAAGAAGGAAGAAATAAACCTAAAATTCAAGAAGATGTACTGGCTCATCGGAAGAAAATCCCAACTGCCTACACATAACAAAATGCTACTGTACGAGCAAGTGATCAAACCGATTTGGGCTTACGGCTGCCAGTTATGGGGCTGCACCAAGAGAACTAACTTGAAAATTATCCAAACAACACAAAACAAAATCCTCAGGAGCATAGTGAATGCCCCCTGGTATATCCGAACGGATGACCTCCATCGCGACCTTAAAATTAAGATGGTGAGCGAAGTTGTAAAAAATCGAGCAACGGATCATGAGGACCGTCTCCACAAGCACAGGAATGTCGAAGTACTGAAACTCCTGGACAACAGCGGCGATTTACAAAGACTGAAAAGGACCAAACCTCTGGACCTAGTTACATCTCACTGAAGTGATGTGATGAGTGGTAGTAGGTAGTGATCTATGAACCACAATACGTTAAATAAATTAACAGAGTGAAGTTACTAGATGTGTACACACAGTTGTAACAATAAAGATGATATTAAAAAAAAAAAAAAAAAAACTTTTCAGATGTATCACGGCCCGATGATTGCGTATAGTGCCCGTGCCATTCTGGAAGACCTCATCGAACTCTTTCAACCACTGCTGGAGGGTTTCAGTTTTCCATCCTTCTGGAGAGTGACCTTCCGTTTCTTCCTGTGAAGTGTTTCGTATTCTGGCTCCGTCAGGTAGAGGCAATTGGAAAACCAGTGCCCAGTTCATGCCAAAGAGCGGTACATCCGTCACGCTCGTGACCACAACTGGTACTGTTTCCACCTTACCGAAGCCTTCCGCCCGTACATCAGCTTCCCCAAGTGTCTTGACTTTCAACCCTGTGTAGGCTACTAGGGTCGGTGTCTTCCGTAATTTAGGTGCCCCTATTCTCCTCCAAATAGTTTCGCTTATCACTGATTTTGAAGCACCTGAATCATAAAGCATTTCTATCGCTGTCCCATTAATCCTAACGGTAATGTAGGCCTCGCAACCTGATTCAATTTTCCTAATAAAGTCTACGTGGGTGTTAAATTCATCACATGACTCTGACTCGGAATCCCCTCTTAACTTGTTTGCCCGGGTATCCCTTCGTTTGATCTTGACCTTCCCCGTTTTCAAGCATACCTTTGGGAGGTGATTCATCTTCTTGCAAATAGGACATTCTTTTCCTACCGCCGCGCAGTCCGATGGGTTTTGGTGGAGCGACCCTCCACATTTGAAGCAGTGTGAGCCTCTGATGAGGACGACGTCCGGCACGCTGTGACCTGATGACGAAGCCTGCGCCCTAGGACTAACCCGGTGTGCAGTTGCTGACCGAGACTGAATGCTCTCCTGTTGCAACTTAGCATTTTCCAATAAGTGGGCAAGAGCCTCAACGTCTTCGAATGAGCTTTTGACTGAAGGATACTTCCGCAAGATCTCTTGCTGCCAGTCGGGCTGATTAATACCAAGCAGCAGCTGATCCCGCAAGTGCTCCTTCAACCCCTGCCCGAACTGACACTTGGTGGCCTGGCCACGTAACCGAGCTATAAATTCCGCCACCGTTTCCGAATCAACCCTCCTGAGCTGATTGAACTTGAGACGTTCACAGAGGGAGACGTCTTTCCTAACAAAATTCTTTTTAAGCTCGCGTAACAGGTCGTCATAGGGAACAACTTCTAACTCTTTTGGATAAAAACAGTCTACTAAAACGTGGAACGGCTTGGAACTCATCTTAGCTAAGAGATAGTTCCTTTTCTGGTCCTCGTCTTCTATCTCACACTCCCCCAGCGCAAACTTAAACCGAGGCAACCAATACTCCCAGTCCTCCGCATCTGGGTTGTAACTGTCTATGTCAAAATCTTTAAACGTAAAACGCCGATGTACATTCCGTACCTCAGGTTCCTCATTTTTCTTACCTTTTCTTCTCGTCGCCATTCTGTAGCAGCTTGAAATTACACTACGAAAGAAACTACTCGTCGTACGTGAACATTAGAAGTGATTTTTATTAAATCCAAAACGAATCCTAACATCTTGTTGCTAGGTTGTGTAATAGCTACGCAGTCTCTTGGATGGAGTCGCCACAGAAATGAAAACATTTGCATATATGGTGGGGGTGCATGAAATAATCAAAAATAACCTAGTTTTCATCGCGTAAATGCTTGATGCAGGCCTCCACGAAGCGACGCAAGGAAGGCAACGCCCGGACGGTCAACGAAAGAGAATTCCACAATCTTGCCCCAGTAATGAGAAAAGATTTAGAGAGGGTTCTGCTTGAGTGACGCATTACGAGTAGGGCGTTCGATCCCAAAGATGGGGCTGGGGTGACCAAATCGTGCAGATAGGGAGGGAGTAGCCCCTTCGCAATTAAGTATACAGATTTGAATTGTCTACAGATGTAATATTTAGCATGGGGTAGGCATAACACGTTGTAGCCACTGACCGTCTTATGTTAAATGCATAACGTATGCAAGCATCGTATGCAACATGCAATCGATTAGATAGAGCTGCAGATAAGGAATAGGAGAAGGATGAACTAAAATAAAAGAAGTGGGGTAATACCAGGGCAGTGACCAGTCGTTGTTTGAGGTATGGGGGAGTAAATTTTGACCATCTATTCAAGGAATGCAACGATCCGTTCACCCTTTGGCAGATGTGTGAGACTTGGGACTCCCAACTTGAGGTGTTATCTAGATAAAGGCCTAAATTCTTTACTTTATTCGAAAACGGGACAACAGCCCCGTCAATTAGAACTGGAGGAAGTTGATTAGTCAGAATGTTCTGCTTATAGAAGGTAATCACTTAGGACTTACTAGGGTTTATAGAGATTCCGTTTTGTTTCGCCCACTTAGATACTGCAAGAAGATCTAGATTTAGTTGATGAATGGCAGTAACCATTTCATCCCCGAGGCAGCTATGGATATAGACTTGCAGCTATGGATATATGGAATAACAACAGAGATTTGTTCATTCACGAGAACTTTCTACCAATTCTTGTCAAATTGACCGGATTTTTGTATTTTTGTCCAAAAAAGTAGGGCAGTAATCTTTCTGATAAAAGGGAGGCGTCAGAGCCGGAAGCAAGAATGAAAACAAAGCTATTACCTTGGTGTTAGAGGCTTCCCGTTGGGTTGGCGTATCACCCGTCTCTCCTGAGTGGGCCTGGAGGCGGTCGGGTTGGGATTCGTCTTTGCTGGGGGATATCCTGTGACTTGTTTGGGGTTGTTTTAGCAAGTTGTCCAGTCGTGATTGTCCTTTTGCAGCGATCTCGCCACCGTTTCTTAAACCCTAATGGCTGGTTTCAGACAGAATTGAAGGCGTTCTGCTGCCCTGAAGGTCGGGTTTGAGGCTGTTGCAATCCGGATGGTCCGGTAGGCTTCCATTTCTTAGCGGAAGGCAAAAGGGTGATGGCCATGTAATGGTTTATTATTCCACTGTTGGTGTTCGCTGTTGCGTGGTGGGAATGCTGCACCGGACTTCCTCCTTCCTCCCTTCTCCGCCTTAATTTCCTCAAGTCGGTCTCTGAAATATTATCTTTCTTTAAAGCCATGAACAAATGTCCGGATCGTAGCGGGCAGCGATGGCAGCGGCGAAAAGTAAACCGCATTGTTCTGCTATTTTATTTCGGAATGCGCCTCCGACTTTGACGAGCTTTTCGTTTGCAACCTTTCCGATGTGACCTTCTGTCACTATCGATATTAGTGCTTGGGGGGAAAGGACAGACGAACCTAAGATGTTTATTTTATTACGGCGTACCCTATTACAAGAGAGGAGTTACATTGATAGTAATATATAAAATAAGAGAAAGAGAGAGTTGAAAGGAAAAGCTCACAATGTGCATGAGATGCGCGGAAGTCGAAAAATAATGGAAATCAAACAGATATCAACAGGTACTAAAACAAAAATAAATAAATATCTATAGCTGTTACCAAAATAAAGGAATTCAATAAATTTTCTATCTGTTAAATTGAAATTGTGGTCATCACTACATTCGAATGGCTTGCAAAGGAAGATTCACCTTATTGTCTGTCCCTAAAATCCTTTTCATGCTCATATATTCTTTCTCTGAACTTCCTACCCGGTTGACCACGATATTCAAGTCCACAAGAACACTTCAATTTAACACTTAAAGCTCCATATGTATCGCTATGTATATACAAGTGATTTCCCCCCCCCCCCCCCCCGGCCGTGTAAGTCAGATGTATACACAGGCAGTTACTCTGTTACAATCGTCCTACAGCCTGAAATCGAATTGTGATGAAATCTTATCATTCTTGAGATGTTATAGATACTCTTTCAGCTTTAGCGTTTGGAAATGTCGCTTACAGAGGTCAGAGCGATTTCTCAAAGACTGTCTTTGCATGGAGCTAGAGGAGATTCCCTTCTAGCTCCATGCAACAGTGTGTGTCATATGATACATTCTTTCTTTTTTGTTGGAACGTAGTTGGGAATGTCTTAAAATGGTAAGAATCATACACGTTGAGTATTTTCACCTTACTGGAATTAGTAGAAGTACTGTGGCACGGGTGGAACGCCATGATTTTTAGGTGTGACGCTTTAAATGTTATACACCCCACTTTTATGTTGAAGGTTAATTCTATGTTGATACGATGTGAAATGTCCCCATACTATAGTGGTAACTATTCCATGTGAAATGTTCCCATACTGTAGTATCTAACTCTTTTCTTCAGATCCCAAATGCCCTCCCTACTCTACAAATAATTAAAAACCTAGTTATTTAAGAAATAGAATCGCAGGTTTAATCATTCTGAGAAAATTTTGTTAATCTTAATGTTGATTGGGACTTCAGAAGGAGGTGAAATTGGTTAGAGAGCAAGTTGGTGATGCATAATTATCACCAAGGACGTTATATTGACTCGACAAGAAAAAGGTAAATTTATTCTGTTTCCTTGAGGTGGTAGCATGGCGTTTTGTGATACGCTAATTCCCTGCAACTGCCCCCCTTTTGCTTTTGCACCTTCCTCGACTATGTGGAGGGTGGGCTATGTTCCTAAGTCATCTTACAAATTTGAGTCATAGGGAAACGAAAATCGCCAAATTTCTGTCACAGGACTCCAATACTGATAAATATTTTTTCCTGAAACATAGGGGCAAATTGAGTTTTTGGTGGTCAAAATCACTGCAAATCGGTATATATGGACAAAATCACCAAACATCATCCTTAATAAAAACGGCGTTATAATGTAACAAAGTCCATTTCCACGAAAACAATGAATACAAAGTTAAATCGATTTCGACGGTTAGGTCATCATCAGTAACAAACATGAACCGATGATGTGATGTGATTTAATTCGTATCATCCTTAAGTTAAAAATTGAAAAAAAGGTGTTTCTTGGGTGTTGTAATCCTGTAGATTGGTGACTCAGGACGTTGCAACATAAAAAGACTGTTTCAAAAGTCTGAAATAATCACATTAGCAATACTTAAAGGTGAAAATTGTTTATAAATTTGAAGACAACATTAACATTCCCAAAATGGAAATCCCCTTAATGGGAAAAATAGGGAGAGATGGTTGCGTCACTTACATATTTGTCCTGCTGTGCTCAATCTGGTGTTGGATTTTTAGGCCTGGGCCGTTAGAAAAGACCTTATGAGTTCGATTTGCCACTTTTTAGACAAACTTCTATCTGTTTATCTATGAAGCACATATTCCCCCGTTGTCAGCCGGGGATGGTCAGGGATGGTCTTGAAATATTGGTGGCCTAATTATATATTGAGCTTAGTAATCCATGGATTACACTGCACTAAATGTTTCGTTGAAATGTGAATGTTCCTATCATCTGTTTCTGAAGGATGAAGAAGTTGAACCCGATGTAGAAGAAGACAGTGAAACAGTTACAAAAGTTTCAACATCAAAATGTAGAAGAAAGCTAGGACAAGACGAAGCAAATGGATATATTCAGGACTCGGTAATACTCCTGTTTATGCCTGGTTTTCAAGTTGATTATTGATTTATATTGTCGTTTGATGTCTATAATAACACATAGATGAGGTTCTGAAAAAAACGGCCACCTGAAGATGATAAAAAATATTGAAAAACGATTAATAAACAATGTTTCTATGATTTCTGTTCATTCATTTGGAATTTCACAGGATAGTGAAGAGGAGCTGGACTCTTCCAATTGTAGGCAGACAAGATTGAGGAAAGCATGCTCCAATAATGCGACATATATTAAGAGGCGGGCTGAGCGTGACAAGTTGAGGACACCTACAAAGCAGACCATAGCAGCGAAAGAGGAAGCGAATATTGAAGACCCTGTAAGTGGTTTGATTAGCTTTGTCTTATTGTTGAACACTATCATTTGTTCCCCCACATGGTCTGTCATGCCATTTTTTGGATTCAGAATCCTTGGGCTGTATTTATAAACATTCCTTGGAGATCCGTTTAGGATATACTTTTCAAAGGGCCTAGCTCTGTTATAAAAAAACGCTGCAAAGTCCTTGTCACATGGGTTTATTATTCTACTGGACATACCTACAGAAATGCTGGCTGTTCATTTATTGTTTCTTTCATGCGTAATAATCGAAATAGCTATTTCTGGTGGTTTCCACCAATTTCGGCCCCCAAAACTTGAATTAGGTACGCTCCCTGTTTTTTTTTTGTTTTTTATTCAAATTATCCTTGATCATTGGTAGTACCATTTAATCGTCTTGATCCACGTGTTGACACTTTTTCTAGTGTTATTATACAAATTGATGGTGATTTCAGGCGATTTCGCAAGTTTTTGACTCATAAAAAATCAATTTTGGGAGCTGAACATCTGGTACAATCTCAATTCTCCACTCCTTGGTCAGAATTGACTTCATATTCGGTTTTCTCGTCCCCAAAAACATGGAAAACGATACCTCAAAAGCTCATTTTACTAACATGTTACTAAAACACAAAAAGTACCTATTTTTACAAACATTTTCATTCATAACACCCTTGGGTATATTCCGATCGGGCTGAAAAGTTTCGGGACACAACTAGGGCCCAAATGGAGCATGTGTGCGAAAGAACGACTTTTTTAGACCGAAAATGAAGCCTGCACACGTGATACGGCGGACGGCGTACGGCGGACGGACATTGCATTTTTGGAATCTAGGCACCTTGAAACGGAAAAGAAAAAATTTTGAGGGGGTGTTATACAAATTTTTTGCTGAGCGAATACATAGGTGTATTATTCACAGAATAATAAAACAAAATAAAGGGAAGGTACTTTCCTGTGGGGTGGTACAAAAAATCTTCATAAAAACTGAAATCAAATTGGAACTAAAATATTGCAGATAGTGGGCCTATTTCCATAATAAAATGATATATTTATTCCATGAATTTCTGAATTTCAAAGGTAAAATTATAAATTATTTTTCAATTTAATATTGTTATGGGGAGGTGAGATGGGCCTGGTTCATTCCTGCCCACTCCCCATGCACATCAAGGGGCAGCGCAGGACTGAAAAAGGAGCCAGAAATGGTAGGTACTCGCTGGCCTGTAATGGCCCTAGTAGAAACCTGGTAACGATGTGAGATGATGATGATGAAATATCTTCTGTGATCACCAGAAATGTATAAGAAAATTTAATAGGATTTTACAGTAATAAAGCTGAAGGAGCTTCAGTTAACTTTTTGGGCATAAACAAGACTAGTTTTACATGATGATGGTAGGTACCTGGCTCAGGATTGAACTGGCTCTAGTTGGCGTTGAGTTTAAAGTTCATCTTCAATCGTACATCACTTCAACCTGTTCGTGGTTATATAAATTGTCTTTTTCCTGACAGCCCAGAAATGAATACTTCATTCAACTTGGCAGATCCAAGTTTAAAAAAAAATAATAATTACCCAGGTACTTACCATCTTCCATCTTCTTTTTTTATCATTATTATTAAGTAAAGGTATCAATTTCAAATAGCTATTTTTAACGAATTCACATTTCATGAATCGTTTCATCTTATGTGAAACATCACCTTTCGGAAGAACAGGTAAGAGTGGGTTGGTACCCTTACAAGCGTGATGTCATAATAGAGACAGCACCTGGGCATTTATTATCTAATTGACAGGCTCTTCAGTACGTCTCAATTCTTTCAGTCAAATTTGACTTCAAATGGAATCTTTTTGATTTGATACGTAACTTCTTCGATTTTAAATTGAACATTAACATTGAAATTGAAATCAACAGTTCAGTCTAAAATTGGAAGTCTAACTTGGCATTGAGATTGTCTAATTGGAAATTGAATAAGTTTATTTTGAAATAGAATTGTCCAATTGTTAGAAAAAGTCAAAACTATTTCTTATGTGTTTACAAGATTAGCTAGCTATACCTCACTTCTGTTATCTACTTCTCTATTACTCCGGGTTTCATTTGTTATCAGGTACGGATCTTGGCTGCTGTGAATAACTTATGTGGTTGATCTGTAAGGGGCGTAAACTATAATAATAATAATAATAATAAAACGGGCCCATGGTACACAGCAAATGACATAAACTGACCCCTTTTATCACATCTGATATGTTCATTTTATGATTTTCAATTTCAGTTGGCTAAATATGTCTGTCATACCTGTCTCCGAGGGGATTCTGAAGAAGCCATGTTGTTATGTGATGGATGTGATGATAGCTATCACACGTTTTGTCTGAAACCACCACTCACATCTATTCCCAAAGGTATCTCATATAAAAATATTCGTCTTAGTCCCTGGTCTTTTCAGTCATTACTTTTCGAACTACCATTACATGCATATTATCATTTTCATAATTTGTACCACTTTACAAGGTTTCAACGTTAAGGTCTTACCCCCGGCTAGGGATCGATTCTACAACTAATTTGCAACAAAAAGTTTCGCATAGACATTTTTTGATAACGCTTAGTTTTCGAGTCATTTCGATTTAGGGAGTAAAGTCAAATCTGAGCATACTGTTGGAAAGAGCGTTAAATTTCCCGTCTCCCTAGTTCCAAATCATATGTTTTTAAGAGGATTCAATGGTTGGAAAATGAACCCAAAAGTTCCAGTCATGGAGCATGGCTAGAAGAGCTACTTTCAAACGAAATATTCGTGCTATTGTTTAAAAAGATGAATAGCAAGACACCATATCACTTTTCGTAAAATTATACAGTTTTTTTCGTGATTTAGCCATTTTTACAGATTTTTGACCCCTGTAAAGTCTAATTTGACCCGCTGATTTTTGAGAAAAATTTTCATCATCGACTCAGTCCGTTCATCGTGAATCACCATCCCACACAACTTCAGGTGAATTAATATTGATTTTAGCTCGTAATACCAGTTTTTGACCCCAAAAAATCCAATTTTGACCTCTATTCTGTATGAAAAAACGCTGCAAATCCCTGCACAATGGTTTATTATTTTGTACAGAACACCCTTCTGTTACAGATCAAAGCTCTGTATAGATAACCCTTCTATTTCTATACATATTATGTAGATCGCAGACCCTCCGTAGCTTAGTACCTAACCCCGTATTCGTTACTAGGTACCTACCTAAATCACGTGTTAAATGTTGCTAAAATAATTCTGTCGATGACAAACAGCAGCTAAAATGGCAAAACGAAACACAAAGAATGAAGTTCTGAAGGGAAATTGGTGATGTGGAGTGAACAAATACTCAGTACCGGTAGGGTTTCGATCTCCGGAACTTTGGCATGTCAGTCCATCATGTAAGCCTCAGTGCTATAGACGCCAGCTAGCCAAGAGACCAGTGATGTGCGATCTCATCCCTGCTTGATGCCTGCATTCACCCTTCTGTTTACGGCAAATTGTGTAGCAAATTTTATGACAACTTCGTAGAATGCTCCAGATGGTCTCAACAGTTCAGAAAAAAATTAAACTATTTAAAAATGCGAGAGAACCCAACTTCAAAATAATACCTTTTTCCGAGATAGGGATACTCAGGACATTTCAACCCATATTTTTCACCCCTTACAGTTGAGTGACAGTAACGCCGAGCTTCGAGAACCAGCTAGAACCCAAAAGGGCCCTATATACCAAATTCGTGAATTTTGGTTCATGGGAACTAAGAAAAAAACCGCGGACGGACGGAATTTTTTTATTCGATATTCGTATTCTACGTCCCTTGAAACCCTTCAAACCATCATATTTCGTGTTGGGCAGGAGGGGGGGTTATAATTTGTCTCTTCATGGTCGATTCCAAAGGTTTATTATTGACAGTAATAAACCAAAACAACTGAAGTGGTATTTTTCTCTCTACTCACCCATACCGCTTCCAGTGATTTTATATCAACTGTACGCGATTTTAGCCGTTTTTACCGAGGTTTGACCCGTAAAAACTAAAATTTGACCCCCTTAGAATTTTTGAAATTTGCTCATCGTCGAACTCATCCTTTTGTTTGGCAATACGAACATTTTGGCGAAATCTGGAATTTCTATCATGTACCCAAGGACAGATATTGTCTGGAGTGACAAATAAATGTGTACAAATACATTTTTGTTAAAATCTAGGGATGAAATCAGGATGTTCTGAAACGGATTTGCCTGTAAAAAAATTTCAAACATGCAAATTCATGAAATGCAATCATTCATTCATTGATTTTGTGTTGTGTGGAAAATTTTGGACCCATTGCAATAGCTTCACTTTCTTTGAAAATTCGCTAAAAGTTAAATTTCTAAAATCTTGGCAATGTCAAATTTTTCAGACGTTTGTAAGCCAAGATATTCTACCTGTTTTTTCCCCATTGTAACCCTAAAAGTTGACCCAGGAGCTCAGCTTTCCAACATTCTATTCAGTTTTATTTTTACAATGGAATTTTGACATAAAATTCGTGTGTCCATGTCAAAAATCAGGGGTTTTCCAGTAAAAATTGAACTTATAACTACTATAAAACAGGGTGGCCACCAGTTAGGGAAAAAATGTTGGTCAGGGAAGTCAGGGAAATTGAGTGGTGAGTCAGGGAAAGTTACCACATGTCCGCTGTTTTCTTGAGATTTTGAACTTACTGTTTTGCCGCTCTGCTGGTGTCCGATCATCTGACAGCTCCAGAGCATGTAACGCAAGCGCAGCGCACTTAGCGGCACTCAGTATATCATCACTGCCCCATCCGTCCCCTCAGCTCCCCGCAGGTCTTTGGGTAGATTGAGGGAATATGATTGGGAAGTTCGATTATGAACCAATCGATAGGTAATTCTTGTACAGTAATCGATGGCATTCGAATATTCCTGTGTTCTTCTTCCACTTCCACCAGATTTCTTTCCAAACTTGAATTTTCCTCTATTTCACAATTACATTGATATTGATTCAGCTAACATCGATGTTATAATTGATATTGGAACGGTAACATCGATGTTTGATAATACACAACATCGATGGTAAACCATCGAACATCGGAGTCAAATTATAGATGTTTCGGTAACGTCGACCATCAATGTTTCGGTAACATGTTCATCCCAAAGAAAATTGTAGGATTTTCGATTGGTCGAGCTGTAAAAAAGCTGTGTCGAGGGCCGGCATGTGGTTGATTCAGGCTTGCATTGTCCTATGACGGATTTTTTGTGTTGATGCTCGTTAGTTCACTTTGCTGTACGCTGGTTGGCGTTTCTCTTTCCTCGAAATTGGAAATTTATTTAGGTTAACACATTAATAAACACATGAATCCTTCAATGTAATAATATATTATTTAGTCAACTTACCTATTTATTTACCCTTCAGACATTTAAATTTGACAGGGGATATGCTAAAATTCGTGCAGGGAAGTCGGGAAAAAGGTGGAAGAGTCTGGCTTCAAAAGTCCCGGAAAGTCAGGGAAATCGCCAAAAAGATCAGGGAAAATGAAAATCCTGATTGAGTGGCTACCCTGTAAACTGAGTTAGGCATAAGTTTTTACGTACTTTTTCACGCTGAATCGAATGCTGACACTCCCAAGACTTCGCTAACACGTGAACATAGTGTTCTGTCCAATTTTAGTTTATTTCCTGTTACATACCCCCCTCAAGCGGTCGAGGTGGTCGATAAATTTTCAACTTTGATGGATACCAAGAACCGGCGTTTCGGCCTTGTGCATCAGAGAGGTGGTAGGTACCTCCAGAGCTGACAGAAGTTACAGTGTAAGGTCCTTCATACTTAGGATTCAGCTTTGCAGCAATCCGATTATCAGCTGACGATAAGGTAAAAGTTTTATGCAAGACTTGATCACCAACTTTGAAAGTTCTGTTACGGCCGGAGATTGTATCGGTAACTCTGCTGGGAGCTGGATTTTAGAAGATTACCCTCAACTAGAGGAATGAGGTCCGAAAGTTTCCTCATTCTAGCAGCCCACTCGTCAGTGTCTGGAGCAACGCCCGGGGAACCTTTGTCATGAGGGATAGTGCGTCTGAAATGAGAATTCATAGGTTTGATTTCCCGTCAGTGATTGAGAAATGCGGGAGAGTATTTAGTGGAACTGTGCACTGCGCTGTTCAGCGCAAATTGTAGTTCACTGAGGTAAACATCCCATTTAGTGTATTTCCCTTTGTCCAGGTAAGCAACAATAAGTTGTCGGACGTTCCTATTAGCTCGCTCTGTCGGGTTAGCTTGGCAATGGTAGAGAGGCGTTGTTTGGAGCCAATGAACGAACTGACGAACTAACGAAATTGCTAGCGTTATCGGTAATCAAGGTAGAAGGAGCACCAAACCTTTTCAAAATAACGGATCTGAATTTGTTCAAAATTACATTGGACGTAGCAGAACGAATTGGGATCAGTTCGACCCACTTTGTGAATACATCTTCAAACACCAGTAGGTACTTATTACCCGTTGAACTCGTTGGAAATGGGCTTATCAGATCCGCAGACACAATTTTCCAAGGAAGCGTTAGGTATCTAGGGAACGTATGGCCCACTGGAGTGGAATTTTGCGGTTTTACCCTTTGGAAAATATCACAACGACGAATATATCTGACGATGTCTTGATACATGCCAGGCCAAAAATAAAGTAGGCTAATTCGCCAGTGGGTTTTTGCTACGCCTAGGTGGCCAGCTTGAGGGTCATCATGGCATTCCTGCAAAATTTTGGATCGCAAATTCCAAGGAACTACCAGTTTCCATTCTTCGCTGGGGTCTTCTAGTTCCCCTTTGAGGAAGGATTTCCGAAAAATAAACAAATTGTTGTTCTCTACCTTCCAGTCTGGATGGACATCGGGACATTTCCGAACTTTATATAGTTTCCTGTCATACCAAAGGTCTTCAGTTGATGTTTTGGAAGAATCAGGTTCGACGGAGGCGATATAAACGACAGAGAGGGCTTCCTTGTGACTTGGGATTTGGGACAACGCATCTGCAACACAATTAGGTTTGCCTTTCTGGTATTCTATTTGGAAACGGTACGGTTGTAAACGAAGAACCCATCGTGCTAGTCGACCTGAGGGATTTTCCAAACTCAGTAACCAACGAAGGCAAGAATGGTCGGTTATGACTGTGAATTAATAACCCCTCTAGGTATTGCCGGTTCTTCTCAATTCCAAAAATTACGGCTAAACATTCCTTTTCTGTTACGGTATAATTTCTCTCTGCCGACGAGAGGGAATGGGAACAATACGAAATTACACTTTCCATTCCCTTGTGTACCTGAGTGAGAGAACATCCTGTGGCAAAATTTGAGGCATCACACTGCAAACAAAAGGGTAGGTTAAAATTGGGTCGGGCGAGAATTGGCGCGGACGTGAGTGCTTTCTTTAGATTCTCAAAAGCATGTACCTGGCCATCTGACCATTCCCATAGCTTATTTTTCTTCAATAAATTGGTAAGTGGAGAGACTATTTCAGAAAATTGAGGTATGAAACGACGGTACCAACCTGACATTCCCAGAAAACGTCTCAACTCTGTCACATTTTCCGGCGGAGGATAGCTAGTAACGACGTGGGTTTTCTCAGGATCTACGCTGATTCCGTCTTCGTTAACTCTGTAGCACAAATAGCTGACCTCCCTGCATCCAAATTGGCATTTTTCCACGTTTATTCGGAGCCCAGAATCCTGTAACCGGTGGAAAACTTCTTCAAAAAGGTAACAATGGGTTGTAAAGTCCGGCGTGGCGAGAATAATATCGTCAAGGAAGACTAAAACTTGAGGATATAAGTCGAGAAATACGGAATCGGCTAATCGTTGGAACGTTGCCGGAGCATTCGTTAAACGAAACGGCATAGTGCGAAATTGGAATAACCCACGGCCAGGAACAATAAACGACGTAATGTCCCGGCTGAGTTCGTTGGCCAACGGGACCTGCAGGAAAGCTTGCTTTAAATCTAGCTTACTCATATAAGCAGCTTGTCTCTATGAGTCCAAGAACAAGTTGATATTCGGCATCGGGTACGAATCCTTTTTCGTAATGGCGTTGATCTTCCGAAAATCAATACAAAACCTATAGGATGAATCATCTTTACCCACCATAACAACGGGAGAAGCCCATCCTGCGTGGCTGTTCTCAACGACCCCAGATTCCAACATCTTATCCAGTTCCTTATGCATTATTGCTAATACCTTCGGTGAATAACTGTAAGAGCGCTGCTTAATAGGTACAGCTGAGCCAACGTCAATGTTATGCATGATTTTCGAAGTGAGACCAGGTGAGTTTTCAAGAGATTTTAAACCTTTAGACAATGCTATACAATACCTTCTTATCAGCAGGCTGCAACATTTGGATTCCGCAGCTGATGACGGCGAGAGGATCGATAATGAGGCTTGAGTCATGGGACGATACCATCGGGAACTTGAGCAGGGGTTCATTCGAAAACCACCAAACGCTGTTCTGTGCATCTGTAATTATGCCACAATGCTTGATAAAGTCTAGCCCCAGAATTATGGAGAAAGATAAGCTGCTCAGATAATAAAATCTGAATGAATTATCCCTATTCCCAATTTTGAAATTCAATTTATGGAAGTTGGACACTGTAGCATGAACTCCATTTCCCATTTGAACGACGAAAGGGTGCTCCTAATTGATCATTTCCCCCACAGGGGTATCACTGGAATCTTCCAATCCCAGTAAAACTAATCCCTTTTGTCCAATGAAAGACAGAGCTGAACCAGTGTCATATAATGCCGGTGCTGAAATAATTAATGGTTGTTTACCTTCAGAAGTGTTGTTAAACCCGACTTGGAATGTCAGCAGCATCATGAGAAGTTCTGACGAAGGCGTCGTATCAGGTGCGAGACATACTTGCGAACCGGTAGGTAGCTCAACAACAGAAGATGGAATACTTGACGAATTTGGAAAATTTTCTATTTCACTCGATGGATTGTGTTCTGAAAATATAGGGACGGTAGGTTGACAAACAGAGAGGTACGGTAGAAAGAGTGAGATGATTTTGAGAAGTGGGGTCTGATGACGTTATAGGAACTAAGCTGACCCCTGTGGCTGGTTCCCCGATTCGTTTTTTGACGAACAGTTCGGACAAGTATGGACATTCACCTCGGGATGTCCACAACTATAGCAAAACATTTTCCTAGGTTTAGGACATTTAGAGAACACATGTGGTCCTTTACAATTCCAACAAATAGGTGGTTCTGACTTTCGTGTGGGGGGAGTCCCTTTACCACCATACGTAGAGGTATTCCGATCACAATCAACCCTATCCGGTTTTATTTCGGGTCCTGGAGATGAATCACTAGGGGAACTGGCTGCATAGAGCCGAAACGAATCGGTCTGTTTTTTAGGGGGCAAACGGTTGTTACGAGAGGACTTGGAACGGTATTCCTTGGATTTATCCGTAGGTTTGTTGTTAAAATTGTAACTGTTACCTTCCACCGCGATAAGTTCTTCTCTGCGGGCGTAATCCGTGATGAACCCAATCAGCTGATCATAAGTCGGAACCATATTTGCTGAAAATTTGTCTTCAAATGCTGTGCAAGTCGACGAATCCAAATGACTTAAAGCCAACTGAAGCTTTACGAAATGGAGTGTCAACGAGAGAGAGCGAAGTCAAGGCATTCCAGTTATTTTGATGGACTGTGAGAAACCTCTGCAATTCTGAAAGAGATGGATCACGTATAGGCTTGAAATCCAGTATCCTAGATATGAAATGTGAAGCTTGAATGCGCTTATTATCATAGCGAACCTTCAAAGCAGAAATTGCTAAAGCATAACTCGCCTCATGTAGCGGGAAGCATGAAATAACTGGCAATGCTTCACCCTTTAAACTTGACTTTAGGTACTGAAGTTTCTTGACAGGTGATAGTTTGTCATCTAAATGGACCAACGATTCAAACAACGAGAAATATCCCATCCACTCGTCAATCTTCCCGGAAAACGTAGGTAGTGGGATACGAGGAAGTTGTGAGGAGGTGCTTGGGTCAGTCGCAGATCTATCAGATTCGAGATTAACAGGGGCGGTATTTGACCTTACTAGATCTAGGTATTTACTCCGAACAAAGATCGAGAACCTGAATATATGGAGACTTTATATCAATTTTCTTCAAATTCTTAGGGTCCTTACTAGCCACAATATTATACGAAGTCATCTTGTGGTTAAGCTCTCCTAATTGTTCCTTGATCTTATCAAGACGGTCATAACTATTCCTAAACATCTTAACCTCAGAAGTAGTCAGTGTTTTACTTTTTTCATAAATCCGTTGCAGATTAGCAAACAACAATTCACGCTCTGAAATGAGCTCATCATGTCGCGCCTTATACTTCGATATTTTCTGCTGATCCATGATTATCAGTACCTACTTTAGACAGATTACAATAATTCTTCGGTAATATAATGTGTACCTAATCGTTATAATGTATAGGTAACTTGGTGGTGGTATTACCTAGGTAGGTACCTACAGGAATCGGCGATATAGTTACCAAGTAGCTAACAATAGTTATTGGTATGAGCTCATCGGTGAGGAAGTAGATATATCCTCTGCATGTACAGGTATCCTCGGCTTTTACGTTGGACGCTACTTTGTAAAGTCGTGAGAAGGTATTCAAGAAATAACTCGGGCTCCTGGTGAAACGGAAGTATATTCTCCGGTTCGTAGGTATACTGACGAAACGGTACGATACTTCTAAAGAGGGGGAAAAAACAAAATTCAGTCCTTGGATAAATAGAGAGGGAAAATACACTGGATGCACGGGAAGCGGTCCAGAACAAAAGAAATGTTTCTTTGAAGACGAGGAAAATTGCAGTCCTCTTGGCCCGCAGGTGTCACGTCGGGATTGGTCGAGCTGCGAAGGTTCGAGCCAATCAGATCTTCCACAGAAACCGCGAGCGCCGAATTTGAATCAAATTTCCTGTTGCACTACAAAAAAGATGACTCTGTGGGTGAGAGCAGCGGTAGTTGACCAATTGGGTGGCCGAAGCTACCTCATAAAAACGCAGGAGCAGCAGCTGTGGAAGTGACACATAGACCAACTTTCGCCAAAATCACCAACCTCAGCGATGGCAGATGAGCCTCCACCAACAAATAGTGAAGGTCCTGCTTCCCCAGCCTTTCATGGTTTCACCCCACCGTCTGAGACCACATCCGCAAATTCAGCAGGCCGTCGACAGTCTGCCGATATCACCAATCTCTCACCACCTACAGACCAGACCCCTGGAAGACCCTTGCGGAATAGATACCCGCCTAAGCGTCTCTGTGATTGAAGTGACGTAAGATCTCATTTTGATCTCGATTTCTCGTGAATTAACAAATCTAATTTATTTTTTGTCAAGATGTATTTTTTTTTTTTTTTTTTTTTTTTTTTTTTTTTTAAGGGAGGAGATTATGTTGTGGTTCGAACCCAGACATCAAATGAAAAACTGAAGTAGAATAAAGAATAATGATAACAGTATCAGTAAATAAGTAGTTACCAAAAAAGTGTCACGTGCTCTGCTTTTCTATCATTATTATACCCATTCCAATTTTGAAGTATTATTTAATACTAGAAAGAAAGTAAATTATAACAGTATTAATCTTGTGAGCAGTTGCATTCGATTGGACGTAAATTTGTTTTGAGTCAGCATTTTAAATCTCATGAGTGTTCTAGAGGCATTCCTGATATTGTTTGCACTTAAGCTGATCATCTCCCTCATTTGTGCCTCATGGTCACGAACTGATCATTTAATGATATTGGGGTACCTATTGTTGATGAGCAGGCTAATTTGTTTACTTGCGGTGGAGTAGTGAATGTTAAAATCATCATACATACCTGGACCTTGTGAAGGATAGAAACTCATCACTTTCATGTTTATTTTGTGTAGATAGGTTTGTAGTGCAAACGGGTATCCGAACAAGGGAGGAGATGATCGGCTTAAGTGCAAAAAATATCAGGAATGCCTCCAGAACGCTCCTGAAATTTAAAGTGCTGACTCAAAACAAATGTATGTCCAATCGAATGCAATTGTTCACAAGCTAAATATCTTCCTCAGTTTGAAGCTGAACATGCACCTAAGAACTCATTTTCGTTTGCCGCCCTTTTGGAATGATTAGGTACCTACCTAATGCTGAAGGCGATCATGATAACTTCCGGAAGGTAAACATAGTATTCACGTGTTCGGGACTCACAGGGGCGTTGCGTCTATAAGACCACTTTGGATACTGTCCTGGGGCCTTTCTGATTTGAAGAGGAAGAGTGAAATGCAAAGTGTAGAATTGCAGAGTTTTACCCTGTTTTGAACAGTTCTGTTCCTAAAGGTTATCTTTCGCAAAGTGAAGACTCTGCCGTAGAATGACATACTTCAAGTCATTCGGTTTTTAGGTTTTATTTCTTCGTTAAATTGAGCGTCTGGTAGTACCAGTAAAAAGAAGAGAATTCAATCTTTCGATTAGGTCTAAAGGTGGTCCAGTTAGTGTGAGGGCAAGCATATATAATAGCATCAAGTTAGCTCCACTGAGGCCATCAAAATCCTCTACATTTGGGAGGAAGGAAAAAGTTAGGAAAGCCACAGGTTGTTATTGTTAGTGATGAGGATGTTGAACGTGCTCGACCTTCCGTCGGCCGCATTCATCGAGCGCAAATTAATTTCGTCGTCAGCGACACAACTTTTAGGGGGGTCATTTCACCTAACCAAATCCCAAGTTAGCTTATAGAAAGACCGAAGACTTGATGAAATCTGTTTCAGAATAAAACTGTCGGAACGGTAAACTGTAACAGTTGTTGGAGGTTACTCCACAAAACAAAGGTTACTCTTCAGAACACTCTTCGTTTCGAGTAGAACTGCAGACTCGAAGTCTTTAGGGACAGAAAGTTCTCCTACTTTTCATGATTCTCAAAGTGAAGAGAACAAATGATGATTTGCAAAGTGAAAAGTTGAAGAGTTTAGGAATGGGCCCCTGGCACCCAAAAACAGGAGTAAAAAAAATCCAAGCATGTGTTCAATAGGCATTTGAATTTCCCTCTATAAACTGTACCTAGCTTTTTTCACGAAGTTTAACAGTGACCCGCTGGATTTCTCTGGCTTTGGATATTTAGTATTTTAGTAGAGCATCCATGATGGTTCCTTCATGAATGTTAGCTGCCCTGTAACTCCGAAGACCAAGCACGTTATCGGAATATAGAAACATTAATCGATGTCCTGCAATCGAAATCGAAACCTAGGCTCCTGAAACTAGCAGGCCGCGTGACTCTAGTGTTCCCATGGTAATTGAGGAAAGTGGCCTGTCCGCGCGGGCTGAGTGGTGTGGTTATGCAGTTTGCCACGCCCTCTGGGCCATGTCCCCAGAATCTGATTTCCACTCAAAAATCGTTCCTGTTCACAGTCGATTCAATCCTTTTGATTCAACTTGTCATCTCAATACGAGATACTTACGTCTTCCGATTGGTTTTTGTTGTTTCCTGATCTCATGAACCACATTTGCTTTCTCTGTTGAGTGCGTTTTGTCCTGTTTGCTGTTTGTGGCCTTGTGGGTTGATCGGCGTTCAAACCCACAGATGAGTACCGAGCTTCTGGTCAATAGCTTCTCCATTCAAGCTTGTCAAGGCCGACAGGTCATCGTTTCGTTGTATTTTAGGGGTAGTTTACTATATTTTTGGACCACATGAATTCGGTGGTTTTTCGATAGTGTTTGTACCACGTTTTTGGTAATGTTGATCAAAAGTTTAGGAAGAGATAATCCTTTGCTGAATATCACTATATTAGTAAATAAAGGGAAGGTTGTTGTTGCCTTGAGGTATTTTGCAGAAAAATTGTTGGTTTTGTGTTCTGACTTGGTGCTCCACCGTTTTCAGAGCCCATGCACAGCTACTGCTAACTCATTTTATAGTTAAAAGTTTGATTTCGCGAAAAACTTCGATTTTTGGCATAGAAATTACCTCAAATTCCACTGTAAAGGTGAAACGGACTTGACGTTGGAAAGCTGAGCTCCTGGGCCAACTTTTAGGGTTACAGTGGGGGAAAAACTAACATTTCCAATGTATTACAAATTTCACTTTTTGTGTTTATTTTCTAACCATTGAATCCTCTTAAAAAAATTTGATTTGGCTCTAGGGAGATGGGAAATTTAACGCTCTTTCCAACGGGGTACCTACTCATTTGGTTTTACTCCCTAAATTGAGGGAGTTAGGTACCGCCATTGAAGTGAAGGTCGATAACATGAAGAAATTTTAAAGTCCAAATAACTCGAAAACCAATCGTTTTTCGAAAAATTTCTAGGTGGAACTTTTTGTTACTGCAAATTAGTTTCAGAAGCTGGTGGTACGGCCTTAGTAACGTGGACATCCTGTACCTATATAAATGAATTGTATAACTATAGTAGATTGGTATAACGGATAACTATAGTCGATTGGGTGCCAGCTCCAAACAGCTCAGTCTTCGAAATGTATATTAATTAAAGACTTGGACTAAAATATTTGGTATCTATTTGTTGTAGTGCTTTAATACAAATGAGCATACCATGGCCAACCTCCTTATCACTTACGTGACACCAGAAACTGTATAGGCACTGTGTAGCGCACAGCGACTAGAGCGCTTTGTGGAGTAGCGCTCAAAACAGGGAGGTAGTTGATAGGAGCCGATACAGGTTAAAAGCGATTTACGCTGATCGAACTCTGTTATCATTCATAAGTCTAACCAATAATTCGAGTAGTTTCTATGTAAAGGTATTAAGGTACAGTACCACTTCTAGTAACATAGAGATACAGACGAGTTTCCTTCTTTTCCAACACTTCAGAATAAAAAAGAAACACTTTTCTTTCACAAACTGGTTCCCTGGATGACGCCACCTAACGCCCTAGAAGTTTTTTTTTCTTCAAACTTTTCTTTTTGTTTCTCTTAATTTGTGGAGGAATATTAAGGGAAGTTCAGTACCGTTTGTGCTTGTTTTGGATAGATCATGGTTTCCCATTCAGTCTAATATCCATTACTGTTTATTTGCTGAACGGTTTCGTTGATTTTAGGTGATTGGAGGTGCCCTAAGTGTATTGCTGAAGTTGTTGCAAAACCGTCAGATCCCTTTGGGTTTCGAACATCTAAGAGTGAATACTCACTCAGGCAGTTTGGAGAGAAGGCTGACCAGTTCAAGTCTGATTATTTTAATATGCCTGTGCACGTGAGTGTCTTTAAACCTTCTCATATGCCCCATATTTTAACCGCAGCGCACAATTTGATTTGTTACTCTATGATATCTGTGATCAAACATGTACTGCTTGATCAATTCTTCACGTCTGGTGTACACGCACAAGGGTTTGGTGATGGTTGTTTTCCCCGAAGCCAGTAATTTAAATATACAACTTGAATGAATAATATTAAATTCGTGCATATCTGTTCCTTAGTTGAACATTTTGACACTTATTTTGGTATTTAAATATTTCTTTTCTTGTTTACTGTTCCATGGAATTTATTCCAACTCTGCATCTGTTTATTAATAAAAACCAAATTTTGATTTATTTTTAATGTAAAAAGCTCTTAGCAATCCATTTGTATGCAGTGTTGTTATATACTAGACAAATGTGTGTACACTAGTTGATAGTCGTAATTTTTTCCAGAAAGTTCCCGGTGACCTAGTAGAAAAAGAATTTTGGCGAATAGTTTCTTCATTTGATGAAGATGTCACTGTTGAATATGGGGCTGACCTCCATACTGTTGATCATGGATCAGGTTTCCCTACCCATGAGTCTATAAATGAACTTTGTATGGTATGACTTTTTCTTCCGTTTTTCATTTATATTTATGTTGTTCTATTATGAAAAAGCCTCTATGGAGATTTCCATGTTGATAGGATTCTTTTAAAACTCGTATACAATGCTGGAACTTCTGTGTGATGTATCAAGTATAGTAGGTACAGTACCACCGCAACAGATACATCCTGTTATGTACTACTTGTAATTATACATCAGGAACAGGCTAAATGAGGATGCATTGAAACTGGTGATGATGGCATTTTTATATTTATGTGACTAGTGGCTTCAACAAGTGTAACAGTAGCAGTAGGTTACAACATTTTTCATGGAGTAGCGATTTGGATGTAGTACACAACATTTCCCCTACTGATTTGGAAAACCTCTCCAATTCAAAATAGATGAAAAACATGCATGTTGTTAAAACTTAGGAGTATGTACCTTTAGTGCAGTATATATAAAAACCCTAAATACTCCTTACTACAATCTCTTGAAAATTAGTTGACACGTTCGACATCTGTGGCAGAACAACACATTTGGTTCTGAAACCTCTCTGGCAATCTTCTAGTGCTAGTCTGAGCAGGTCTTGAACGACTTGGAGTTGATGGTGCTAGCCTCGGTGGAGCGGGGAGTACCTGGTGGTGTATGAGGGGAACACGGTGGAGTAGGCTGACCTTGGTGGATGTTCCGTAGAGGGAAATAAGGAGCTTCAAAAGACTGTGTAGGCCCAAATGAGACAGTCTTCTCTGGCAGATCGAACGTATCTCCCAGCTGATTAATATGCAATGTTCTACCTCAGCTATTTGAGCAGACAAGGTAGTCACACTGTCCGAACCTCCGCAAAACTTTGCCGAATTCCCATGGCTGGGTTGTTGCCCTTAATTAAAGATGCGTATTTGTACTCTCTCCCCCACATGAAAAACCTTTTTGTCTCCTGTGGGGACTGCGAGGTTTGCAGTTTGACAGGAAAGAATGCATCTAGGTGGGTGGACCTTGGCCACCTCCACAACGGTCCCCCAGACCACTCGATCCCTAGCCACTGTACGTGTTCCGCGTCCTAACTTCTTGAGGTCGTCTTCCACTCCATCCAACCATCTGACTTTTGGTCTTCCTCTCCTTCTTCATCCGCCCGGGTCTCCACAGAACAGCCTCCTTGGAATCGCCCTGTCTTCCATCCGAACGACATGGCCAGCCCGTCTGACTCTGGCTGACCTTACCATGTGTGAGACAGGAGGTCATCTTATATATCATACAGTTCCGCATTGAAACGGCGCCTCCATCTTCCTCTCTCGCATACTGGGCTGGTGACCCGACGTGAAACTTTTCTTTCAAATCTGTTGAGCATTTCAGAGTCATTCTTTGTTAAGGGCATGTTTCAGAGGCATAGGTCAGGACGGGACTCAGCGCTTTGTACAGAGTGAACTTGGTGGCATGGGAAAGAAGCCTAGACCTGAAGAGACTGGCCATAGCAAAGTACGCCATATTTGCAGCCATGAATCGCAGTTTAATCTCTGTGGATGGGTCATTTTTACTTGTTACTGTTGATCCAAGATATTCTCATTTACTGTTTCAAATGGATATCCAGCCAGGGATATATGTGAAGGCATGTTCCTCTTGTGGGCTGGCCCTGCTGGCATGTACTTTGTTTTTGACTGGTTAATCACCAGTCCCAATTCCTGACTTGCTTTTTCAATTGCTATGAATGCTCTCTCCAGATCTGGCTTCGTACTAGCTATATCAATATCATCTACGAACGCGAAGACCTGCACACTTGTTGGAGCATGGTTCCTCTTCTTTGCAAGCCCGCATTGTGGATTACTTCTCCAGCGCCACGGTAAACATCAGGCAGGAAAGAGAGTCACCTTGACGCAGACCATTACTGATCTCAAGTGGATAAGACAGGATTTCTTTCACCCTGATACAGCTTTTCACCTCTGCCATGCTCCGACCAACCTGATCAACTTTCTCAGAATGCCAAGCTCGTCCATCGCCATATATAAGTGCTGCCTGTCCACACAGTCATACACTGCCCTGTAATCTACAAATAGGTGGTGCTTAGCAATGCTAAATTCGTTTGTTCTTTCTAATATCTGGCTTAAGCTGAAGATTAGATCTATTGTGGACCTTTCAGGCTGAAACCCAGCTTGGTATCCTCCACCGTGCGCTGCACTACTGGGAGAAGGTGCTCAAATATACCATTTGAGAGCACCTTGTATCCAAGGTTTAATAGGGTGATACTGTGGTGGTTACTACAGGCCATAAGATCTCCCTTCTTAAGGATGGGGCACATAATGCCTTCGTTCCACTCTTTGGGCATTTGTTCCTAGTTCCAGCAAAGACTAAGAACCCTGAATAGCTGTTCTTTCTAGTGCAGGACCACCATGCTTCAGTAGCTCAGCCTGGATGTTATCGGTTCCTGCAGCCTTGTTATTTTTGAGTTTCCCTGTCGCTTGCTTCACATCCTCCACTGTGGGTGGATTAATCTCGTCTATTGGGTGGTTCTCAGGTTTCAGGGTTGACACCATCAGCATTTCTCGATTCATGGGAATGATCCTTATTTAGCAGGTTGTCAAAATGAGTTCGTCATGTCCTACAATATTTCTTTGTCATCACTGATAACCCTGCCCCTCTCGCTTTTTATCAGTGGCCTTAGGTTTAAGTGGTCTCCTAGCGTCATTCACTGAGCTCCTCGTAAAATTTCCTGGTCTCATTACGGTCCTTCAAAATATCCATATTTTGGTTTATTATTTTAAATAATAAACCTTTGGAATCAATCTTTGAAAAAAAAAAATTAAAGCCCCCCCCCCCTCCCCCTCTCAAAGTTTCATGGTTTACGTTTCAAGGGACGTGGAATACAAATATCAGATAAAAATGTTTCAGTCTGGTTGCCTGCGTACGCGCTGCTATATGGGGCAAATTTCATAGCAAATGTTATGGCGATCGTAGAATGCTCCAGATGGTCTCAAAAATTCATAAAAAAATCTAACTATTTAAAAATGCCAGAAAACCCACACCTCAAAATAAAATTTTCCGAGATAGGGACTCTGGATATTTCAACCCCTATTTTTCACCCCTTAGAGTTGAGTGACAGTAATGCCGAGCTTCGAGGACCAACTAGAGCCCAAACGGGACCCATGTACCAAATTTTGTGGAGTTTGGTTCTTGGGAACTAAGGAAAAAGCCCCGGTTTCGCCACTGCCGTAGCGGAGTGGTCTAGGTGTCTGGCTCTCACCAAATATTTTTCACTTCACATCAACGTTTCTTGGTTCATTTCTGCTGATAAATTATCCAGGTGGTTCTTCAATCTATTCAAGAAACGCACTTAAGACTAATTCATAGTTTAAATCCGGAAAAAGATACGGAATATTCCCTTTGGAAAATTACCAAATCACTCAAGCAGCCGAAGGAACATGTACCTCCCATTAAAAAAGATGATGGGGAATGGGCAAAAAGTCCTACTGAAAAGGCAGAGATTTTTGCTGAACACCTCGAAAACACATTTGTGCCACTCCCCAGGAACAGTGATGAAGGAGGCTTACCCATGGTATCCTCCTCCACGGATATACACTTCATACAACCAGTAACGCTCAGTGAACTGAAAAATCAAATTCGCAATCTCAAAACGAACAAAGCTCCTGGATATGATCTCATTACAGGAAAGGCAATTAAGCAACTACCAGAGGAAGGCATGCGAATGCTATTGTATCTGATAAACGCGGCATTGAGACTGAAATATGTACCCCGCTGCTGGAAAGTGGCAGAGGTTATCATGATACTGAAACCTGGGAAAGAATCCAAGAATAAAGAGTCCTACCGACCTATATCATTACTACCAGTAATATCTAAGCTCTTTGAGAGATTACTGATACAAAGATTGAAACCAATCGTTCAAGAAAAAGAGCTAATCCCCGACCACCAGTTTGGATTCAGGGAAAAACACTCTACCATAGAACAAGTGCATCGTGTAACTGATGTAATAGAGAATTGTCTAGAAAAGAAACAAGTTTGTGCAAGTGTCTTCCTGGATGTTTCCCAAGCTTTTGACAAAGTCTGGCATCAAGGGTTAGAGTACAAACTTGAGAGAGACTTACCGAAGCCATTTTTTCAAATTTTGAAATCATATCTTTCCGAAAGACATTTCAGAGTGAAACACGAAGGAGAATACTCCAGTCTCAAAAAAATAAGGGCAGGTGTCCCTCAAGGAAGCGTGCTTGGGCCCTTACTATACCTTCTGTATACACGTGATGTACCTAGCAATGAACACACGACAATCGCAACTTTTGCTGATGATACTGCCATACTTGCGGTTGGTGACTCAGTAGAGGAAGCAACTAGGAAATTACAGCATTCTGTTGATGATGTAAGCGCCTGGACCAAAAAATGGCGACTTAAGCTTAATGAACTGAAATCTACTCATACTAACTTTACGAACAAGAACATAACAACGATACCAGTCATGATGAATGGCCAACAGATCCCCTACGCTAATACAGCAAAGTACTTAGGGATGACTCTTGATGCCAAATTAAGATGGAAGGAACATGTGATTAAAAAAAAAGATCAGTTAAATATGAAGTTCAAAAAAATGTACTGGTTGCTAGGCAGATATTCTGAACTATCTGTACACAACAAATTGCTAATCTACAAGCAAATCCTAAAACCTGTGTGGACTTATGGTATCCAGCTCTGGGGCTGTACTAAAAAGACAAACAGCAAGATTATACAAACTTTTCAGAACAAGGTACTGAGGAGTATTGTCAACGCCCCTTGGTACATCAGAAATGATGACCTCCATCGAGACCTCAAGATGGATTCCGTCAGCGAAGTGGCAAAGCAACATGCGATTAAATACGAACAGCGGCTTCATGAACACATGAATCCAGAAGTTCTTCGACTCCTAGACAACAGCAACGCCACCCGGCGGCTTGATAGAACAAAACCTTTCGACCTTGTGATGTGACAATGTGACAAGTGTAGTGATTGAGTGTTCTCTTGAGTTACAGCCACTGGGCTAAAAACTCTACAAACAGTTGAATAATATTATAGCAAACTAACTTGATGGGCTAAGCTCAGTTGTTATGTTACTGATATAGCAAATATATCGATTATTAAAAAAAAAAAAAAAAAAAAAACTTCACATCAACAGTTACCCTTCAGAACAACGTTTGTGTTTCCATTTTAGCTACTGCTTGAACATTCAACGCATGATATTAATTTGTAGTGGCGAAGAGGTACAACTGTGGAGGCTGTGATCTATACAGAAGGGTTATCTATACAGAGAGCTGTGATCTCTAACAGAAGGGTGTTCCATACAGAGAGCTGTGATCTGTAACAGAAGGGTTTTCTATACAAAATTTTTGTGTAGGGATCAAAACTGTTGTATAGGGATTTGCAGTGTTTTCAATTTTCTTCTTGTGCCTGACTCTTTTCTTCATCTTATGGAGTCTCTTTTCGTACCTACTTACGGCGCTCTCTGTATTTCTCTTTCACGCTTCTAGTGCACTTACCTATCAAAGTTCTTGCATAAGCCTTGTTCTTGAATTAAGTTACTACTGGCAATCATCGTCAAACCACGTCTTTCTCGTTAGCAGTGTCTCCACCCCAATCACATTATCAGCCGCTTGCAGCACACTTGACCTGACTATTTTCTACTGTTCCTCTGTGCTTTCCTCACCAATCGCCTCAGCTTCTGTCAATGCTTCAGTTACCGCTTCAGCATATTGCTTACTTTTATCTGGGGATTGGAGCACCCATGTCGTAAACCTTCCTGCTAGATGTAGCATATTTTTGGGCATTGGAGATGCACGGCCTAATCCTCGCCATAACAAGGAAATGATCCGAATAGGTGTAAGGTCCCCTAAGGGTTCTGTGTCTGGTGCCAATCATCAGGCGGTCAATTTGATTGACATAATTTCCATTTGGTGCTTTCCAGGTTCCTTTGTGGATAACCTTATGTGGAAATAGTGTAGAGCCCACTACCATGTTTCCTGAAGCAGCAAAAAATATGAGTCTCACTCCACTGTCATTGGTAACCTCATGCTTAACTATGAGAACCTAAAGTGAGTTTGAACGTGACCTCCCTCCTGATCTGAGCATTGAAATCACCAAGAACAATCATCGCATCATGCAGAGGGCATTTTTCATAGGCTTCTTCTAGCATGGCAATTTATGATGCTAGAGTTAAAGAACTTCCCTCTTATTCGTATTGTCGAATATCTCGCTTGAAGGGGTATATCCAATCACTAAATGCTTCAAGCGCCGGTGCAACAAGGAAGCCAGTGCCAAGGTCGTGCCTCTTATTTGAGCAGCTATAGAAAAGTGTCGCTTCGTGTTTCTCCAATGGTTCCTTACTGATCCATCTTATCTCTTGGCATGCTATAATGCTCGGTTATAACATTGCTGTCTAGTCAAGCAGACTCTGGAAAGCTCCAGCATGATAGGGGGAGAGCACGTTCCAGGTCCCTGTGTATACCTCAGGGGTAGAGGCACTGTGGGGTTTTCCAGTTAAATGTCCTTGCCATGCCATGTCTAGTATCACGAATCAGTCCGGCTTCATTGTGTTGAGGTTTCATAACAATGTGTATTTTTATGAGGAGGAGCTGTTAACCCCATGCTCAACCCCCTACCAGGAAGACCAGGAAATTTGTGATCAAGGTTTTCTTCCTCTGGCCTTTGATGAGCCAACGCCCAATACTGGAAGGCAGCAGCAACTGGTTTTGGTCCGCCCTAAGTATTGTATTACCCCAGTACCTTCCATACATATCTGGAGGACATTCCACTATCTGCCATCTGGGGAGGCGCCCAATGGGAGATGAAAAACTCCTCACGTGATACCAAAAAATTATTATCTTGAAATGGCCCAGCCTGATCATTATGCCCTGGTTCCGAATTTTCTGACAGCTCATTCCAAGGGTGAACAGACGCTTTAGGCGGATCTGACCTGGTGAGGGCACATTGTTCACAGCATTTGACCAGTGGCTCAATCTGGCTGTCAGTTCCTGACCAGTATAAATATTTGTGGGCTAAATAGTCTTAATGCCAAAAGTGATGCAGTTCATCTTGTGCATTCCACCGTGGGTATGGTTTGGATCACATCGCTATCTGGACAGGCTTTTAGATGCACGTATGCCTTAAATAAGTCGATTTAACAAAAAATACTTGAAACCTCAAGCTGTGAAGCACATATTCTATTCTTTGTATGGGAAAACTTGCTGAAGTCAGTCTTTCATTGATGCCAGACTTGATCCACTTACAAGTGTACGCCCCATCCGTTTTGGGTGTTACAACAAGCGTTTTAGGTCAGTCACTGGTTGTGACAGGCAGAATTATTGTTCCCTCGGCCTCAAGAGAATTCATCTTAATGTACGCTCTTAAGGCATGGGGAAGGTGGTGCTCCCTGCTGAAGTTGCAGCTGAGCTTCGAAATTAGGCATGCACCCGATCTTCTCAGCCAAGACACTTCGCATTATCATTGAATATATGGCGGGCGGTTTTGACATAGCGTGGAATGTAGAGTCGATCTTCTTGAGCTCTATTTCGAGATCTCTGTTCTATTGACGGCCCAGTTGAGCGGTATGATGTTGATCGTATGATCTGTAGGAACGATAAACAAATCTGTCGGTTTCTTTGTGCTCGTATACTACTGTGACTTTGCCTCTAGGCCGTATAACTTCCCTGAATAGGACCTGAAAACCGTGTTGTCGGGTTGGAGCAGCAACTTTAAATTCAACTTGGCGAAGTCATCCTCGTTCAAGAGGGGAAAACGTGCGCCTGAATCGACCTCTATGAGCTGGGACTTACCATTGATGAAGAATGTGACACTATATTTGTCTGAATCTGTGATCACTTCAAGTTTATCATCGACTTCAGTGTCGAGGCAGGAAATGCCATACAGGCAAGCTTCTTCAGTGTGCCTGACTGTATCTGTAGTATCAGGCCTACCAGGCAAATTTTGAGATAGCATCACAATACAGACGCGGCTAACTGGCTCTTGCAGTCATATGATGTACAGTGACCAGTGACCCCCCCCCCCCCCCCCAACCTTGTTGTAACAATTTACCCGCCAAAAAACCTCTTCAGCCAGAAAAAGGATTGGTATCCATTTGCCTGTCAACTTTACCTGTCATTAAAAAAAATTACTTGTCATAAAAAAAATTAACCTGCCATAAAAAAGTTACCTGTCATAAAAATTTACCTGTCAAAAAATGTACCTGTCATGAAAAATTTGCCTGTCATAAAAACCTCCTCAGCCGTAAAAAGGATTGATCCAAAGAAAAATGGAGTTATTGAAAAGTTGTCCATTTCCACTATACACTAAAAACGCTGCAAAGTCCTTGTCACATGGGTTTATTATTCTACTGGACATACGTACAGAAATTTTGGCTGTTCGTTTATTGCTTCTTTCATGCGCAATTATTGCTTTTTTTCAACAGATTATTTATGATCGTTGATAGTGCCAGTTAATTGTCTTGATTCACCTGTTGATACAACAGGTCAGACAATTTCCCATGTTTTTGACTAATAAAAAATTAATTTCGGGAGCTTAACCTTCGTTACAACCTCAATTCTTCACTCTTCACTCTTCGGTCAAAAACAACCTCATTTTCAGTCTTCTCGCGCTAAAAAACATGGTAAACGATACCTCATAAGCTCATGTTCACTAAAACCTCAAAAATCCCTCGAAACCCCCTATTTTTACACCCATTTTTTCTCCCATAACACCCCTGGGTGTATGCCTATCGGGGTGCCGTGTTTCGGAGCACAACTAGGACCCAAACTGTGTGTGGAAGAACGACTTTTTTAGACCAAAATGTTATCGACGATTTTAGACCAAAATATATCGAAAATTTAAAGCTGAAACTTCGTTAGAACCTCAATTTTCCATTTATTGGTCAAAATCGACTCCATATTCGGTCTTCTCGTCCCAAAAACATGAAAAACGATACCTCAAAAGCTCATGTTACTCAAACACAAAAAGTACCTATTTTTATACACATTTTCACCCATAATACCCCTGGGTATATTCCGATCGGGCTGCAAAGTTTCGGGACACAACTAGGGCTTGAATGGAGCATGTTTGCGAAAGAACGAATTTTTTAGACCGAAAGTGAAGTAGTAATCCGTGATATGGCGGACGGGCATTGCATTTTTGGAATCTACGCACCTTGAAACGTAAAAAACTCTGCAAAGTCCTTGTCACATGGGTTTATTATTCTATTGGACATACCTACAGAAATGTTGGCTGTTCATTTATTGTTTCTTTCATGCGTAATAATCGAAATAGCTATTTCTGATGGTTTCCATTAATTTTGGCCCCTAAAACACAAATTAGGTACGCTCCTTTTTTCTTTTTTTAAACTATCTTTGATCATTGGTAGTGCCATTTAATCGTCTTGATCCACGTGTTGACACTTTTTCCAGTGCTATTATACAAACTGATGTTGATTTCAGACGATTTCCCAGGTTTTTCACTCATAAAACATCGATTTTGGGAGCTGAACGCTTGTTAGAACTCAATTTTCCACTCTTTGGTCAAAATCGACTTCATATTCGGTCTTCTCGTCCCCAAAAACATGGAAAACGATATCTCAGAAGCTCATGTTACCAAAATATTGGTAAAACGCAAAAAGTACCTATTTTTACACACATTTTCACTCATAACACCCCTGGGTATATTCCGATCGGGCTGAAAAGGTTCGGGACACAACTAGGGCCCAAATGGAGCATGTGTGCGAAAGGTCGCATTTTTTAGACCGAAAATGAAGCCGGTACACGTGATACGGCGTACGGACATTGCATTTTTGGAATCTACGCACCTTGAAACGGAAAAGAAAAAAGTTTGAGGGGGTGTTATAAAAATATTTTGCTGAGCGATTACATAGGTGTATTATTCACAGAATAATAAACCAAAAACGCGAAAAGTACACTGTTATACCGGTTTTGGTGATCGAACCGTCGTCAGTAACAGTTATTGTGAAGTAGACGTAATGGTTTTTAAAGCAAAGAGAATTGCGGACAATTCCTTTTCGATTGTCGATAGTTTCCTGTCAGAGTCGTGTTGGTGATTGATGGTCTGCTCCATTTTGGTTTATTATTCTGTGAATAATACACCTATGTATTCGCTCAGCAAAAAAATTTATAACAACCCCTCAAAATTTTTTCTTTTACGTTTCGAGGTGCGTAGATTCCATAAATGCGATGTCCGTACGCCGTCCGCCGTATCAGGCATAACTACTTCATTTTCGGTCTAAAAAATGCATTCTTTCGCACACATGCTCCATTTGGACCCTAGTTGTGTCCCGAAACTTGCAGCCCGATCGGAATATACCCAGGGGTGTTATGAGTGAAAATGTGTATGAAAATAGGTACTTTTTGTGTGTTAGTAACATGAGCTTGTGAGCTATCGTTTTCCATGTTTTGGGGGACGAGGAGACCGAATATGAAGTCGATTTTGACCAAAGAGTGGAAAATTGAGGTTCTACCAAATGTTCAGCTCCCAAAATTGATTTTTTATGAGTCAAAAACCTGGGAAATCGTCTGAAATCACCATCAATTTGCATAATAACACTAGAAAAAGTGTCAGCACGTGGATCAAGACGATTAAATGGCACTACCAATGATCAAAGATAATCTGGAAAAAAAAGGTGGGTACCTACCTAACGTGTTTTGGGGGCCACAATTGGTGGAAACCATCAGAAATAGCTATTTCAATTAGTTCACATGAAAGAAACAATAAATGAACAGCCAACTCTCTGTAGGTATGTCCCATGTGACAAGGACTTTGCAGCGTTTTTTTGTTGACTTACGACTGCTCCTAGGACAACGTCACTCGCATCGCAAGTCACGGGAAATTATTTATTAAAATCGGGTATTAGAGAATAGGGAAATTGGTCAGGATGTTTTTACAGTGCTCGAAACATTCTTTGAATTTTTTTTTTTTTTTTTTTTTTGTTCGGGGAATCGGGAAGTCTGTAATTGCTCTGATCTTTTCAGGGTTGGGTTGGACACCTTTGGGAGTAATGACGGGCCAAGGAAGTTAGTTTCCTTGCGCTGGAATTCGGTCTTGTCTGGTTGAATTTTTAGGTTGGAGTTTCCTAACCTTGTAACGACCTTTCTTAAACGAGTGATATGTTCTTCCAAACTCGCACTGTACACCATACATTATCGATATAGATTAAACAAATTTCGTTCTGCAGCTCGGGCAGAACGTTTTGCATGGAAGGTTGTGGGGGCGTTGCAAAGACGAAGCGCATGCGAAGAAATTCCCATTCCCGTAGTCGGTAGAGAAAGATTTTTTAGTGATCGAGGATTCATCGAGTTCGATCTGGTGAAACCGGGAGGCGAGGTCAGGACTTGAAAAGTATTGGCATGGCCTAATAGTTAGGTGATATTGGGTAAAGATAATTTGTCAGCGATAGTTTTCTCGTTTAATTTCCTAAAGTCAATCACTAGTCGATATTTGGCCTTACCAGAGGCGTCTAATTTTTTCGGTACGAACCATAGGGGAGCATTGTATGGTGGTCGAATTATATTTTGGGCTTGCACTTTGCTGATCTGTTTCTTGACTTCCTCTTTATAAATGTTGGGGTATCTGTATGGCTTACATAAATCGAAATTTCGTTGGAGGTCCAAATATGGTGTTTAACTTCGTTGGTGGATGTTAGGGGTTCGTTTTCGTGATAAAAAATATCCGAGAACTCTTCCACAACCTTCAGGATTTCCTTTCATTCCACGTCGTTTACATGATCTAATCTTAGTTTGGAAGTGTCTCATTCTGGTTGTATAGATTTGGACCTATTTGGCTAGATTTGGGCTTATTGGGTTTGGACCTATTGGATTCAGGATTTGAATTTCGGGAGTCTCGCCTTTGATTTTCTAGGAACGTGCAGTCTGATATTATTTCCCCTATGATCGGTTCGTTTATGGACACTGTGATGTCATGTTGTTGCGAGTTGTTGGCATGTACGTAAGCTTGAATTGATGACTTCAACTAGGCATTGGAGAATTTCGATCTCTGCTATTTTTATATAGGGAATGATGGTTTCGCCATTCTTTACATTGCTGACGCGAATTTTTATTTGCGAAGTTGTCCTTGAGTCCAGATGAAATATGTCATGACACCTGTTGGATCCCGGGCCACTAGGTTAAGGGAACAGATGGGGAATTTCCAGATTGGGGGTCCTCAGTATTATTTTCAAGGTCGACGTTAGCTTTACTTGACTGAAAATTGTCAAGTTCGATGAGTAGGTCGAAAAAAATCGTGAAATTTTTGAATAAGTGAAATGGGAGGTTGAGTTTGGGGACGTTGAACATGTCACCGCAGGGCACTAAAGTTTTCTTGGAAATCCGTGAAATCCCATGGGCGGTTCTGACCAATACTGAGCAGGGTTCAATTTTTTGGCTGTAGTATCTCTTGGCAATTTTGGGGTTGATGAAGCTCCTGGTTGCTCCTTTATCTATGAGAATTTTTAAATTTAAACCTGGCATGATAATAAGGGGCAAGCAGTTCCTATCAAGATTCCTTAGGTCGAGGATTCCTGGGGTTCGAGGCTCGTAGCCTCTAAAAAATGGTCTTCTTGGGAATCTGACAGTTTTAAATTATCAAGTTGGTTGGGTATACCGTTGGATTGGTCAACGTATTCGGGGTATGTTTCTTGTTGGTAGTATTCCTGTTGGTGCCATTCGTTATAATACTGAGTCATATTGTTGTCCTGATCAATTTTATTTCGTTGGGGGTAGTGTCTATCATATGAAAGTTGGTGTTCCGGGTAGAAATTGACATGGGCTGTCGTTAGTTGTTGGTTTGGCAACTCCGACTGTTACAGTTCGAGGATTGAGGGTTTGATAAATTCTGTGGAGGGAATGTACGATTCTGGGGTGGATTGTTTGGTCTGGTTTGGAACGGCCTTGGTGGGTATAAGAGGCGACATTGTGCCGGGGGATATTGGGGAGGGAGGGCCGAACTGTTGAAACGCGGGCGTTCGTGGGTTTGAAAATCGTATCTGCCACTGGAAGCTGGCCGGACGCGGAGGAGTAGGTTTTCAACTAATGAGTCGGAGTCTGTCGAGGTTTAAGGTTAAAATCGTTCGTCAGCATAGATAAGGCTTCGCCGAGGTTAGCCCGGGTTCTTGGTTCGTAATAAGTTCCCTAAAGGTTCCGATATTCCATGTAGGAATGGTATAACTTATATATGTATATATATATATATTTATTCATTCATTCATTCATTTGTAAGTCCAGACGATATCTGACCTTAGGTACATGATAAAAATTCCATATTTCGCCAAAATGCTCGTATTGCCAAACAAGAGGATGAATACGAAGATGAGCAATTTTCAGAAATTGTAAATTTTGAGATTTTAGGGGTCAAAAGTCGGTTTAAAAAAAAAATGTTAAAATCGTGAACAATTGGTATATAATCACTGAAAATGGTATGGGACGATGAGTAAAGACAGAAAGAAAAAAAACCATTTCAGTTGTTATTCATAAAGAGTACCTATGTGTCAAATTTGATTTTTGGGGGTGTCAAAAATTGGTATTAAGGGATAAAATCAATATCAATTCACCTGACGTGTGGGATGGTGATTCACGACAGAAAGAGGGACTGTTTCGATGATAAAAATATTTTTCTAAAAAATGAGTGGGTCAAATTTGACTTTTATAGGGGGTCAAACATCTGTAAAAATTGCTAAGTCACGAAAAAATTACCTATATAGTTTTGCGAAAAGTGGTATAGTTTCTCGCTATATCATCTTTTTACACAATAGCGCAAATATATCTTTGAAAATTCGCTCTTAAAGCCATGCATGACTAGTTTTCTTCCCATCATGATACATTTTCTTGGACTCATCATTGAAAGTTCATGTATGATAGCAATTAATTATTACGTTAAACATGTCCCCTAGTGGTTTGAAGCTACAGAGTGTAACAGATTTTTGTGTGCCGAACTTTGAAGCCTTAAGGTGCGGCGACACTGCCACCGGACTTGACTTGACTTGACAGGAGCCACAGGACTGGTGACCGGAGGGGGGTGCAACACTGCCACCGGACTTGACTTGACCGGAGTCACCGGACTCAGACCAGTCCAGTTTGTTCTTAGACGTCACAAGAGTATGTCCTCCGAAATGGAAGCCATTCTTTGTGATTTAGAATCAGAATCCGATTCTGATGAAGAAATAGAACTAGTGACAAGTTTTCTATCTTTGAATGAGTCGTGGATGTCACCATATGTTTCCGAACGAGCACAGTACGGTGAATTTCACACCCTATTCGCCAAATTGAACGATGTTCAATTTCAAAACTATTTTAGGATGAGAAAAGAGCAGTGGGGGCTGCGTTGGATGGCTCGTTGGGGTGCGAGGGGTTGAAAATCGTGGTAGAGGGGGGACCGGAGTCAGGTCTCAACCCATCCAGACCGGATCAGAATGGAGTCCGGTGGGTGGCTCCGGTCAAGTCAAGTCAGGTCCGGTCGCAGTCTCGCCGCTCCCCTTTGAAATACAAAGGATGGGTTCAGACAGGCACGCAAGTGAGGTCAAGTCAAGTCAAGTCCGGTGGCAGTGTCGCCGCACCTTTATAGTAAATTTCACGCCGATCACAAGTAAATATACCACATGTTACGGGTCCCTGAACAGGCCCTACCTACCCATTTTTTAAATCGAAACCCCATTTTTTTTCAGTATATATTTTCCCTCTAAGAACACCAAAAGGTATGATTGAATCGAAAAACACCACAAAAATAAGTTGTAGAGCTTTTGAAAAAAAAATTTAATTAATTAATTTAAAAATAGGAAAAAGCTGTTAACTTTCTAAAACAAAATGGGTAAGGCCTATTCAGGGACCCATAAAATTCGTTATATTTGTGATCACCAAGAAATTTCTCAAGAGTTTGGCAGAGCAAATTTGTTGTGTCCTCCCTGTATACTGAATTGAATTCTAATGAATGGCATTTTTCATTTCTAGAACCCTGATATATTAGATTACGTCGATTCAAAATGGAATTTGAACAATATGCCTGTATTAGGGGATTCAGTACTCAGTCATATTACTGCTAATATTTCTGGCATGAAAGTACCATGGATGTATGTTGGAATGTGTTTTGCCACTTTCTGTTGGCACAACGAAGATCACTGGAGTTATTCAATCAATTATCTGCACTGGTGAGTTTAATCTTCAGTTTGATTGATATACCCCTAAAATAGTGGATATAAAAACACCCATAACAATAAACTACTTATAGAAAGGGAAACAAATTTTGTCGTGTGGCCCAAAGCTTCCTCCTACAATGACCCTTGGAAAACCTTCCATAACTACTGTCTGTCCGCGACGAGTCTGTCCCCACCCTACTACCCTGAGCAGCCGAACTCTGCTACTACCCTTTTACCCGTTTACTGCACGCCTGTCCCCCCCTACTCCTGTTCTGGGTCAACTGGGTGAACCAACAATCTCAGCACAGTGAACAGGTAGTACATCGGTGCTTTCCTTCGTCCCTTGCCATGAGTAGACGGGGAGGGTTTCCGTCTCTACCTACTTCTCGGCAGACTCATCCCAGACAGACAGTACGTGGAATTCCATCAAAACCAATCAAAGTTTAAGGATGCTATACATCTCTATCCCATCTAAAGTTCATAAAAATCAGGGAGTCAGAACTGGAGATATGGGTGTGTCAAGGCATTGAAGTTCGTGCTTTCAAAAACAGACATGTGAATCAAATCCTAATGAAATGAATTTGAATGTGGCATTGACTCAACTAGTTAACATCACTTATCATGAGGGATCTCAATACATCATATACATATTTATTCTAAAATTAATACCTCTTAGAACTGTTCGTGAATGACTTACGTTGCATGTGTCCCCACAGCATTGATTGGCGGGGGGGGGGGGGGGGGGAAGGAGTTATTCATTTACATATACCAGTTTTGACCTCGCGGTCTTGCTCAGTCCTGCAAACAGAGAGAATGAATTTCCCTTGACTCTTGTTTACTTATACAACTGACAACTACCATCAAACAAATCTGGAGAGATCACAGAGGAGCGGATTTTCTGGTAGGTACCTCAGTTTGAAAAATATTAGCGGGAAGCATGAAAGATGGGAAATGGTAGGTCCACTTCTGTGTTGAATGTTGTGTGGGTGGTTGACATGGAGAGGAAAACACAGTGGCGCCTATGCAACTGACTAAGGAACAACGTAGTATACCACTGACATCAGAGCTGCCATCGCCCTCTGTCATTTTGGGGGAAAGTGTACGAGCCTCATCAGTGCATCGCAGTGTACCTGTTGGTGGAGCATTGGCTCTCAAAATAACTTATCACTGATAATGTCATCATCAAACTTTCGATATCACTGCTGTATGAGCCTCTGAGGGAAAAGTGAGCTGTGTAGGAAAAGTGACCACAGTTGTTGAGGCCAAACCGACCCGATTTTGATAAGAAATTGTTTCAATAGATGGCAAATCAGCGGCAAGGGGTGGAGGGGGGGTTAAGGAGCAAATGTATATTACAAATCACTGTCCAGAAAATCAGCCAATTATGGTAGTTTAATGGCTATGGACTCAGGGGAAAAGTAAAATTGATTTACATTCCATTTAGTGGGAATGTAAAATTTATTTCACATTCCATTTTGAATTTGAAATTCAAATTTCGAAAAATAATTTCAAAATTGATATCTTTTGGATGTTGTTAGATTGAAATTGTGAAAGCTTGTGAATGTTTTTGGACTGACTACCGTGGTTTTGACAGAATTGCTATCGGAAGTAAAGTAGGATTGCTATGTATAAAACTGAATCAGCCTGCTGATAAATCAGGATCAGAATGCAGCTCCCGGCCTCCTCTTTCACCCACCCGCCACACAGCCCATCACCTAGACCTCCCACTATCACACAGCCCAACTGCCAAAGCTGGTCTTTCGAGTATAATTACACCTCTCAGCAGTTGGGTGAATGGAAATGTTATTTGTCATCAACTAACGAACCAAATCCGAAGTTTTCAGTTGCGAAAAATCTTACAATATTTTTTTACTGACTTATCAAGTACCTGCCTAGTATTTAAATGTTGTTACACTTGAAACATATTGTCCACAATAAACGAATTTATTTATTACTATTCTTAGGAATGAAAGAAGGTTGAAGTACAATTTTTTCCCCCCTCAATATAACCCTGGACTCAACTGCACAGGACATGTCCCCTGGACTTTTTACTCGAAAGCTAGGTGTTCTATTGTTATTCAATCTTTAACCCTTATTAAAATGTACAGTATTAATATGTAGGTACCTACTTGATATTCACGACGAATCCGAACCAAATCCAGTTATTCTTTAAATCAATTTTATTTTCTCAAATAAACTAGAAAAGTTTAATTTACCTACTTGAATTGGTAAATTGTATATACCATGGTAAGAGCAAATAGTGAACCAGATGGTGAATTGGTCTGATGGCCTTTACTTACTGCTGTGCTCTAGAAATTACTAGTTTGAGAGTGATCTTGAGTTATAGTTATATGCCAGTTTTAGTGAGTGTACGTCTTTTGATCATAATCATAGAGTTCATAGCCTTTCCCCCCGATTTTTTATACATATTATATATATATATATATATATATATATATATATATATATATATATATATATATAAACCCCACTTGGAAACATGCTGATCTATAATGACAAGCACACTCATACGATTTACGTTTAGCTTGTAGCATTAGTCAAAATAGTGGCATTAGGTTCTCAGTTGAAAGACAAAAATATTGAACAAATCAAGTTAAATTCATTTTCAGTTGCACTTATAGGAGTGACTAAAGCAACACATTTGGAACCTTGCCTAATTATATCATTCAGATTCTTTTTGAAGCTAATGCCATTACTAACCTAAGACAATTGGAGAAAGAACCCTTATGCAGTCGCTCAATTTCAAGGGGTGAAAGCAAGACATGGTATGGAGTGCCAGGAAGCAGGGCTAATGATTTTGAAACAACCATGAAACAAGCTGCACCAGAATTATTCTCGTCCCAACCGGATCTATTGCATCAATTAACTACCATTATGAACCCTAATGTTCTTATGGAAGCTGGTAAGCTATATTGGTTTAATACCTATTGTGGAGTGCTTCAGAAATGTACTCCTGTCCTTTTATTTTCCTTTGGAGGTTTTGTAAAAAGTTCAAAATGGGGACCGCCCCCCCCCCCCCCAACAATCTGAAATAGAAAATTGCCCCACGTATTGAAAACGCGGTGTTGAACACTACCTTCTTTAATTAGCATCTCTCTATTTTTTTACGATATATATTTAAATCCTAATGTAAAAATACAGTTGTATAGTAATTGAATTTAGTGGCGTTTGAGAGTAAATGTAGCAAGCACTTTGAAGATATGCTGCCCAATTTCGTTGTTTTCTGAAAATGTTAGCAAATCCCCGCCTAGCAGGTAATTAAGGGGATAACAACCATGGAAAATTTGGAATATATTCAGACGGGTGAAGGATGATCAAGTGTTTTTAAAGCTACTTTGTAAATTTGCTTATTCACGTCGTCTAATTAGCATTTTAATTTTAGAACCTTGCCAAGTGATTTGAAGTGACTGATAGGTACTAGTGACAGAAGTGGTTTGAAGTGAGTGGTCTTGATTCTCTCCATTTTTGACATCTGAATACTTTTTTTGTGTAGGTACAATAATCACTACTGTTTATCTATATTGAATAATATTGACTAAACTGCTTGTATGTGCAATATTATGGGGGGTGGATCTTTTATTGAATCCCTCAAGGACCACAGTGGATCTAGTGGGTGGGTAGAGTAGACAGCAAATTCTGTGGTTAGAACTCTGTGAGAGCCATGGAAAGTAATATTGTATTCGAAAGAGAGGAAAAAGTACATCGCTTAGAACCTATGACTTTATGTTCAAATCTAAAAACTGTTATTAAATAAATTACATTTAATTAATGGAAGGTGGAGTTATTGGAGTGAGTGGAAATAACGTTTCAGTAACTTCATTTTTATTTGGAATGGGTTCCACAGTTCATTGCAAGTGATTTAGTTTTTTTCTAGAATTATTCTGGTTCTGCATTCAATAATGCTGCTCAAACACTTGAGCGACCACAACAAGTGATTTGAGGGCTCAAAGATGATGGTTACTTCTGAAGGGAAGCATAATTTTCATATTATTGCAGGTCCTCTTGCCCCATGTTTCCTCTAATATCAGTTGCAATTGAACGATTTTTGACGTCGAGCACCCTAAATGCATCCCATAGCCTGTTTTATTGGGAAATGTAGAAAAAGTTGTATCTCAAAACAATGTCTGTTCAGTCATAAACTGTAAATCATTGGTAAGCAATAAACATATTTCACTCAACACTGTAATTCGTTATCCAGGAGTTCCTGTATGTAGGACAGATCAAGAAGCTGGAGAGTTTGTCATAACATTCCCTCGAGCATATCATGCAGGATTCAATCAGGGTTACAATTTTGCAGAAGCTGTAAATTTTGCCCCAGCCGATTGGGTAAGATTCAAAAAGTTTAGTTATGATTATATATTATTTGAACTATCAAACAGTTACCAAGAAACTAAAGTCTAAAGTATATGAAACTTGTCCCAGAAACGCCCTCTCCTTTTTGTAGTCCAAAAAAAATAGTCCAAAGAAGAATCCACCTTATTTTTGGTGTTGAATCTGAATCCAAAATCATTCATTAATTCAACAACAGTACAGTCCCAGATATTGAGAACACGTTTTTTTAATAGGGCTAACTTCCTCAAATAACAACCACCTGCTCTTCTCAATCTTTACTACAGGGGTATACCAAATGTTGAGTGCATCGCTATGGTGTTAAGGAGGTGGGACTAACAGCTAATGGTTTAATGATCACCAGGCATCATTAAACCAGCCCCATCCACTTTCAGTGAGCTGCATTTATAATTCCACCAAGCAAAATTCGTTGAATGTTTTAAAGTAGTAGTTTTGCAGAATGTTGGAAGCAGCAAATGGCCGGATTTTATTTGAAAAAGCCCGCTAATGGGTGGAGGAACCTACTGAATGATGATGTTTAACTCACGTGACTTAGTAAATCCAAGGAAGCAAAACTTTAAACTAGAAGATAGTACTTCATTTCTGTTTGTTGTGACCATGATTCTATCAAAATATGAGATATTTTTTCTTTGCCCTGAGGTTAAAACACAGGAAAAAACAGTTCATACAGAGTGGTCCCAAACTAATGCAAAAATTGTAAGGTCTTATAAGGAATTTCATGCTGATCACTTAATCATTGAAATGAAATTTTATTGTGTACCCCCCCCCCCCCCCCCATTTTTTTCTAATTGAGTGTGAGATGCATAGCTACTGGTTTCTTGATCAACAGCTCAAAATGGGCCGAGAATGTATTTCTCATTACGCTACTCTGCATCGATATTGCGTATTTTCGCATGATGAGCTCACTTGTAAGATGGCTGCTGACGCTGAGGAGTTGGGGCCAAGGGTGGCCATTGCTGCTTATCGTGATATGCTTGCAATGGTCAAAGCAGAAAGAGATCTTCGAAAATCTTTGTTGTATCTGGTTAGTTGTTACTTGAGAGCTTTCATATTCCCTATGAGTTTAATATTGATTTTCGATTTTTCCAACTAAATAATGATTTATTGATTTGTCTGTCTGTCACTGATTTGTCTAGAAATGAATTTTGACTTTGAGATCCAATTTTGAATGTGTAATACTGGCAGCTAACTCAATACTTTTTCTATGCTCCTTAGCATGTTCTAACTAATGATTAGGTGACACCACATTTGGACACCATGTTGAAAGAGGTTTAATGAATTATTATGAAGTTGGCTTGAAACTTTTTTTTTTCTTTTTTTTTCAGGGCGTATGTGATGCGGAAAGAGAGGCTTTCGAGTTAGTACCAGATGATGCCAGGTTATGCAACTTCTGCAAAACTACTTGTTTCCTGTCAGCTGTTACATGTGCCTGCAATCCCTCAATATTGTTCTGTTTGAATCATATTAAACAGTTTTCTTGCCAATGTTCCGCTGATAAAAGAATACTCCGGTAGATAGCTTTTTTTTCTTCGTTTTTTTTAAATTTGTCCTTTCAAACTGCAGTTCTGAAGATTATATTATGCAATAGTAAATTACAGATTTTAGTCAAGCCAATGAAAACATCAATTAAGTACCTATTACTTCTGATTCAGGTACCGATACACAATGGATGACTTGGAATATCTATTGCACAAGATACGATTCAGAGTGAAAATACTGACAGAAGTGAAGGAGTGTTAGAATCAAGTAGAGTCTGCCATGATGGAGGAGAGGTCACTATGAAAATTGTAATCTAATTATATTTCAGCGCACTCCTTGTTGACATCGTCAATGTGAGTTCTCCTGACTATTTCATGACTTGTTTGTTTTGTGCAAATCAGAAAAATGCTTAGTCCTATCTGCAGATCCTTTATCCCTATTCCTTATGCGCTTACTGACCAATGTGTTATTTAGGGTCAATGGGGTATGCGCATGAATTTCAGTGGCATTGATAGAGAACAGCTTCAAAGTTGTGAAAAATGGGTTCCTCCAAAAAAATTAGCACTCTTCGATTTAAAAAAAAATTAGGTAAGGAAATTGAGATGTTTGAAAAAAGGTGCACCCAGAGGTATGAATTTCTGAAGCTTCTGATTGGTCGGAGTGCACCACGGCAAGCTAGCGAACCCCCCAAATTGGGCTTACTATATCACTACGGTGATAGCTGACCAAACCAAAAAGGAAACTGGTGTGAAGAAGCTGAAAAAACGCAGGAATTATTGAACTCACCAGTCATACGAAAGTCACTGTTAACGCTAGATTTTGCCAGATGCCCGATCAGCCGAGGGCGTTACAGTACCCATGAGCTCGAAGACTTTCTTGTGAGATGAATATGAATTTCATGGTCAGGCCCTGACCAAGCACATGCCAGGCTTCAAACCAACCCGTTTTCAGTAATTTCTTACTTAGTGACTTTTCTTCTCCTGTTACCAGGTGATTATTACAGCTACTAAAATGACATAATTTATGAAGTTTTTTTATTTTCCATGCACATAGCCCATTTAAACTGTTTGTGACATTATTGTAGGTAGATGAAAATTCTCCCTACTGTATGCTACTGCTTCCTAAATGTGGTTAATGTGATAGCACCATGCTGCATAAAGAACGAAGTTTTTTGAATTGTAATATACTGAAACTGTAATAGGTAATTTCCCAAATCAGCATCAATCTTTGAATGTTCCATTATGTACACAGTACCTATGAAAGTAGAAAGTTATGAGACTTGCAGTTTCATGATCCTACCCCACCTAAGTACAATGGGGTATTCCATTGTTAACTTTTCAAGTACCTAGCTTGGGGTTAACAAAAATCGGAACTTTCCGCTGGAAAAATGTTAACTTATAATTGGAGGAGGAAAACAAATTGAGAGTTCGGAAAAATACTGCATTAATGATGGGGGGGGGGGGGGGGGGCTCTTGGCTAGGATGGATGCTGTTGAAACAAGGTAGCATCCACAGTAAAAGTTGTAGTCCAGTAGTGGAAATAAGAAAATAGAGGTGAATAAGCAGAGGGAAGATTAGAATGGGGCAACAACCTGAAAACAAGGCTACCAAAAGGCTGTCAGCACTCAAGCTCTGGTTATAAAGATCGTTCAGTACAAAGCTATAGGGAGTAGGGGAACAGTGAAAGACCTGACGTCAAACTTCAGTTTAGGTAAGGGTTCTCGACAGCTTAACCACTGATGATGAGGTCAGAACAGCTCTCAAAGAAATATTGAAAGAGGACATGGGGAGGTGAAGGTTGAAGGTCTTTCAAGGAATGTATGGACCACGACGTAGTGTAGCATGTAACTACATAACTGTTCACCTTGATTTGGAAATTAAATGATTCACTTCACAGAACCACGCAGGAAACTACTGTAGCGGTTGGGGCTGATAGCGTTTGGGAGGTCTCACTACTTGTCTGACGGATCTTGCTGTGCTGCTCGAGGTTCCTAGTGGTGTCAAGCCAGAGTTAGGTGAAGGGTTTGTGGGCGGTCTAGCGAAGTGCGGGAATGGGAGAAAATCTATGGAAGGGGAGTTGCTACCTTGGGGCTCTCGGGGATTGATCAGTGCGGGAGTTCCTCCTACGAGAAGGGTTCCTCAGAACCTGGAGATCTGGTAGTTGATATGTTCCATCAAAAGCGAGGGATTTCCATGTGCCAGGTTTGGAGTTCGGACCCGTGGCAGTCATAGACGCAACTGGGTCTCGCCATTGGTCGTGGCTGAGGGGCTTCCTCGGACGGTTGTGGAGATCTTTCCCACAACTGATCAAGGAGGCGTGTCTGCGACATGCCCTACTCAGTACTGATACGGTAAATTTGAGATCTGAGGATGTCAGAAACCACAGCCTTGGTCTAGTTGGGGTAGCTCCCTGTAGTAGCCTATAGATGTTGATGCTATTGTAAGGTTGCTGCCCGCCATTCCCCTCCAGCCATCCAATCTTCTTGTCTCGTTGGCCAGACAAGATGTTCGTAGGTCGAACAGAGTGTGTGCCTTCCTGTTCAGTAGTGTATTAGCTGGAGCATCTCCTATTGCGACATGTTCTGTGTTTCGGTACTGGAATAAGACCTTACCAAGATAGATCTGACGAGGCTGGTTGAGGTTGTTAGAAATTGCCTTTTTGAGGAATGTTTGACAATTTTGACCACTGATACTGCTGATTCACCAACGGTACACCAACAAGATATTTTATGGCAATGTTTTCCAGAAAACTTCCCATTCCTGACTGATGAAGCATCTCATGCCATCAGAAGAGATGGAACGAGGCAGACTGAACCTCCCAAACAAATCACTCAGCGTTACAATGGCTGTCAGGGCATTTGCAATCTTTACGGTCTTGGTCTCAATCCATTTTGATGTAGAGTCATAGACTATCAACGCCGAAATGATGCCGTTGATGGGGCCCAGGTAATCCATATGGAGCCTTGTTCAAGCCCTTAATTGCCTTAGATAGAACCTTTGATAGGGTGGGATCAGTTACACTTTTTGTTAGCATCTGCAGGTTGAAAACAGCATTGAAGTCTAACCCTTGGTCCAGGACTGCTCCATGGGAAACTGTGTACTCTTGATATAAAGGTATCCGAGGTGGCCTTTTGTTCCAAGAGTCTCCGTACATTTGGATTTGGTTTGTGGTCATAATAACCAAGCTGTTTTGACTTTTGACCTCCCCATAATTCAACTTCTCCAGAAAGTTGGTGGAGAGTTGCATAGGATGGCCCACAGTGAGCAACCCCCCCACCATCTTGATCCGAGACACTTCTGTAGTAGAAGTAGAAGATGAGCATGGTATCTCTGTACCGATGGATATAAGGTTGCTGCTTGAGAGTTTAAGATTCTTGTGTGTTACTGGCCTTTATAACAGTTGGCTGTGTGTCTTGGTTGAACGAAAACTGGAGTACATTCTATCACTTGCATAGCCTACCCTTGAGTCACTGCTGTATACACCCACGCAAACCCCTCAGGGTTCATTCAGGCTAAGCTCAAATGGTGAGAAGGTTCTTCACAATACTGTCGTGTGACAAACAGTAAAGTTCCATGGTTCTGTTAGCTATGTTCCACTTTACGTAGATGAATTTAAGGTTCAGTTCCATAAAAATGTGTTAGAATCCCGGCATCGTCTGCCGCTGTATGTTAAGGTAAAGTGCCTAGATTCCTGGAACAACAACGATGTCTTCAGTTTCAGTATGGTATGCTTTGTGGTTGCAAACATGTTTCTGACGTTTGTGACTGTGGGCAGTTCTCGAGTTGTTTGTGTTTCCGGTGAAGATGGTGTCGTTTTGGCTGAAGCCAAATCGATGTCCCTTCTTAACAGTGATAATATTGCTAGTCTAGAAAGGGGGGCTCTCGCGGGTCCACCATCACTCTCCTCACTCTGTCACGTGGTAGCAGGCGTGGTTTTGATTTCATCATATCTGTGATTTGCTTATCGCTGCATCATGACAAATCTGCGCACAGTGTCTTGTAGTGCTGTATCTTGTCTTTTCGCGATAGGCGATAGTTCGGAATCTGTCTGTCCCTGTTCCAGGTGGTAACTTTCTGTGCACGTTTTTGTTGAGTATCCACAGTTCCTCAGTTACCCATGACTGGTGATGGAGAATCAGGTTACCCATCTTTGGGCTGGCTGCGTTGGATCGGCTCCTTCTCCCTCCTCCTTGTAGAGCTGGAAACCAAACACTAACGCCGCACCCATCTGGGCTGTCGATGTTCATGCAGATGCTGTTGCTTGCATGGTTGTTTCGGTTCATCTACCCTGTGGTTTTTCCTCTACCGGAACGGTCTTGATCACTTGGCTTTCTCCACCTTTAGCGTCTGCTCTTGAAAACGAACTTTCATATTTGTGAAGGTTGGTAGTTGACCGATAATATCCGATATGGACATAAGATATTTTCGGTGGAACCTCATGTTTGCCACTGTCTCTGGGAAGTCTGTCACTGTGATGCCTTGGCCTGCTAATCTTTGCCCAGTTTTCTGTACACTAGCCTGTTAAGGCAAAATAAGTACACACAAAGAAAACAGACAGTTGGAGTGGGCCCTAGCACTGGAGAACGTGTCAGACAACCAAAGCCGGACATCAAAATCCTAAGCTGTGTTGCTCTTGACAAACGTTCTCACGAACACTTCTGCTGCCCAGAAGTATATGATGTGGGGAGGAGTAGGATGGTGTCTGTTCTCGAGTTGTTTGTTTTTCCAGTGAAGATGGGGGAGGTCAGGCTGAAACCTAAATGATATCCTTTCTTAACTGGTGGTTATATTGCTAGTCTAGAAGGTCCACCGTCTCCTCACACTCTGTCAGAGTGACTTTAATAGGGGACTGTTTGTGGCCCAAACCCCATCTACGCTTCCTGGCTCATCGCTTCCTGACGATTTCTAGGGTAGTTGTAGGCTCTAGAAGGATTTCACGTTGGTGCATGCCCAGACGAAAGTTGAAGTACTTTTTCAGTGAATTCTATATGGCATCATCTGTGCTCCAACCCGCGCCTACCCTCCAAATTTCAACTCACTGTGCTATTTTGTTGGGAAGGTTTGGGCGTTACAAGGAATTGGCGCATGCGCATCCCGATGTTACTGTCCGAATTTGATGAAATCAATGTGGAACCATCACGGTACCGTTCTGCATGTACCCTCCAACTTCCAGCTCTTTTCAGCGATTTCTAGGGTAGTTACGAGGTTTACAAGGATTTCACGTTTGCACATGTGCAGACGAAAGTTACAGTACCTATTTTTTTAATGAATTTGAATGGGACCATCTGTGGCCAAACCCTCACCTACCCTCCAAATTTCAGCTCATTACGACCATTATTTCATATAGTTTTGCCTGGGATAAGCAATTGACCACAGACAGACAAACATGGAACCAAACATGTTCCTTGATGTCTGAAACGTAAAATGTGAGTAGAAATTGTCATTTTGGAGAACATACATTTTTTCGACTCTTGCATTTAACTTGTTATATTTGGATACTAATTTTCAACATTACAACGATGGTATTGTAATAAAAATAATATTCCACCAAAAGTCACATCATCGCCCTTTGGGGATCGTGCTGCTGAATCCGTCCAACAGCACTGGTAAACGTAAATGGTCTGAGATCTGATCCCGGACATTAGGGAAAGCGGCAAGTCTTCACTCGACTTGTCGCCCAGTTGATGGAGGGAGGTTTGGGCATCTTCTAACTTTGCCATCAGGCGGCTTCTCTCCTCCCCATTAGGGGATCCTCCGTGGTGGCCGGCCAATGCTGAGCAGCTGTTCTGATCAATGTAGACCATATAAACGCTCCTCCTGTTAGGGCTCGCGTGGTCATCCATTCAAGTATGAATTCTGGGTATCCCACCCTTCTAAGATCAGCTGCTGACCTACTTGCCACACACCCCGCCAGGTGATTGTTGAGCCAGTCACCAGGTTGAAGTGGGGCTCAAGCCACACCAGCCATCCTTTGGGGTGTGTAACCATGCAGCAGGTCCAGGGCAGCAGTATGACAGGCACATGTGGGTCCACCATAGAGGGGCAGACCTGTGCATGAGTAACGGAGGACTCTGATCTTTTTCCTAGGATCTTATGGAATTGGTGTACAACTACTGATGGGACTGAATTGGGCTATAGTCCGCCTCTTTTTGCAGCATATTATTCTTTGGTATCATCGTGGTTCTAGCTTGCAAGAGCATGGAAGGCATGCCCCCCCCCCCCCCCCCCCCCCGGCACAACGATGTTGAAGAGCATCCTTAGCCCATAAGGCACAGCCGTCCACATCCACGCCTGCAACCCATCAGACTACTGTCTTGGTCGGTTCACAGTTACGGATGTCATCCTCTATTATGGGCGCCCATAGTTGCTGCATGGACTGGTCTTGAGGTGACGCATCACCTCAGCAGTCCGTTGCCCAGGATATCTTCTGCTGTGGCAGTACCGTCCCCGTCCCACAGCCTCCTGAACCTATCAAATCTGTCTCTTCTCGTTTCTTGTGGTGTATTATTACTCGGAACACGATCTCTGGGCAGACGAAGTACTGAAACATTGATGTGTGATAGCTAGAGGAGTGGAGCATCCTGGGGGTTGGGGTCTTGCTTGACCATTGTCGCAGCGTTTATCACTGGCTGGTGGTCTTTATCTTGTTCTGCCACCTGTCGAGCCAAGCCAATATCCACAAGTATTGCATTCCCAAACGAGGTGAAGTTCATGAATGATCTGGAACTTAGTTCGGGAACTGCGCACATACAGAAGAGTTATCTATACAGCAATAGGTAATAAACCTTTGTGCAGCCATTTGCAGCGTTTTTTCCCTACTGTTGCGTGGGTTTAGTCTTATGAAATAGACCAGTGAGTCTAAAAGTAAGATGATTTTTGGAATATTCTAGTTCAGGTAGGTACCTAACTTTGAAAGGGGCGTAGTGTGGGGATGGTGATAATTGTGTAATATAAGGAAGGAAATGCGAAATGAATATATCGGATGTTGAAAAAGCGCAGGTCTACATCACCGCTGGGCACCGCTGGGCGTGTGCATGCATAAAAGCGGTAAAGTATTATAGTAGCCATATGGATCTCGGAGATGAAGGTATCTGCTCATTCTGTCTAACATTACTAATCATTGGTCAAGTTACGTTAGAGAAAACTTCAGCTATTATGTTATTTCAATGTCGATCTTATTTATTCTGTTTTAATTTGTCCCGGATACTCTGTGCGTTGTTATGAAGCTTGAGGAGGCTCTGAATTATCTCTACGTCATGTCCACCCGACTTTTTCAAACTACCAATAATTTCTGTTTGCTTCTCTAATTTTATGTTAACATTTTCTCAATGAACTGACCCGATTTTTGTTAAGCCCAGTATCCTTTGGAAAAAATGACTGGAATACCCCATTAAAAATCCTGGGGCAAACAGATTATTGACAATAATGTATATACCTACCATCCAAACTATGTAATAGGTACACTGTGAAATTGTTGACTCAAAATAACCAATGATAGGTCGCTTGTAAAGAGTGTTTGGAAGGTTTTGGTTCAACGTGACCGATCTTTAATAATTCTTATACCACACTTTAATTAACGGCAACTCAATGTAGGTAGCTACTGTACCTTTATTAGAAAAAACTGTCAATTATCATAATCAGGCACTTCGCGCCTTTCAACCCACACAGGCAGCATTGGGGCCGAGAACACTGATACCTTGTTGGTATGAAGAAGAATATTTAAAGGTGGGTCAGAGTGGATGCTATCCACTTTATAATAATGCGCATTTGTATTCATGTTAAGAGCATTTGTAATGAGATCCATCTCACCAAGAGTTTTATGTTCTGGTTGTTCAATTCACTTTTATGTGAATGTGGATTCTATCTGTAGCCAGACCGCAGCAAGAGTCGAAGAAACAATTGGAGGTCTTCAATGACCATTCCGGATTGACAAAGATTGCAATTTCAGAATTCACTGAAATTTAACTGTTCAAAAGCGCAGGTCTGTCAAACTTGGTACATTGAAATACATTTTTGGAGTGCCCCAACATAAATTCGTTCGGCTTAGCATCAGTATGATAGGATTCAGCTTAGCAATTGGGAAGAGATACCTACATTTGACTTGAGTCACTGTAAGGAAGGAATTGATTTGGGTTATAACTCACTAGTAGGTACCTACTTGAACAGGATCACTAGGTATCGTTGCCTGTATCCTTCGTCTTTTAAGCTAGCCAATCAGTTTTCAGAAACAGAATACAAACAACATAAATTCAACTAAATACTTTCGAAATGTTGACGTATGTACATAAAAAAGTTAGATGTTGAATAAGAAACGTATGTTATCCGATGTAGGTAGCTGAGCACACAACTAAACTAAAAACCATCATTATCAAAGTACCTATGTGTGTGTCACGTCAGTGCAAATATGGCTGTCATTTGTTATATGACTACAGTGTAGTAGTATTACCATACCTTTCGGTGGAAATCGTCGTCACTAGATGGCGTAATGGAGGCAAGTGCGTTTGATCTAAGGACATCATCATCAGGCCATCGAGAGAATGTAGGTACTTGATGAGGTGTTCTTCTCAGTATGCCCAACATATTTCAGTTTGTTACTCTTAGATGTGAATTTTTCAGAATTTCTATGTTGGAATGTCATCCTTTGAAAGCCTGAGAAGTACCTATTGGAAACTGAGAGCTAGTAGATGTTGTAAGAGTGAAAGGTTGTGATGAAAATTATGTCAGCTCAATTACTGCTACCAAAGTGGAAATGACTCGATATCTTGTAGGTATCACCTTTTCCTTGTGAACTCTATACCAGGCTTTCCACAGTCAGAGTGTTATTATGCTGATGAGGCATGGAAAAGTTGACAGAGTGGTAAAATTAATGCTGCCTTTATAGACCGAATCCGTGTTCCAAGAGTTAAATATATTTTATTGTGTACCAAATATCTTGCAGAGGGCAGCACTAAAAAGTGCTATAGCCAACTTACCTTCAATAAAATAAATATAATATATTAAGATATGTGCCTGATCAATTATTGTTGTTATACCTACATCACAATTCTGTATGTCTAGGTAACTTTCATCGCAACTTTTACCTACTTTTTGTATCCATCATCTTCATCTTGAGTCAGTAATTGAGTTATGTCTGCATGGTCATGGGGATAAAATATCATGAATTCTAATTAATTGAAATACGTTTGTGGCCTTACCTTCAAGTTGCTAGGTATTTAGTGAAAATTTAATAGTGTCACTGCCTTACGAGTGTCTCTCATACATCACGACAGTAGTGTTACTGAAAATGTATAGAGTACCTGTTTACTTCTTAGTTTTATTATGTCAGCATGACACTGTGAAGGACTTTGCAATGTTTCACTGTCAATTTTATATCTTTCAAGCATTATGTATGCTAGTCAAGGCTCGTGATGAAGATATTTTACAAATTCTAGAGAGTGGTGTGGTGCACTGAAGGTTGAGTTTGTATTGTCTTCTTATGTTTTTGTATTACTAGATTCCATATATATGGATTCCTTGATCGTTGCTTATACTATCCACTCCCAATTACTTTCTTAAGTACATTTTTGACATTTGAGTGTGGATACTTTATTAGTTTTACACAATAGGAAAAATTTGTATCTTATTATATGAACCTAAAATTGTTTCATAGTTTATAATTCTGAAACTACTCACATAATGATTGCAGGTAAAATACTATGTTGAGTTTTGGAACATTATTTTTTATAGCATTAGGGTAGTATGAAAATTCTGTACACCTACTGCGTAGGGTCCTGATTTCGAGAGTGACAAAGCTGAAGATGAGTGTTGGATCTCAGTATTTAATTAGATATACAAACTATGTCATTCAACTTCGAGCAATACTCGCATATAATTGGTATCATTGAAACCACGCACTGCTATGGGTGAAAATACTGTTACCATTGACTCAATATATATGTATCCGTTTAGTGAATTCAGTATTGATAGCACCATAATGAAGAACTGATATTGGATTTGAAATTTACACTTGCTGTAGTAAACCATTGTTGTTGAATGTTCGTTTCCATATACCATCCCATCAACTGCCATTATCATACTCGGAAGGTACAGTATCTATGATAGCATAGTTGAACACAAGATCGCACCTTCGGATCACGATATTTAGAGCCTGTTACGCTCACTATGTAGGTACTTTACTTTCTTATTATTTGTCGTACTTGGTCCCTTGAGAAGAAGAATTTGAATTATTAACTTAATCATCTGTATACATACTTACATTGATTTACCAGTATGGTCGATTTCTTTCTTTCATTATTAGGGATGCACGTAAGCCTGGGACCAACCACCTGATTAATTTGGACTAGTGACTTTTTATTCAGAATAATTTGTTAAACAATAGGTAGGTAGTGAAAAAACTATGCATAAATGTCCCTCTGAAGGCATCGCAAGATGATAGTTTCAGTTCGTAACTTTTTATAGGAAAAAAAATGAAATCTACATACGTAAAAATGAATCTTTCTTTCATTCTTTGTCCTTTATGCGTTCCTATACCATTCATCCGATTGCAATGAAACGTTGATGAGCTGTTGTGCACACGCTCACAAAGGTTTCTACGGTTTTTATTGTGACAGAGTGGTTCTGATTGTAAAAAATTCACCCCAGCGAAGGTTTCTGAATTTTTTTCCCACCAAAAAAGTATAGGTAAAAGGAAAGGTAACAAAGGGGTATTCCCCTATTCGGTGACCATATATTTTGCGACATGAAAAGAAGAGCAGTGGAACTGTAACTAGATGAGAACGTTGTACCATTCGATGTGTTTCTTATTCTACATATAGGCTTAAGCGGATGATGTTTTATGGTCGCTAGATGTTAGGTATCAAGAAAAAGGCAGTTCATTGCACAAAACCATATAGCCCAGTCATATAGTACATCCTTGCTTACAAAAATTAAGGTAGTAGCGATTTTTTTACACAATGTTTGGGGTGATGTAGGGGGACTGGTCAATTTTTCGCCTTCGGTACCCCCCCCCCCCCCCCGGAACCTACTTTTCCAGACCAAAAACTGCTATTTTTTTGAACTTTTTTCAGTTTTTGTCCATTTTGACCATGAAGGAGCTGTTTTTCAACAACGACCACTCTTACCTTTTTTAAATAGCATAAGATTTACTAAATTTTGAGATATTTTTGGGCGCTGTAGCTATAATAGCTTTTGAGATACAGCTTTTCAAAGTTGGGCGATTTTTCCGTATTTGCAAATTTTTTAGCTGTCTCATGTTTAACTTCATAAAATTGACCTTGGATCATCACAAATCACTTTCTTATGGTTCAGCGAAGTAGGTAAATGTGAGTTGGCTGTACATGTTGGGATAGTATGGGTGGAGGGTGGGTGGTGGGGGGGGGGGTATATTCGGAACTGCCTAAGTGTCATTACATAGATGCTGCTCCGTCTGTGCAAAGCAAGTCTGATGACCTGATGAGGTATACAATTCCAACCCAAACCTCAGTTTAAGACTTTTTTAATCAACCACAAATTATTACAAAAATATTTATCAGAAGTGGGGGAATTGTAATGAAAACAACATCGAAAATCTAAATAAATTTGTATTTACAAATGAGTAGGTACATACTTCATAACCAACTTATATATTTTGAATGAAATTTTTAATTATCAATTTCAATTTAAAAATTAAAAATTAGGCATTACTTTTTGGCCCGTTTGGATGGGCCAGGAGCCATGTAGTCGTCGGTGTCGGGGGTTGGGATGGGGGTTTCTGCAGAGGCCAATTCCACTTCTTCGCCTGCTGCATCTTCAGTTTCGTGCAGCTGCTCCATATGAGGCAATGACAGCTCCTCTTCGTCGAAGCTGTCATCTAACTGTGGAGTCAGCTCGTCTATGTCCATTTGGGCTTCAGGTAGATTTTCGCATGAGAGCCCACTGCACTGGCTGCATACCATTGAGCATTTTAGCCCGGCTTTGCGGCAGCTGCATGTATTGCCACACGCTTTCCGGCAATTACAAAAAATCATTTTGAGAAGCTGTGATGGGGCAGCATCCTGGGTCATCATCGTCGGTAGTAGACCCTGAGTTGTTGAATGCCATCCCCATTGTGTGGGGATGAGATCCTGCCCCATCCACTTTTGCACTTGGTGGTAGGCCCGGAAAGAGTGTGACTCTGCAGCATTTGACGTTGGAGGAAGCCGAGCTAAATTAAAGCTGGTCTTGGCTGCAGCTCTTGCAAATAGCTCGTACCGCAGGGAATTAAGGGTATCAATACCTGGTTTCCCACCATAAATTGCAACAATTAGTTGTTCCCCTGCGTGAGATATTTCCAGTGGTGTTGCTACTGGCTTCAAAAAAGCTGCAGCCTGCTCTTGAAGTATGGGGTTCCCGTCCAGTGCAGTGAGCAGTTTGGTCTTGCCATGGCCAAAGAATGCTGAAGTTGTATCGCAGCCAGTTAAGGCATGAACGACCGGGATGAGGTGGTGGTTTCCTGGTGATGTTGAAGCTGCTGAATAAAAAGTATCAGCAGTTTTCCCTCGTCCTACTTTTCTGAACAAAACATTTTGGAGTGGACCAACAAGACCAGTGAAGATGACTAGCAGGTCAATGTCTTCTCCTGCTATGATGACAGTGTCATAATCACTGGCCTTGTCAAGGGCGGTGGTAACAATCAACCTATCAGCATCTTCGTTGGATTGAAAAACTTCAAACTGTTCTTCAAGCTTTTTCTTCAGCAGCTGGATTAACCTTATTTTGTTTTTGTCATTCAATAGAAACTTGTCTTGGGAGATCTGAGGGATTGTGCTTTCGTCAAACAAAACTTCTGGTGAAGACTGGGCCATGGCTCTTTGTTCCTGAGTGCTCTGCTTCTGTTGGGTAACCGTCAAACACAACAGCAATATTTTGTCCATACCGTGCAACAATGTACTGGATGTATGTGACGGCTATAGCCTCAAATGAGCAATTTTTTTGCCACACCACTTTATGAAGGAGGTGGCCTCCATCAATGACAACAAACGTACATTTCCCTTGTGGAATTGTAACTTCAACTGGTGTAAATGCAGCGTAGAATGAAGATTTCGTTCCCTTCCTCATCCCTTCTTGTGAAAACAGTGACATTGGAAATGGTGAGAGTTCGTAATTGAAGAAGGTCTGCAGTTCTTCATCCGACTGTTTCAATATAATCAGTCTGTGAAACAAAGTGAGAGGATCCACTGCCACCTGTTGGTTGTTCACCTTTACAGTGCGCATAGCTGAGGAAAGTGTTACAACTTTTTGCTTTCGCTTGAGTTTGACATTTTGGAAATTTTCACCAACAACATTCATTATAGCTGTCTTTCCAATATCTCGAGCCATGTGACAGTTGACCCCTTGATCTCCAACCAGTCCACTGCTTAATGACATGATGACATCCGTTCTGCAGAATGGAGGATGCTTTGAAAACCAGTAGACCAGCTTCGGAGTATCAGCTTCATCACGGGAGATTCTGGACGGTCGCATTTCCACATGCTGCTCACTAGTTCGTGTGTCAACATTGCAGAACTCCTCCACGACTGTGCATATATTTTGGAGGTAGATCATACCTAACGCCCATCGGGCAAGCACAGTGTCCGAAATGCCTCGACCCCTGGTCAAACCTCCATAGCTTTTCATTGAGCGCATCAAGTCCTGTTCAATTGCCATATCTGACCAAATGCCAGCCCATGCCTTTTTAGTTCGCCGAACAGTAAAAAATCCACCTTCTGTGAATAATTTGTATTCATCTGCATCCATTTTTCCGCTCAATTCCAACATGCTCTGCAAGTAGAGATGCGCACATTTGGCATAGAAAAAGTGGCCAGCTGCGTGAAAAAAGGGCAACATGAGTTGAATCGTGTTTAGATGTAAATTCCAATCACCCAGTCGTTCAGCTTGGATAAATTGCTTTACCAAGGTTACCATTCTGAAGTAGTTGGCCCAAGGTTCTCAAGGTTGTGCAAGGCATTGTTGAATTTTTGCATGATCGCTTGGAATTTAACATTTTCATGAGCTCTCAGAATGTTAGATCTGTTCAGGTCTGACAGCACATCTTCCACAACATCCTTCTCCAATTCTGTCAAGTTTAACGTTTTTACTACTACCTCCCCTCCCAAGGCAAGATGGGCTAAAATGTGTGCCCTCACAGCCCGTGCATACGAGTGCCCTGTCATCATTTTGTCAACACTATTTTTGGCGTAAATGGTGGCAACTAGTTCTCTCAGACCACTACCTGCCATTACGTTCCCAATTGTCCCCATATACGACATTAAGAGATGAAATCCTCCCAATCTGAGAACCACATTTTTCAAATCGGTATCCCCACAGTTGATAAGGATCTCGTGCGCTTTGATATACAGAGGTTGGTCGAAAGTTACAATGCAAGTTTTTTGTCTGTAAGCGCGGCATTTCTCGTTTGCCATCCGAAGTGAAGTTAGAATGGTATCATACTGTGATGGTGGATGATTGATGAATGGATGACATATAACTTTGGTCCTCTGGAAGGACATGCCTGTGGTACTCTCTTCCATGAAGCCACTCCATCCTGGCATGCCCTGTTGCAGTTCTAAGGACTTTCCCAACAGCCATGCCATATCTGAAGAGAGTGGGGTGATGTCGTCTGAAAGGGGATTCATAAGATCCACGTTTTTAATAATGATTTTGGATAAGCCTGTGTTATTCACATTCTGAAACGTGTCCAACTGAACAGGAGGATTCTGTTTTGCAAGCTCAGTAGCAGAGCAAGTTTTCAGGCGTTGTATCTTTCCTTCTGGGCGTATGGCTTCGTATGGCGTCACCATCATGATACAACCCATAGCATGGAAAGTCCCCAACCCATCCAAGGTGTTAACGTTGAAATCAGCGTTGTCAAAACTGAACGGGATGAAGGAATTATCCTCCAGATCAAGCTTGTCAGGACGCATGATTGCTGAAGACTCAAGAACAGTGGTTGAACTGTAGCTAGCTGAAAATCCCAGTGATGCAAGCACATCAATGAGATGCTTTGATCCAAACTTGTGGTGTTCCAACTCCATGTAGTAAGGAGGAGATGAATGATCGGGGGCGAACAGATTGTATAATTGAGTGCGCAAGAGCGGCACACTTCTTTCTGTAACCGTCCAAAGTTCCTCTTTTCTGTTTAAGAATCACTGTTTCCAGGAAAACTTTTAACGATTCGGGAATTGCAGAATCAACATCTTGCAAGAAGTCGTTTGAGGGCGTGAATTCATTCATTTCATATACTTGAGAACGGATATCTTCACGAACTATATCAGCTGCAGCCCTCACAACACTCAGTCTTTCTTGCTGTTTATCTTGCTTGGATGTTTTCTCGTACCAGGTGTTTGTCAAAATTTGGTATCCCGTATTTTTGAAGCATAAAAAATTTTCTTTGTTTGCATCTCGGTAATTAAAATATCACCATCATATTTTTCAAACAGTTTCGTCTTGATGGTTCGTTTATTAGGTACGTCTCCCTTGATCACTGCAATGAGTTCGTTGAAAGTAAATTGGCATTCGTCCCCATGTGTTTCAAGATATTTGTAAATGCATTCCATGGCTTCCTGTACACTAGAGGATGGGGGGCGTCCAGCTCCACGTCCTTGGGTGGTAGAAGGCCTGTAAAGTTCTCTTTGACAAAATGAATGGTATCTGGCTTCAAGGGCAACCAAATCAGTGTCTTCTGTCAGTCTTTCTTTGATTTTCATACCCCATTCATCGCCTCTTTTTTCAGCAGCTTGTAAAATACTCTTATTCACTGAAAGTTTCTCGACAGTGACCACAGAATTCCGTTTTTCAGGCCTTTTCCTTTTCTGTGCCTCTATAAATTCATCTGTAATACGTTCACCACACAGAAAACAGTGCTCTCTGAAGCTGAACTGTTCAGTGGAACCCCTTGTCTGTTTCTCTTTAACATGTGTTAATCCTTGTTTAACAGCTGCAGCAATAACCCTAGGATTATTGTAACGTTTCTGGCAATGTAGTACATGGATATATATCTCATTCACGCGTCGCAATAAACGCTCATTTTCGCGATTTTTCAACGCAACACTTGAAGCCCAAAGGGTTTGCACTCCTTTGTCATTCACAAGTAAAACATTGCCTTCCCTCAAACTCTCACCACAAATAAAACACACCGAACTCGTTGAAGATCCAGGTTCTGACATCTTTCGATCTGAACAGTACCACTTCTTAAATGACAACACGAATCACAAAACGAAAGTGAATACAACATCAAGATCCTCAGCTATGTGCTTAACGATGGATCACTAACGACTGATGGGGCAAGGGAAAAGGTTTTTCGAGGGAGGGGGGAGGCAAGGTCCTTGAAAGGGATAGCGGGACAGGAAGCTCCTTCATGGTCAAAATGGACAAAAACTGAAAAAAGTGCAAAAAAATCGCAGTTTGTGGGCTGGAAAAGTAGGTTCCGGGGGGGTACCGAAGACGAAAAATTGACCAGAGTCCCCCTACATCACCCCAAACATTGTGTCAAAAAATCGCTACTACCTTAATTTTTGTAAGCAGGCCTGTACTCGCGATGACTATTTGACTGGGCTAATATAGGTCACAAGAAATCTGTGACATTGAGCAATTCATTCAAGGCAGTGTAGGTAGATCCGCGGGAACAAGAACAAAAACGGGGGCAATGCGTAAATCTCATCACCACCCATTTAAGAAAATAAGAACAGAAAATTACAAAACATCCACCTGAGTTAGTTAAATTATTCAGTAAACCCCAAGCGCACTTGAAAACTCAACAGATAAAACGAATTCAACCGTGGCTATAGACAAAACTGAATATGTCCAAAAAGTTAAGAACCTTCTTAATGACCCTGAAACGTGTACAGTAGTTGAGAAAAATCCAACCAAGCGCAGAGATGTTATGAGCCAGTTCGACGGAACTGCTTTGGTCAGCTCGACCAAGTTTTTCTGAACTCCCATCAGGACATCCCCTCCGGTTCAGTCTGCCGTAGCACCTTGTACGCGACTCACTCTCCCGTTATACCATAGTGTTATTCATCCAATAACCCAAATAAAATTAATATTGTAACGTTCTATGTGCGGGAACTTAGATGAACTTATTCAGTCCCTTCCAAGCCGGTTGGTCATTTCACAAGCTGTTGAATGGGTAAAACGTGCACTCATGTATCAAATCGACGCCCATACCCTCATCAACAAAGCCTCTGGATCCAAGACGTGCATTTCAACGAAAACATCCAACCATCACAGCCTGGAACAATCGTCTTCATTGGCGTCAGACATTGACATATCTCAGAGTGTTACAAAAGTCAAGGACCACCAGATCGCTCATCCCGCCCGAAATGTCAAATCCTCTTCAACCCCAGCAATATTGAATTTTCCTTGCAAAGTTTGCAGTGGACGTCATGCCCTCCGTAAATACAGAACATTCAAAGGGATGAATGTTGAAGAGAGTTGGGATGTAATTCATTCTAACGATTTGTGTGCGAATTGCTTTGCCTCGACACATATTTCCAACATGTGTACTTCCCGATTTGTAATAATAATAATAATCTTTATTGCGCATGAGACTTGGCAGTCTACATGAATGGCACACATGAAAATAGACACTCAATAATTTAAAAGGCGCTTTACACACAAAAGAAGGTAGATACTTGAATTTAGGTAAAGGAACATAAAAAAAGAGAGGAACGGGGAGAGATGCATTTGGAATAGGTCCTAGGTAACTAACAATTACGCATCACTTAGATGCTTACGTACAGCTGCCAAGAAACGACCCGAGGTGGGCAAAGACCGCACAGAGACAGCTAGGGCGTTCCAATACCTAGCCCCTCTGTATGTCAGTGTAGCAAAGCATGCAATTCGCTGCTTTGTAACAACCCGTTCAACTTCGCTAGAATTCCCAAAGTTGATGATGTAAAACGGGACGGTGGACTACTCCTTTCCTCGCCACCTGCGTTCAAGGATCGGACACGTTGTGAGGAACCTACTTTGAAGAAATTCGCTCCACCCTCACTTCCATCTGAGGACAGATACTCTAAAAAGCGGAGGGAGAATCAGCAATAGAGAACCTGTACTCAGTGATAAAATCCTACGAGTATTCCAGCTTCTCAGATGTACACTTCTTACGTACTATATTCCCATTCAGCATACCTATTTAATTGTTGGCTCTTAACAGCATTACGTCAGATGAGTTGGAGCAAGTATACTTGGGCATCGAACGTGACTTTCCTTCATTAGCTTTACAACGGAACTGCGGACAAGAGGGCGTCTACCAATCAAAATCAAAAGTTGCACTCGACTGCAACCGAAAAGTAAACCTTTCATTTCCCGCAGACAATTCTTAGAGACGTTCCGAAATGTTCCCAAGGAATCTCTAATCTGCATTTGGTGTTTGCTGCCATGGAAAGCATATCCCAAGACATTCACAGCTTATTCTTCTTCGACTGTGGATGTGAATACCATTTGCATCATTCTGAAAGAATATCAGTCAGTACTCTTCAATGTTCCCGAACTCTTCATGAACTCCGAGATCTCTATTTGATGTTAACTAATTCCAGTTTGATGTGTGTTATTCAGTTTAGCTTCAGTGTATTCTAGCTCCTTGTACGGGGAGGTGATGTTACGAGCCAGTTCGACGGAACTGCTTTATTCAGCTGGACCCAGTTTTCCTGAACTCCCCTCAGGACGTCGCCCTCCGGTTCAGTCTGCTGTAGCACCTTGTACGCGACTCACACTCCAACTACACCATTGTGTTATTCATACAGTAACCAATAAAAATTAATGGACTGGGTGCTACATCGCTTTTCACCAATCTACTACCTCTACCACTTATCAAATCCGTAACTGTGAGTAAGTGGGACATCACACTAGAGTCCCAAAGAAATATTTCCTACAACTTTTTGATCTCTGCACCAATGAAAATACATTTCAGTTCGATTTTGTTATGCATTTTTGGAATTGGTATGGGCTCCAATAGCACCATGCTTAGCAGACCTATGCCTTAACTTCCTTCTCGACCGAGTACTCCCGACACTACCTTTCAGATTTCCGTTTCTATACAAATATGTACATGATTTAATTCTAGCACTACCTACAGGAACATTGCACGTAGTTATGGCCAAGTTCAACAAATTTCATCCCCGTTTGTATCGGATTATTTCTTCAATTACCTTGTTGTTAGTGTTGGAATGTTCGAAGCCACGTGAACTGGAATCGGCAGTGGCAAGCTCCAATTGTTCTGGTTGAGAAAATCGAAAAGTAGAACTCTCAGGTTAGCTGGGAAGTTGTTCTCAGGGAAGCGTCGTGTAGGGTTGTGGGTGCAAGATGGCTTCCTCTCCTGCGAAGGGAGGGGTGGAGCTCCGGTACTGCCAACCTGCAAGAATATTCTCGAGACGGTGTGAGAGGAGGCGCCAAATGTAAAATTGATCATTCATAATTTCACACTCCCTCCTGATCAATTTTAGAGCGCCTCAAGTCTTCTTCAGAAGATGGGCTTGATGTTAGTTTTAGTTTTAAGTGACATCAATTTCACATATTCATCGATTTAGAGCTTAATTGTGAGATATACATCAAAGAATTTAATTGTTTTTCATCAAACGAATTTACGTCAGAGGGTTAAAATAGATTGTGAATTTTGAAAAATTTATACATTTATTAATTTATTAATATTTACAAGAAAAGGACTGGAGTCTCGTCTCACACCATGCGGAACCTCTCTTTACTGCCAGACGTCTGTAGAAAAAAAAGTGTTAGTTCATGGCATATTTTAGGAGCTTGTCTTTCCTAGACACAAGCTCGCCAATACTTCATTTGGGGTAGGCCCAGTGGAGTCTTGAGTGTTCGTTTATAGAGCACTCCCTTAAGATATGGACTTTTAAGTTTAATTCCAAGTTGAAGGATCCTTCGTTGTCGCACTCATCCATGAGATTGACACAAGATGCTACAAACATCGAATACCATTAGTCTTCATTCCATCAGTCCCATATGACCATCATCAATAAAATACTGTTTTTCCTCAGTATAATTGACCAGTTAGCTCCCATCAAAATTCACCAGCTAACATCTTCGAATGGTTATTACAACCAAAATCAAATTCCCAAAGTTTAGGCATCCATGAATGATACCACTAACTTGTTCCGGAATTTTTCGAACAGCGTGCTCGTCAATGGCTTAGTGAAAATGTCACCGCATTGTTCGCTCGAGGGAATCCATCTAAGTTCAATTTTTCCTTCCCGCACTTGTTGACAAACAAAGTGCATATGTAGGTTTACTACATGCTTCAACGCTTTCGACTCATCTGTTTTAGCCAGAGCTATGGCTGCTCGATTGTCCTCAAATACGGATGGAGTTAACTTAAGCGCCAGTAGTCGATTGCACATTTCCTGCAGTCCTGCGAGTTCTCGACAAGCTATTGACACCGATATGTATTCACTCTCTGCTGATGACAGAGACACCTGATTTCCACGATATGACATCGTCCCAAAGCTTGATTACATATCCACAGGTCGAGAGTCCCTGTTTGTCATTGAGACCCAGTGAAGCATCGGGATAACACTCCAATTCGTCAGTGTTCCCTCTATAGAGCAATCCATAATCCAGACTTCCTCTAAGATACTGTAGAACTCTCAATGCTTTATGCTAATCTTCACTTGTGTAAGAAGTTTGTCAACTACACAACATATTCACCGCATAAGTGATATCTGGTCTTGTTCCATTCTGAAGATACAAGAGAGACCCCACCAACTGCCTGTAGGGCGCATTTGGTTTTCCATTTATCTCTTGCTTCTCATCGATTTTTGCTTGAACCATCGGGGTGCTTGCCACTAAGTTTGAGTTTGGGTCCAACTTGTTCAGCAATTTCTTAAAGCTCCCTTGATTAATGAACATCTTCCTCTGAGCTCTATTCCTCAGTATCTCAATTCCCTACAGCTTCGGAGTGCCAAGATCCTTAATCTGGAATTCCTGAGCTAGATTCTCTTTTAGCTCCTTTCCTTTCTTTGTGGAGTTTGTTGCCAGTAAAATATCATCGACATATAGGGTTAATATGGCAAACTCCTTGTCTTGTCTCCACACAAAGATGCACCTCTGGTGAGGATACACTTCAAAACCCAATTTCTCCATGGCTTCAGAAAATCGAATATGCCATCGCTTAGGAGAAACCTTAAGACCATACCTATATGGCCTTCTCTAGTTTACACACGTGATTCTGAGATAGGTTCCTGCTTGAATTTGTATATTCAATCCACCCTTCCGGAATTTGAATATATACTACATCTTTTTCAAGCACTCCATTCAGAAATGCCGTTGTCACGTCCAACTGATATAGGTTCAGATCCATCTTATTAGCAATGGACAAAATGAACCTAACATCGTTCAGTCTTGTAACAGGTGAATAGACCTCCGTCAAATCATACCTGTTTTTATCTGCAAAGCCTTTTGCAACCAGTCTGCTTTTATACCTCACAGAGCTTCTGCTTTCCTCTTTGAACCCACTTTGTTCTAATCACCTTTGTGTTCTGAGGAAGTTCAGACTTTGGTATAAGTCTCCAAGTATCATTTTCTTCTAATGATTTAAACTCTAAGTTTATGGCTTCTTTCCATCTAGCGGAATCCTCAGAGCTCATAGCTTCTGCATATGTCTCAGGCTCATTGCCTTCAGCTAGATGTGCACAGTCTTCTATAGTCTCAAGGAAGTCATATTCTTCATTTCCTCCAATGACTTCTTCAAGTTCAACATCTATAGTGGAGGATTGATCACCACATTTTTCTTCATGATGTTCATCTATAACATTCACTGGTGGTGGTTGTTCTTCTGTCTCTACTTGTTCACTTTCAGAGTGCTGGAGCTGTTGGGGCTCCTTTATCCTTTCATCTATCTCTGAAGTGACAAAGCCTTGATTGTTTGTACCCTTGGGAACCTCAGTCGTTGGACCCCAGGAGATTTCAAGCTGTTCACTTCCAAGCAGCTCCCTCCCTTCTTGATGTCCTGACTTTTCTAGGTTTGTCCCATAGGTCCTGGCTTCGACAAAATCAACATGCTTTGACCTGATCAGTCTTTTGTTTGCTGCATCCATGATCAGATAGCCTGTTTGTTGACACTCTAAGAGTCAACAACCCCCCCCCCCCCCCCTTTTGCTTCGTGGTTGCATTTTTCCTTTTGCAGCCACAAGGTAGTAATACTTCGCACCCATATCTCTCATATGGTGACTTGAATTTATTCGAGGCATTTGGTACTCTATTATGGGTAAACATAATATTATTCAGCGCATATCACCAGTACGAGTTTGGCATTCCTGCTGATATCAACATTGCTCGTATCTTCTGCTGCAGCTCCAGGTTCAACCTTTCCGAGCATGCATTATGCTGTGGGGTTGCTGGTTCACATACTGTCAGTGTGATTTTCTTGTCTGACAGTTTCTTCTTCATTAACATCATCTTGTACTCACTTCCTCCATCTGTCCTGATTTCCACTACCTTTCGGCTGTCACCTGTTAGTAGTCTAATCTCCGACAGACTCTTCGACAAGGCAAGATGAACTTGCGTTTCGTCTGGCATCTCATAAGCAAATGCATACCTCGTGCAGTCACCTGTGAACGTGATTATGTATCTATAGCCAAGGTCCACACTGCTGGCTTTATGGGTCCTTGAAGATCGGAGTACAACCTAGAAAAAGGCGTCTTCGACCTTTGTCTCTCTTGATTGCATGGCTGTCGTCTAGCTTTTGCCAATTTGCAATCTTCACAGTCCAGAACATCGTCTCCAACTCGTATTTTTACATCTACCTCTTTTATCACTTTAACGAGATAATTTTTGGAGATGTGGTTCAGCCTCTGATGCCATAGCATCCCTGGACTTGTCTTGGTAGATGAACCGTTGTGTAATAATTTACCGTTGTGAAATAATTTACCGTTGTGTAATAATTTACCATTGTGTAATAATTTACCCATCAATAATACTTCAATGTTTGTTCAAGTTTCACAAGTAGCTACCTACAAAATCCAGTAGTCCATCACTTATCAAATGAAATAATATCGCAGAACAATCAACTCGACTTCATACAGCCATCCTTGATTATAATCAGGTGCTCCCTAGTGATGATATCCCGGCCGGATTTATACCGTTTGATTCACGATCGTGTTGACGAAGCTTTTTGGTGCACACGAACGGCTGGACGTACAATGCTCCGGATGGTCTCAAAAAATTGTTTAGCTCAAGACTAATTAAATAACGTAAAAAAACCATAGGTACTCTTCTATCGAAAGTTTTCGAGCTACGGCGTTCTTAAAATTTCAACCCCTATTTTGAACCCCTTAGAGCTGACTGACAGTAACGTCAAGCTTCGAGGACCAACTAGACCCCGAACGGAACCTATAACCCGAATTTCATCAATTTTATTTCATGGTAACTAAGAAAAGTGGCCAGTACGGCGGACAGACAGAAATATTTTTATTGTATTTTCGGATTCTACATACCTTGAAACGTAAACCATCAAATTTTGAGGGGGGGGGGGGGGGGGTTAGACTTTTTTTTTTTCATGCTCGATTCCAATGGTTCATTATTGAAAATAATAAACCAAAAACAAAACATTTTTACCCCCATTTTTCACCATTAACACCCCTGGATATATTCCGATCAGGCTACAAATGTCGGGACACAACTAGGGCCCAAATGGAGCCTGTGTGCAAAAGAACGAATTTTTTAGACCGAAATTGAAGTAGATGTGGATGATACGGTGGATAGCGTACGGCGGACGGACATTGCATTTTTGAAATCTACGCACCTTGAAACGTAAGAGAAAAAATTTTGAGGGGGGTGCTATAAAAGTTTTTTGCCAATACATAGGTGTATTATTCGCAGAATAATAAACCAAAAGCACTTCACTTACCTAACCCTAATCACCTACTGTAATGTCAGTAGTCAAACATGTACCTACTTAAACTGTCCATATCGCGCCACTATTCAAGAAATTATGTAAATGAATTGCACAATGAATTCATCATCACCATAGATCAGTTACTCAAATATACCTGCTTCCAGACGATCTATACACCGCCATATGGGATGTCCACTGTAATGAATGCATTACTCTACGCCTCTATGGGAAGTTTAATTTGAACAAATGTTACGATTCATGACAACAAATAAATTAATGATAGAATTGATGACATCCACCTCATATTTATGAAACTGCATTCCCCGGCCTGCTTCAATTTAGTTCTTTCCTGGAGGGAGTTTGACGGTAGGTACTGATCACAGAAACAGAAAACCGTGATCTATACAGCAAAACAGATATCTATAGAGGAAAATAATGAACCATTGTGTAATAATTTGCAGCGTTCTTGTGTTTACCGTTATCCCCATTGATAATGATTCGTACCTCAGATTTTTAGCGAAAATCCAGAATATTTTGCACAGATAAAAAAAAAGGAATTTTACAAGTGTTCATCAAAATACATTGAAATTTTAAATTAGGACAAACTTGAGAATTAGAAGTATCGCATTTATAGTGTTAAATGCGAGAAATCTTGGAATTAGATATCATACCCTTTTAGACGGCATAATACATTCTTTATTCACTCTCAGCATTAACAAATTATGCCTAATGTTAGAGTCAAATTTTAAGAGTAACTTATATTGATTTAAATTAGTTATTTGAGAAATATAGCAATGTGGAAACCTTTGAATAGAATGACATTTATAAAGATTGGCCCTTTTAATTCCGTGAGTGCTTGGAAGCGCGGGCGTAAAAGGGCCAACCTGGCCGAACGAAGCAGATTGGCCTTTCTTCCTCTCAGAGATTCTCCCAAGATTTCCGTCTCTAAGGGCCAATGTGGACCTTCTTTCACATTTTTATTTTTATTAATTTTTGGGGTATTCCAAACTGAGAAATTTTTGTAGATTCTTGTAGCCTACAGATTTTTACAAGTGATTGTGAAAAAACGTGGTAAAACTCAAAATGGGAATTAATAACAGCGGTCCGAAGTCTAGAAATGCGTGGGAATAATCGGATTGGCCCTTCTTCCTCTCAGGTGTCGATATATATATAAATGTTTGTTAAAATCTAGGGATGAATTCATGATGCTCTCAACCGGATTTACCTATTAAAAAAATTTTCAAAAATTCACGTTCTGAAAAATTTAGACCCATTGCAATAGCGTCATTTTCTTCGAAAATTCGCTAAAAACTGTACTATTTGCAGGTATCCACAATGATCAGTTAGGTGAATATTCTCACAAGTTCTACCAATGTGTTTTCCTCACAATTGGAATCGTTTGAACATAGCACTTTGTTCAAAAGTTGTTAAGTAAATGCCATATTTTTATTGAGTAGGTATTTTAAAACACCCATGTTTTGAACTCGTTGAAACTGTGCACCACTAATGTACTAAGTAAGTTATGAAAGGCAGCTCGTAACACATTTAATGAGCTAAGGTTAAGGAAAATAGGGTAACTGATTCCTCTAATTTAATTTTAAATCAAGCAAGATTATTTTCAACACGATATAACTGGTTTTCTGTCCCTACACTTTTCATTCTTAACACTTTCATAAATACAGTCCTAAGATTATATAAATAATTTTCAAGTCCACGAAGGCAGTCGACAGGTAATACCTGTTAACGAACAATGGAACAAAATTCATCACAAACATACGGTCCAGAGCAATCCATGGATTACATCGCTCGGCCTTGGTACTGTGGGTGGAATTAGTTATCAGTGTTCATAATAGGTAGTATTTGGTAGGCCATTTCTAGGGTAGTTCGAAAGAGAGGATTTTTTCAATTAACAACCCGGGCCATTGGGAATGTTAAGAAGCAACATTCCTCGTATTCACAAGGTTTGAACAAAGATCTACATATATGGAACACTGGAGAGTAATGGACCAGATTAAAGGAAGAGGGTTTGTTGGATTAACCAACTAGGACCTAACCCTGAACTACCATCAAAATCTGGGCGAATTAGGACCATTGTGTTGTGAGTTATATGGGTTTGACGTTTCCAAAATTTGGGCATGCACAGTGTCTACTAGGTTCTGATCCGATGCTGCGAAATTCATATGGGACCAACTAGCAACTGATCCTGGGGCCGTATTCACAAACCGAACTAAGTGAGACCTTTAGCTAAGTGCAGTTAGTAAGTGCAGCTCAGAGCCGTACTTAAGAAAAAATCCTTTTCAGGAACCACACTTTAACTAAAGTTACACTTGAAACAAAGTTGGACTTTTGGCAAAGTGACACTTTGTGGTAAGTGTGGCTCTTTCCACACTTAAGCCGTTCTTAGTACAGCTTCCAGCCCGGTGCCTGAAATATTTTCGCATAGCATTGAGTTAGTTCGCATAGTGCCTGACGTATTTCACAATTTCCGTGTTCATTTTCAGTTTCTATTAATTTTCATTTTATACTATATTCCATTTTATCTAACCATGGGTGACGACTACGTCGACTATTTGATACATCTACGTGACGGGAGACAGCAGAACGCGCCGAGAAGAAGGAGACTCACAATTGAGAGGTTTTTTGGAGTTTGGAAACGGAGATTTGCGTGCCTATCCAGAAAGTTGGGAACAAAGCTGCATAACGTAAGTTTGCAACAAGGAGAGCTCAACATAGAGGAATTAGATTACGACAATATCTATCACGACGAAGAACAACCACATGTGCCACCTGCTCCACAGAACAGGGCCCGAGGAAGAGGAGTGGTTATAAAGCGAAGATTTATTGAACAACATTTTTCTCAATGGCTGTTTAATTAAGTGCATCCTACAAAAAATATTACAGTATTTCTACAAAATTGCAATTTCTTCATTGAATATAATTCATCCCGTGTTTTCAATTCCTGTAATATCAGTTTCAGATTATTTTCAATATAATGCTGTAGGTCAATATAGAACTGATTTTAAATAATCAGTCTCTGCAACTGAGAAAGCAGGCATCCTCACGCGCTTTTCCATTTTCAGGAAACAAAACCAAACAAAACAATCTAAACTAAACAAAACAAACTAAACAAAACAACCTACAAAACACAACTTCAAAAAGAGCAAAACAAAAACGGATAAAATTGCAAATTATTTGTATCAGCGAGAACCAAAAGACGTGATCGGAATCGACAATTGACAAGTGCACGCTGCCGCCGGCCGTAATCAACGGTTATCACGAGCGAAGCCGCCAAAATGCCGTCTTCTTATTGGTTGGCCTGGAGGTCAGTAGGCGTGCCGCACTTAGTGCTGGAACCGCACTAAGGAAATAGTCGAACTTCAGCTACACTTAGCCTCAGCCGAACTTAATGGTTTGTGAATAGCATTTTTTCTCTAAGTGAAACTTAGGCCGAAAGCTGAACTAAGGTAGGGGAGTCCTGAGAATACCCTTAGCGAGTGTTTGCGAATACGGCCCCTGATCTACTACAATCAAAGTTTGAGCCAATTTGGACCACTGAATAATGGCGGTTTGCAGAAATGCACACACACACACGCTCAACTACCTAAAATTTCCATTTTTTCGATGGATTCGTGTTCAGCAAGGTCGAAAATGGGGAAATCCGCTTTTCCCCCCCTCAAAATAATTAAAATTGTCCAGAAAGTATAAAAACGAAAACACAAGGCCTCGGCCACTTCTGGGGAGCCGAACCTAAAAACTCTGAGAAAAAAAAGAAGAAAAAAACAGTTAAATCAAAATTTGTATTTTATTTACAAAGTGATAAGATACTAAACAGTTGAACTTCTACTAAATACATGTAAACCTACAGACACTTCTGTTTTATTTAGGCAAGGAGTAAGTCGTTTTAAACTTACTGTGCGACTGTATAATCATCTTCAAGAAGCAACACAGAATAGGGAAGGGAAAATACACAAGCTAATTTGCTCAGAGGCCAGCCCAGCTTATCCGTAAAAAAGGAAACTCCTTCCACAAACATGAGTTGTATGTGATACACTGATGTGTTACAAAGTAGGTAAGCACCAAAAACGAACAAAACATATTACAAATCTGAACATAAATAGTATTAAATAGTTCTTCATAAAAGAAGAATCAGACGCTTTACCTAAGTGAGAAACTCATAAATAAAATTAAAAAACAAAAACAGTAAATAAGTTGGTAGATCAAATTTTTACAATTCCAAAATACGTTTACATCTACAATTCTATGTACATCATAGTTCACATTGTACGTTAAATATACTTAGCCTAACAAATACATTATTAGAAATAAAAAAGAAGATAATTCGCATTCTATTAATAATTCGCACTCATCTTCTTTTGAATGCTTTATCATTCTTATCATTATATTTTTAAATACAGTTGTGCTTAACACATTTAGGAACTATAACAAACTATATAATTCAATACTTCAAACAGTAAGTAATCAAATTATTGCCATAAAAAACGCCGTGTCTTTATGTGATTACTACTTTGCTACAATACTAAAATTACATATTGGGAACCCCATTAGGTACTATTATAACTGTGGTATTCAGTATCATTTACAATTTTGTCATTATTGATAGGGGTCCACTTCATTCAACATAATAACACTCAACACTCCAACATATTGAAGTCTACGTAAATCTAAGTATTACAATGCCTCACAAATTTACTATTGATACCTCAATGACCAAATGCATATTCATGTATAAACTATATCAAGTATATTTTACAGGATGAAGACTTACTAGAGATCCAACTTTTTTTCAAAATATATTTAGGTATATTATATATTCTGAACTATATATTCAAGTATATTTCACGAACTAACTCAATTATATTATGGAGTATATTCCCAGAATAACAATATAAATAAGTAAAACAATGACTAATCCAAATTTCATTAGTGTTAGCTGGTCCAGGAATGAGCTTGAAGATGTGAAAATACTGTTCTTAAATGAATGACTAAAATTACATTTTGAAGGACTCATGTATTTCAATCATACATGCCCAAAGGGATCATGAAGAGATCCAGTGTAAATGAAACACGATGTATATTGACTCTGATATGATTAACACAAAATTAAGCACTGTAACAAATTTTGAAAACTGAACGAGGTAGGTGTTTCTACTTTAGCCTAACTGGCAACTAAAATCGTGTAAGTAAGAAACAAGGGCATAGAATAACTGGCAAGTAATTCACTTACTGCATGTAATATACAATTTCTCAACAGAAGAGTATGTAGGTAGTAAATCATTATTTCGAAATCTGTAAATAAATAATTGATAACGGTGACACTTGTAACTGTAAAAAAAATTGAATACAATTATTTGGAAGCATCAATTATTCTAGTAGTGCCTAATCGATGGTAAATTTCGAAGAAATATACGTAACAAACACAGTAGGGTCAATAATATAATTCACCAACAAAACCAGGGCTGAAAATTATGGTGATAGGAGAAATAATGATAAACCTAGCTATAAAAACGGACATTAAAATTATTTTACAACAGAATATACTTGAAGCTAATAATTTTCCAACTCATTTTATATCAATAAGTAATAGATAAAACTCACGTCCTGAATATTTCAATAAGGTCACTCTGCGAACATTGGAGCGTTCCATAATTTACTTAAGAAAGGGGCTGAACGTTTCCACAATAAATTCAATAATGAAACCAATTATTCTCAAATATTTCAAAAAAAAGTACGTTCAACAGGCAGTAAATGGCGCAGTAATGTACTAGAACAGGAATAAACAGAAAAAAAGCACCTAGCAGTCAAATGCTAGATAGTTTGAAGCTAATTTTGGGTAGTATCATATTTCATTTTGCAATCATTAATTTTATATTTCAGTTTTTGTATCTACAACAAAACTTTAGGTGCCATCACTAATCAATTAAAATGTTTCTGTTTCCCATGTTGGTAACTCTCATCAATGTTTAACAGATCTTCAATCTATTCATGAGGTTGTACATGACTATTTATTCACGCAAGTCGGTTTCTCGTTTATTTAATGAAATTACTCACCCATTCTTGGGTATTTTTCGTGTCAATAATAGTGAAATTCTGATATTATCGAACGTTGGTGGTAATATATTGATCGTATATATTATTATGACCAATATATTACCGCAATAGTTAGTTACACAGTAGGGACACAACAGTTTTTAGGTACAGGAGGTACACAATAGGTTTTAGACGTAATAATATCTAAACAACAGTTTGCAAACCTACCTTTGAAAGCAATATATATCTATTCTGAAGAAGAAAAGACAAATTTAATAGGTCATATTATGGTAATATTTCTCAGCTGAATCTTGAATAATTGGACCAGATTTCATCACCCCGATGACATCTTCCTGACTGACAATTCTTTTTTTTTCTATTTTAAAAAAAAAGTTTATCATAACAATTTCAGGAGTACTGACAACTCCAGCCAGTTGAATTAAAAAGCGCTAGTATAAATACAGTAAGTAGTCAAGCATAAGTAGATTTAAAATTAAGGAGGCAGAACACTATTACAGAAGATCAACCAGTGGGGTTGCATAACGAAGCTCAATTCACTTGGATGTGGAGTTTTCAAAAACAACAATATAAAACAAACAAAATGTGATGGATACACTCATAATGGAAATGTACGTCATTGATTCAAGTCTACAACAAAGTAATGAAAACATTCAAAAGAAGTTATTTCAAATCAAGCTGCCAACAAGCATATTCCAAAATAGAGATATAAAAGTCTGAATGATAATGAAAAAAAGCATGAAAATGCTGATATTTATGATACTTCATCAAGAACAACTAATCCACATTTGTGCTCTCACAGCATCATGCAGACACTCATTTATGTAAATATCCACTTACACAGGTAGTCTACCCACCCATGTGGCCATTTAATTGAGGATAACCTGAATGACTAAGGCCTTCATTTTAAATTTTTTTTCTTTTTTGAGCTTGGGAATTCATTTAGGCTAGTTAAATTCTCTAGTTAGTCCTTACCCTAAGGAGGAAAAATAACAAAAACTTGAGGGCTTCAAGACGTGATTAAATTGTACAAGTACTCATAAAACATATGACATCAACAGTGTTTCATGATTGTAGCCTATTACTGCGCGCAGATTGTGCAAACAGGACACCTTGATACATTGTCCCATTTATATCCATACTAACTACCAGAGAATTTTCATTTCCACCTCGCCCATCTCCTGAAAATGAAAAGAAAAAATTCTGTCAGATTACTGTCATATTCTGGGCAAATATGTACCTCCTATATATTACATACTATAATTATATATCAATTTCAGCGTCCCGCCCGCCAAGAAAACTGAAACCTCCATAACTACTGTCGTGAGCCCCTCCGGGAACCACTCCACCGTAGAAATTAAGTTCTCGCTAACATTGTCCGCAAACTTTAGTTCCCGTAAATATACAGTATGAGTGGGGAGACAGGTCGCAGGACCCGAGTGCACAACCTGGCCAGGGGTTGGAGGGAGAAAGCCTCCCTGGCTATAAAAACTTGAATCCTGCGCCCTTCTAGTCATTCGACACTTCCTCTAACCAGCTCTCTCTTCTCTCCTCCTACCTTGCTCTCTCTCCTTAAAAGATCCTAGATGACGGTGGTGATTCGCTCATAACCGCCTGGGCATTTTCCCTCACACCACCGTGATGCCAATTTAAAATTCATCACAGTGGTGAACCCGACGTTCACTCAACCTTCCTCCTTCTTCCCATTACATGTGTCAAACCCAGTCCAGTTTCCAATACAGTCTTTTAAGTCAAATGTCAAATTCAAATTCAAATTTCAAATTCAGTTCAGTTTAAATTCGCAGTTTCAAGTACCCACTCGCCCGGAAGCCACAACCCTCTCGGATCTCCGCTCTGCCGCACCGCCTCTCCCAATTTTGCGAATTACGATTTTGATATTTTAAATAGAAAATTTCGAATTTCAAGTTTCAGTTTGACACACCTGGACCATGGACTCTCCGCCACCTCCCGTTCTCAAGCCGGCAACACTCCAGGCCCCCACCACCGCAACATCGGACGCAACGGCCGCGGTCGCCAACCCCTTCTCCACCCTCTCACCGCCCGGAACCCTCTCACCGACCATGCCCGCTGCGACCGCCGCCGCCGACGTCATGACCGCTGCGACCGCCGCCGCCGACGTCATGACCGCCTCTGCGTCATTCCCCCTGTCGCTACCCCCATTTTACTCACACGACCCTGCTTTATGGTTTTTTCAGGTTGACGCAGCGTTCTCGGCCGCCGGCATTCGCAGCCAGAAGACCCGCTACTCCCACATCATCTCCCTGCTACCATACGACATCCTCCTACAGACGTCGGACATCTCCCCCGACGCTGCCGCTGCGTATGACGACCTCCGCGGCCGCCTCATCTCGCTCTACCAACCATCGAAAATCGCACGAGTCGCCGCCCTGTCCAGCCCCAGCAACTCGGCGATATGAAGCCCTCCCACCTCTTCCGCCGCCTGCGACATCAGCTGCAGGGAATAATGACCGCTGACATCGCCCGTACCGTCTGGCTGCGCGCGCTCCCCCCACCCCATCCAAATGGCGCTCGCCAGCCACCTCGACGGCCCGGACGAAACGCTCCTCCGCCTCGCAGACACGGTGCACGATCTCGCCGTGTCCGCCTGCGTCAGCGAAGTTCGCACCCCCCGCACCGCACCCCCCCCCTCGACAACGCGACGCATCTCCCGAACGCCGTCGACCCCCCTCCATTGACCGCCGTCGACCCCACTCCACGGAGCGCCGCCGACCCCCCTCCACGGACCGCCGCCGCCAGGCCTCTTCCGAATGCCGTCCCGCCCCTCCCCAGGACCAACGGCGGGGAAATTCGCCGGCCCGGACTACCCCCACCGACACATCCCGCCGCACCAGGACAGCCTACCTCCCCGCCGATCCCCCCCCACCGATGTTTCTACCATGTGAACTTCGGTGGGGAGGCCCGAAAGTGCCAACCCCCCTGCTCCTTCACCGGCGGGCCCCCCTCCTCGCTCCCACAGGGGGGACCCACCTCATCCCCCCCCCCGGCCTGCATCTCCGCCACCACTACAACCGCTCCCCCACCACGGACCGGAGCGCAACTCAACCCCCACCTCTCCAAGGCCGCCGCCACGGCCGCCGCCACGGCCGCCAACCACTCTGCTGCACCTCGCTGCGCCGCCGCAACCCCCTCCCCGACAACGCCCGTTCCCCCACCGCGGAACGTCAAGCGACACCCCCTCTCCGACGCCGCCGCCACGGCCGCCAACCACCCTACCCCACCTCGCTGCGACGCCGCCACTCCCATTCCCCCTCCAAGGAACATAAAACCCCCCCGTGTCTCCTTTGCAGAAGACACCTCCCCACCATCACCGCAGCAACCCCGCCCCGACGCCACGGCTACCAACCGCCCCACGAACCTACGCCGAGGCCGCCCGCCAACCCCCCTCCTCTGCTCCAACCGACGCCATTTTGCCGCACGCCACCCCTGCCCACCAGCGGCTGTTCATCAAATGCCGGCGGACCAATGTGCCCTTCCTGGTGGACACAGGGGCGGCGCTCTCTATCTTCCCCAACTCCCTACTCCGTCGTCAGGCGCGCTGCCACCGTCAGACCCTCTACGCCGCCAACGGTACCACCATTCCCTCCTACGGGAACTACCACTCGTCCGTCCACCTTAACGGGTCGAAATACGAGTGGATTTTTACCGTGGCGGACGTAGAGAAGGCGATCCTGGGGGCCGATTTCTTGGCATACTTCGGCCTCCAGGTCGACGTCAAACATGCGCGCCTGATAGACCCCTCCTCCAACACGCCCATTAGCGGATACATAAACACCATTCAGCACCCCTCTTGTTTCCACTGGCCCTCAGCCCCTGTAACCTTGCGCCTTCAGCACCCTTCCTGTTTGCACTGGCCTTCAGCCCTCTGTAACCTTGCGCCTTCAGCTTGCCGAAATTTTGCTCGAACTGGGGGGACCTATGTCGTGAGCCCCTCCAGGAACCACTCCACCATGGAAATTAAGTTCTCGCTAACATTGTCTGCTAACTTTAGTTCCCGTAAATATACAGTATGAGTGGGGAGACAGGTCGCAGGACCCGAGTGCACAACCTGGCCAGGGGTTGGAGGGAGAAAGCCTCCCTGGCTATAAAAACTCGAATCCTGCGCCCTTCTAGTCATTCGACACTTCCTCTAACCAGCTCTCTCTTCTCTCCTCCTACCTTGCTCTCTCTCCTTAAAAGATCCTAGATGACGGTGGTGGTCAGCCCATAACCGCCTAGGCAAACCTCCTCTAAAAGATTCCAGATGTCGGTGGTGATTCGCTCATAACCGCCTGGACACCTACTCCGCAAAAGATCCTAGATGTCGGTGGTGATTCGCTCATAACCGCCTAGGCAAATTCAACCAAAAAGATCCCAGACGTCGGTGGTGATTCGCTCATAACCGCCTGGGCATTTTCCCTCACACCACCGTGATGCCAATTTAAAATTCATCACAACTACCTTACAACTAACAAAGGCCCAAGCGACCAAGTCACTGTACACACCACACGGAGGGTTTTTAGCCCCCCGCAACTCGGCCCCCAAAGGCTCTCCGGTGTTGATTTTTCGTACACAGGACCTCTAAGGGCTCCTGAGGGGGTGTAACAAATTTCAATCCTCGAGACCGTCAGGGAGCGAGTTATGTTGTTTGAAAATCGCTGTTTTTCATGTTTTTCTACTTCTTCATCTGACTGTTCTTTGAAAGAGCTACAGCATCACAGACATAACGGATCGCACTGAAATTTTGTACATACATTCGTTATGCTCCAAAGAAGTGCCTTTTGCGCATCCCCCTCCCCTTCCACCACATTTTGAAATTATAAGGTAGGTACATACTGAGAAAATGTTTAGATACTGGGAAAAATTGTTTACTTCATCAATGCAAAAAGATGTGATAGCCCCCCCCCCCCCCCCACAACCTGTTGTAAAAATGTATCCGCCAACAAAACCTCCTCTGCCGCAAAAAGGATTGATATCCATTTTGCCCACCGAAGTCATGCTCAGTGCTTCGAACCTCGCTCAAGGGTGTGCATATAGATCCTTCTCCCTCTGTTGGATATGTGTATAGAAAGCTGTAACCCAACCCCCAAAAAAACCATGAAATTTCTCTCAACGCTGTTTGGAGGGCAGGTTTTTGCCCAGGCAGGCGACAAGCCCCCGCCAAACATCGTTGAAAGGAATTTCATGGTTTGGGGGGAAGGAACAGGTTTCTACATGGTACATGCACATCCAAGAGAGAGGCGTGAAGCACCGAGCGTGCTACTACGGCGGGCAAAATGGATAGATATTCTTTTTCGGCGGGTATGAATTATACAGAATGCTGGGTAGACTACTGAGTTAATGGGTATGGTAAGTACCCTGATAATATATAGTACAGGTTTGGTAATAATATCAGAACAAGGTAATTTTCAACAATGAGGAATACCCATGACTAATGTTTATATTTTTTCCCCAATTGTTATATTCTTCTTTTATTTGGATGGACTTATTTGATTTCTTCAATAAGGGGTATGGTTTCGACAATAAAGTCCTTCTTTTATCAAAATCCTTTGATGAGGAGCTTGCGATGTGCAACGGCACTTGTTGCCGAAAATTTAAAAGCTCATAGAAAAGGAACTATTCATTGTATGAGACTGCGATTGGTCTCAAAATTCTTAGAATGGAACCTAATTCCATACATAAACAGAAGTCATGGGTACTTCTCACTGGAAGCAGTAAAATATTTTATACTCTTGATGGAGCCAAAGATATTCTCGACTAACTATACTACTGGCATTTGGGACTTATGGTGTTAACAGTGTTAGCAGGCAAATACTCCAGCACTTTTACTGAAGGTGAGAGCTTGTAATCCCAAAATCTAGTGTCCAAAGAAGGGCGAAGATATTGCCTTGGGCAGAGTGATGAAAAAAGTTCCAGTCATGCAACACGACCATAGGTACGTTGTGGGAAAACTGCAAATAGGAGTGGGATGTAACTACATGATGTGGTTAGAACATACCTCGACTCGATATTTTTATATGCGCCCCACTGACTGTGTTGTTAGATGTGTCATCCTGATTGCTATCAGGATAATGCCTTTTGGGTGGCGGTGGTGGGAGGGGATCGTCTCTTTTCTCCAGGTTCAGCGCCTCTTTTTGGGGTTCAGGCGTATGGTAGAGGTTCCAAAGCGTCAGCCTCGACATCTCCAAAGGATTTATCCCAGCTGCAGTGCCTTCCGGTGGTGAACCCGGGGGTGAACCTGCAAGTCATCAAGTTTGTGAGCCACCACTACACACTCCTGGGCTAAGAAATCTCTTCAAGAGTTAACTGACCAAACTTGGAAATATGCAAACAAAATCAAGTTTTTTTGGTGAAATAGTTTTTTGTCATAGAATTCCTCATTTTAGTAATGAATTCATTAGAACAGACATCAACACATCCACCAAAAGCTAGATATCACACCCAAGTTTAAAAAACTGGGATTCTTTCAATTCCCTACAAACAACTGAGGATGATGTTACCACATAATGCAAAAATTACCCCACCCCTATCATGTGGCGACTTGACCTATGCCAATTTCGGCAAATGGTTCATGTACAAAATTAGCAGATGAGGTGGAAGGTGAGGAAAAGTGAGAGGAAGGTAATGTTATTAAGACCAGTGTAACATTAGTTTTGTTCCCAGTGATCATCTGACGGTTATCTGACCGTTTGGCCGTTAGCAGTAATTCTCAGACTGCTCAGACTGCTAGACTCAGAGCTTCTGAATGTATCCATGACCGGCTGATCGCAGTGTTCTATCCAAAGCCAGATTTCTGACCCGATCCACAGAAAATCGGGTGGACGAGAACTGGCTAGGTACTGTCATCTCGATTCCCAACCTACTTATTTGGGTATGGAGACCCAAAAATTATTCGACGACACATGGCAGGTATAGAGACCGAAAATATCAAGGAACACACCAGGTATGGAGGGGGAGCATGCAGCTCCGCCAGTATGAGGAGTTTGCGAATAATCTGACCTTGCGACTGCGCATGTTTACTTTCTAATAACAACACTGGCACATAGGTACGTATCAACTCCGCCACTTCTGACCATGTTTATTAACATCTCCGCCACTGTGCTCGTTTACTTTGCAATGTAACAGTGTGAACGAAGTGAACAAGTAGGTATTTTATTTCTCTTGTGCAACCATAGCCCTGTCTTGGACTTGGGTGTCGATTTACACAGATAAAGAAGGAAATGTTTTTAATCCACTTTGGGCATCTCAAATAAGAGTAATATAAGGTTGCAGCTATTTCTGGGGCAAACTGAACTATTGGGAGCCAAAAAATACGCGAAATGTTTGCACTTTTCTCAGTTTCTGACTAACATCATCTGAAGGGTGCATCGTACAGAAAAGTTTCATCATACCAAAAGTAAAGAGCACTAAATTAGGCGTCGAACATTAAATTTGATTCAGCGGTTTGGTCAGAACCGGCAGTAAAAAATTGGCAGATTCTTTCATTTTGACTGAAAAGCGTGTTATGCTCAGTTTCACACGCCTGTAACTAAAAACGGCTATTCCACAAGAAAAATGATTCCCAAATGAATGAAGTTGTAGACCATCAAATTCTAAGTTCACAGCATCCCATTTTTATTGAAATAATTACCAAATTTAAACATAACAACACGACTGCTATGTCCTAAACACCGAAACGACAGTCAAGAGAACTGAGTGGAACGATGGAATGGAGCGGCCGCCTTTGACCCCCTGAAAATTTCGTCCTTCCATTCAATCCAGTCATTCCACTCCATCGTTCCATCGCTCCATTTGGATCGCTCGTCTGTGGCTGTCATAGAAAACGACATGTAAAACTTGAGTATTTAATTAATCCTTTCACTCTAGCGGAGTTGATAGCAAGGTAACGTACTGCAGGTAGGTACCTAGTGTACAAGTAAGGATGGCGGAGCTGCAACGACCCAGTATGGAGACCTCAAAAAAATATATCAAAGAAAACATCATAAAGTACAACAGCAGGTATGGAGACCCAAAAATATCAGGGGGAATAAAAAAAATATTCTAAAACAAACAGCAAATGCCCCAGGCCCAGGTCTGCGGAAAGGGCCCAGAGCCGCCCGACTGGAAGGTCATATTCTATTCAATGCCCGAAGGGGGGGGAATGACAAAAGTGCCAGTGATAAAATTAAGATCAGGTTGAAGACCTCCTGATACTATACAGTGTGGTGTCTCAGATGATTACCCCCCCCCCCCCCCTTAATTGTGTAACAATCCATTTTAGATAAAATTTCAAAATGGCAACTCCCCATATTTTTGGTCTATTGTTCTTTGAATATAACACCTATTCAACCGCTTAGCGAAAAATTTGCATAACACCCCCTCAAAATTTTTTCTTTTACGTTTCAGGGTGCGTAGATTCCAAAACGCTGCAAAGCCCTTGTCACATGGGACATACCAAAAGCATTAGGTAGGGTAGGTATCAACGAGAAAATAACTAGCTTCCAAAGGTGAAATCTCAGCTCCGACAGAACAAGGACATAAGAGGGAATAACAAATAATTACAAACACAAAATGCCCAACAAAACAATTAAAATTGGACAACGGACGGACACCGAATCAACAAACAGACAAACAAAAATAAAAAAACCACAGTCATGCAGCATGGCTATAAGAGCGAATTTTCGAAGTTTTCGGCATCTTCCTCCTCCGCCTAAAATTTTCTGAAAATTAATTTTCGGCCAATATTTTCCCAACTTGATACAAAATTAAAACAGGAGTAGTTTTACGCAAAGTAAAATTTGGGGTGGAAGGAGGGGGAGGGGGAAATCAAAAATGTTATGAATACCAGAAGAGTAGGTATTGGGTACGTAACAAATTTTTTGTTCCATTTTTTGCCGAGTAACACCTCGGTTTGTATATTTTCCAACGCTGAACACGATGGTGAAGTCAGAATTGCGATATCCCATTCCGTTATCAGATTAGAGCAGACGAACCAGGAAGAACATCTCAAGAAATAACCACGTTCCTTCATCTTCAAAGTGCTCCAGTTTGAGAATGGAATGAGATATCGCAATTCTGATTTCACCATCGTGTTCAGCGTACAAAAACCTTTAAAATGAGGTGCCACTTGTCAGACTTTTTCATTTTGGGAATTTATGGGTAATTTCCCCCCCCTAAAACTCCCCAAAACTCCCCCTTAGGGTGACCCGATTCTGCCCATCTTCGAACTTAGCCTGTCGATTGCCAAGACAGATTTTTCGTGCAAATTTGAACTTTTTATCTCAATTCTTTCGAGAGTTATCGTCTGGAATGACACATATATATATAAATATATATATTAAAAAAACCACAGTCATGCAGCATGGCTATAAGAGCGAATTTTCGAAGAAATAACCACGTTCCTTAATCTTCAAAGTGCTCCAGTTTGAGAACGGAATGAGATATCGCAATTCTGATTTCACCATCGTGTTCAGCGTACAAAAACCTTTAAAATGAGGTGTCACTTGTCAGACTGTTTCATTTTGGGAATTTATGGGTAATTTTTCCCCCCTAAAACTCCCCAAAACTCCCCCTTAGAGTGACCCGATTCTGCCCATCTACGAACTTAGCCTGTCGATTGCCAAGACAGATTTTTCGTGCAAATTTGAACTTTTTATCTCAATTCTTTCGAGAGTTATCGTCTGGAATGACACATACATATATAAATATATATATAAATATATATATAAATATATATATAAATATATAAATATATATATATACATATAATTTTTGGTGTCTTTCGGCAGTGAATTCAGGATGGTCTGAAACGGATTTTGGTATAAAAATCTTTCGGAAATTCGAGTTTTAAAAATTTTGGACCGAGAACAATAGCTTCCTTTTCTTCGAAAATTCGCTAATATATAAATATATATAAATATATATATAAATATATATATATACCTATATATACATATAATTTTTGGTGTCTTTCGGCAGGGAATTCAGGATAGTCTGAAACGGATTTTGGTATAAAAATCTTTCGGAAATTCGAGTTTTAAAAATTTTGGACCGAGAACAATAGCTTCCTTTTCTTCGAAAATTCGCTAAAAGATTTTATTTTGTCTGTACAATAAAATTATCCCTCTTTCTAACCATCTTCTTAGTTTCTATTAAGCTAATAATCTTATAAAAAACCGAGTAGTTTTATAATTTTATCCTTAGACAAAACCAACGTTCTAATAAATAATCTGAGTATTGTAGATTGTTATTTGATAGCTATGTGATAATGAGTTTTAATGGGTTAATTTTACGTTTTTGTGGTAATACTAAGCTTCCAAAAGACTGGATTTATTTCTCTATATAAAATGAATTACCTACCAAAAGAGTGAATTCATTTTTCTACTTTTCTTTCTACATCTACACCTATAAGTTCTAAGTTTTTCTTCGAATTGACACTACTGGTGATCATAACATTCAGAGAACATAATTCAGGTGGTGATAACAATTTAGGTAGGTACCTACCGACCTAGTTACTTGTACTTTGATACTGAAGTGATAGAAACCCGTTTACTAAAGTTCAACTGAGAGTTTGATGACGTATACCTACCTACCATATTCTTGGGATTATACTACATTTTTTATACGTTGGGTCAAAATATACTATATTATATCGTTGGGAAATTCTGGCAACCCTAGTTAGGCGTCCAACGATAGCAACTAAGCGAGAGGCTTCTTAGAATTCATAAAGAAATTTTCCCCCCAACTTTTCAACTTTGTCCAATACGCCAATCCAGTCATGCAGCATGGCTACAAGAGCGAATTTCAAAGACATAATCGTGCTATTACGTAAAAATACGATATATAGCGAGCAACTATACCACTTTTCGTAAAATTATATAACTTTTTCGTGATTTGAGAGCTATTTTTACCGAATTTGACTCTCAAAGTCAAATCTGACCCGCTCTTTTTTGAGAAAAATATTTTGCTTCCTCACTACAGAAGGTAGGGAAGCCTTGGTTCGTGAATGAGTATGAACAAATTTACGTCCTCCAACATGAAAATTTCCACAACCATTTTGCGTTTCAGACATCGAGGAACGTTTTTGGTTCCGTGTCTGTCTGTCTGTGGCAATTCCTTGTAACGCCCATAACTACCCGAAATATGGTCGAAATGGGCTGAAATTTGGAGGATAGGTGTGGGTTGGGTCACAGATAGTCCCGTACAAAAATAATTGAAAACGCATGTAACTTCCGTCTGCTCATGTGCAAACGTGAAATACTTGAAACTCCCATAACATCCCTAAATATCGTTGAAATTAGTTCAAACTCGGAGGGTCGATCAGGAATAATACTTCGATAGTTCCAAATGAATTTCATTGGAATCGTAATGTAACTTTCGTCTGCGCATGTGCGAAAATGAAATGTTGACCATTTCCTTGTAACGCTTCCAACTACGCGAAAAATAGTCGTAGAGAGCTGAAATTTTGCGAGTACACGCGGGTTTGATCGCAGATGGTCCCATTTCAAAATCATGGAAATCGTCCCGTCTGCGCATGTGCAAACGTGATACACTTGAAACGCCCGTAACTACCTTAAATCGTTGAAATGAGTTCAGATTTTGAGGGTCGATCAGGAATAACACTTTGATAATTGCATATGACTTTCATTCGTCTGCGCATGCGTGAATAGGAAATGTTTACCGTTTCCTTGTAACGCTTCTAACTACGCGAAAAATAGTCGTAGAGGGGTGAAATCTTGAGGGTACACGCGGGTTGGATTGCAGATGGTCCCGTATCAAAATGAACCTACCCAACTACTTTATATGTTCATGTGATTCAAGTGAGGAAGCTATACAGCCTACTCGAATTGGCAGACGTTTTTATCACCGAAATAGTCCCTCCGTCGTGAATCACCATCCCACACTCACAACGTCAGGTGAATTAATATTGATTTTAGCCCTGAATTAACTGATAGGGTATTTTTTGTCCCTTCTGTACTACTTTCAGTGACTTCGTATCAATTTTTCGCAGCTTTAGCTCTTTTTACAGATTTTTGACCCCTAAAAACTCAAATCTGACATCCTTAGAATTTCTGAAATTGCTCATAGGAACACTTCGGCGAAATTTGGAATTTTTTTCATTTACCAGACATCGTCTGGAGTGACACAAACCAATATATATATGTGTATGTGTGTGTGTGTGTGTGTGTGTGTGTATATGTGTGTATGTATATGTATATCCTTACCATAACTGATTGCATGACCAGTAGTTGACACCTATACGTTGAATTTTGCGGTATTTATCTCAATAGCGGTATTTATTTTTTCAATTTTCAAATAAGCAGGTAAAGTCAATAGGTAGGTAATTGTTTTTAGCCTTTCTTCACGTAAATATTGTTGTATCCATCTTCTCACTGCCATTCGGACTACCTCAAATAATGTTTAGAAATCCACACCTAAATAATTTATAAAAATCCACATCTAAAATTGATTTTTGGCGATTTCTGAATATTGAAACACCAAATGTGACAAGTTTTTGTTCATCTCCGAACTCACCCGTTACCCAAATAGACTACATTTGTAAACTGACTAATTTTTAAAATTAGTATGGCGAAAATCAGTTGCCTACTACCGTCTGGGCTTACCTATGGCTTGGCCATAGTGTACCTACCAAGTTTCTGATTCACTGAAATTTCTTATTTACCCAAAAAATCCTCTAGGATAAAACTTGTATTTAACTCGATGAAGGAGACTCATAAGCTAGCAACAACTATCCAACCATTTTTCTATCCAAATCTATTACATAATATATTATCTGATTTCCCCCCCATTTTTACATTCTCTTCCCAACTAATAGGTTCTCTTCCCAATTGCTGTACAAGTAGGTACGAGGGTAACCCAATATTACACGAGAATATCGTACGGTATAGACGGGAGGAGGGACCCACCAGCCAGGCCGGGGACAAGAACTGAACTGACGGGGGGGGGGGGGGGGGGGAGGCAGCACAATTACTATCTATCTCTCTCTATATTATAAATGTGGTAGTGCACAGGTGTTTTAGAACTCACCACAACCGGTGTTTATGGTAAAGTACCTAAAGGAATGTTTCAATGGAGAATGGAGTACCACTGATTCCAGAATTGAAATCTGGAGAATGGGGTTTTGAAAAGGTATCCGAATTTGACGTTTAGAGTATCATAAGCAGTTTCCGTTTGTACGGAGAAAATTAACAAACCTTTTACTCACCTTGTCTGTTGTTTATAGGTGGAGTAGTAGCTGAAGTCCGCAATTCCTTATTCAAAAGCTTGACGTACTCAACCATCCTAGCTTCAAATTCAGCAGGTGCCATGCCAGCAGACCCTACAAAAGTGACAATAGTATGAAAATCCGAAAACTGGGGGAACTTGTTTGGAAAACAAGGCTATTAAATGGAACCAAACTATGAAGAATCATGTAATCAGGCGATTTACCTATTTTATTGATTCCCCTAATAACCCCCAGTTAGTACCATAAATTATTCCATTGCCGTATAATAATGCACTAAGTTTGCCATATACCTACTAGGCACATCTTCAAGTGCTGACAACCCGAAGTGTTGGTTCAGTAGATAGTTGGGCCGATACGCACCTAATACTCTGCTGTTGAGAAATTCGTGTGAAGAAATAAATTCTCCCCTTAATTACTGATGAAAATGAGCTACCGCAATGGGCCCTAAATTTCTAGTAGGTACCTAGGTACATGAATTTTTGGAAAAATTTTCGATTCCATGAAATTACCAAAAAAAAACAAAACAAAAAACGCGAAATGTGAACCAAAACGCGTCGTGGTTGCGGACGATGGAGAATGGTAGGCAGACGAGGGAATGCGAACGAGGAGATAACCACAGCTGGAGCACCTTTCGGGCATTGTCTTGCGTGCTCACTGTACGGGTTGGCCAAAGAGAGACGACACCATTATTTAGTATGTCAATTTCCCGCCATAGGACAAATTTCAATAGTTCAATAAATTTTCTAAAATTATAGATACCTACTCTGTTTTTGCCCTATATCGTCATTGCTTATAATTGTTTCTTTTAAGCCTCAACTTCCAGATTAAAGAATCAATTTGAAAAATCGGTGCAAATTCCCCATTCAAGTCCGGTTTTGGTCATCCCATCAATTTCCGTACACACGAAAATTGATAGAACCTTCGAAACAGGAAAGAATCGATAATGTTTTTAACGGTTCCGGTACCTAGGTACTTATTACAATAGTTTGATACATCGCGTGTTTTTTATTCGAAAATTCGCTAAAAGTTGCCACATTACTCAAGCAGGTACCCAAAAATTTGGCCAACGTTCAGTTTCCAGTACTCTGCTAGCCCTCAAACTCATATCAATCAACAAACTAGTTAGCTTCATGCATGTAGTACTTACGTATCTTGCCACATCGTAACGTATGCCCCATCTAACTCTAGCCTCCTTTCGTAGTAACAGTATTTTCAACGCTTCTAATTAAAATAGCGTTTCAAATAGATACATAAATCGGAAATATCAACAACTTGCTCGGGGTTTGACTTGTGATTATAGTCAAAGTAAAAATGCTCAAGTCGAGCATGATGGAGAGAGGAGATGATAACGCAAAAAGATTGAAATGAATTGAGTAGGCACCAACCACCACATGAGGTAGAGTGATGAGAAGAAGTAAATCAAGGTGGAGGTCCTTTTGACCAAACATCCCAGATTTGTATTCAGTTCTACAGTGCTATTCATTAGGGAGTCATTAACATGAATTCAATAGTCGCTATTCCATTCGAGATTACATTATTGTTAATGCAATGAATGACTCTTCATTCATAGGCGTTTACAAAAGCGTTTGGCATTACCATAAAAATAGATTCCCATGACAGATAAGAGTGACCCACAATCGAAATTTGTCGACAAATCTGATGAGACTTGAAAAGGATCAGGGCTGTTTAGTATGCTGGTGATACACAGGTGCACCCTGAGCCGAGTGTGAATAGGAAGACGGATCATCACGCCCATCTCCAGACGTGTCCTCAACACTTTTCTTTAACATAGGTAAAAGGAGAAAAAACCAGAACGTTCATCCGCGACCTCTTCCTTTCAAAGGTCATGATACTTTTGTCTCGAAAAACGCAGTTCGGTAGCTACGGATGGGACACGTCACAGAAATCATGACCATTTTTCCAGGTCATGTGTAGGTACCCTACACATCTGACTTGAAATATTCTTTTCGAATTTCAACAATGTGCTCAAGTACCTAATTAACAAGTAGGTAAATACGTCCAGTAAAAGAAACACCTGGTCAAGTAGGCAGGTACTTTCTACTACATGTGGTCGTGTACTTTCCCTTCAACTTTGAAATGTTGACAGAGATCAGACTAATCGGTAGAAAACTGCGTGAGAAGGGTTTCTACATGTGCATACATGAATTGGCATCGGAAATAAGTATGTTTCCGATGCCAATACTGATCGGACTGCAATGACATGCAGTCATACACTTTATAGGTCTGCGAACCCACCCTCAAACAACCCACCAAGTTCAATGGGCACTTAGTTCGTATGACCCTCTCAAGGTATGCGTTCGCGCATACATCTCAGCAGACCTGGGTGTTTCAAAAATTATGGTACAAGCACCGTGCATAGCCTGCACCCGTGGAGACCGGACGCGAACGTTGTGTGAGACGCCTAGCCACATAATCACCTCCTTTCACTTGCTATCGAGAACACGGCCTGATTTTTTATTTTTATTTTTATTTTGACTTCAACAAAAATGCTTCGCTAACAAATTTGAAATCGAAAGTTGAGATTTCGTGGTTTGAGAGAACGACGAGAGGCTTACACTTCTTTTCTACGGCTCAGACAATGGTGCCGCGAAATTCAAAAAATCGTTCATTATGGGTCTTACGACTTAAAATTCTAAAGGTATACCCGGCACCGGACCGTAATGCTTGCCTTACAGCCATTTTGGTGGCACAACGGTTCCATTCCACAACAGTGTCGTAAAAATCAAATCGAATCATCCAAATCGTGGATACTTCGGTTTCTAAAAGAAATGTGATTTTAGCCGCGCTACCATCTGGGATTGGGACACCCAGAAGTACGAAATTATTTTTGCTAAATTTCTACAAGTGATGCAGAAAATTATTCTTTTGATTAATACGTAATGGGAAAATAACTCTGTTTCGTTATCTCTAGCTAAAAAAGGATTGAATTACAAATGACACCGCCTGAATGACACCGCGGTTTTAATCAGAATCGCTTTTGGCCTGCTTGGGCGGTGGGAGCTCACCGAATCGTTGCGCCGTTTCGAGCGCTACTCCGCAGAGCGCTCTCGTTGCATGATGCTTAATACCTACTTTTTAACGAATTTTGGGGAAGACACGCTATTGCAATGGACTCAAAATTATATGTACAACTTTTTTTTCCAGAGCATTCTGAATCCAGCTATGTACAATGAACCAATTTTCAAGAGCAAACAGTGGGCTAAATTTCAGTTTTAGAGGGTCAAAAATCGGTTAAAAAAAACTAGAAATTGTATATACCAAAACTGTACATACATTGACTTGAGATAGAAAAAGATAAATCAATAAAAAATAACAAATAACAAATATTTTATACGAAAAAAATTGAGTTTTATGAGCAACATTAACTGGGCCAAATAATCCGAGATACAAAAGTTTAGTGATGTTAAATGAGCGATACGTACATACTAAATATTTTACTTCAATAGATTCTACGATAGATTACCTACTCCATTATTCTCCCAACTTTGATAGGTATAATAATGTTCAGTGGGCGGATAGTACCTAATACGATGGAATACTATACTACGTGAAATGCTTGTCGATCGCACACCTATCTGCGGTTGTGACCAATAGATAATGATGAAATTTCGGTGGGTTATGGGGGTAGGTCCCTAGGTCCAATGTAATTGGACAATGTATTAACTACATGACTAACAGCGAATACATACCTACGCTATCGTGGAAAATGGAAAATTTCTCGGAAAATGTCAAACATCAAATAACTATTTGTAATAAAGCGTGCGTCCCGATAAAGGTGTGCTAAGGGACTCGTACAGAAGCACTTCAAGCGGAAAACGCCACAAATTGATAGCTTAGGTACGGCACTTCTGAAAAGAAGTTGAGCCTGAATTTTATCTACTTCATCTTGAAACGACTTGAAAGTCATTTGAGAATATCTGTGGACCCAGCCCTAAACAAACCACTATGACTGATGCAAAATCATACAAATTGGTTTAGTTTCGGCGATTCCCACTGACAAATTAGTAACTCACGGAATTAGCGGGGTACGTTTTCAAAATAGTGAAACTTGTGTTCAGAGAGTCAAAACGAATAGATTAGGGCTGGGAATGCTTGATTTAATTGAGGCGGGTACACATACCAGTAATAGGAGGGGGCAGGAGGGCAGCGGCCGCTGCCTGATGTGGGGGTATGTGGTTGTTGTTGTTGTGGTGATGAGATCCATTGAGGGCGGCTGCCGCGCGTGCGGTAACGAGGCTGAGAGGCGATCCGGCTGGCACGCCCCCGCCACCGCCGAACGCCGCCCCTGGGCTTCTCTGCATCATCTCCGCGTAGGTTCCATAGCTCCCGCGCCGCCCCTCCCGACGGTTTCCGTCGATCGCTGCCTGCAGCTCCCCTGGCGTGCTAAGCCGCCGCTTCTCGCACTCGTACGGATACAGGTACTTCATGTATCTGAGAAAAAAAAAGAAAAAGGAGTCAACATCATGAACGTAAACGAACGTGAAATCCTGCAAACCCTGATAGCTATTATAGGTGGCGGATGAACAATCCGTTTTATCCGCTCATTTTTATACGGAATCCATGGAGGTCTGCATGTAGTAATTGTGTTCATCGTTATTAACGACCAGAGCTGGCAAACGACGGGCAAGCGCGAACATGAACTTTCCTATACGTACGGTCTTAAGGTACGCACAAGTTTTCTCACAATGGCCGTGGTACATGTCAAAAACCAATAAAAACTCGTAGGTTGTCAGGAAGACACGAGGAAGCCGCCTCACCCCATCGGACAAGTTCTTGTATACATATTAGATAGGTAATACATGGAACAAAAGGAGAGGAAGGTGCAGTAGGTCTGAGTTTTTGAGTAGACCTCTACTGCCACGCTATCTAAGTAACAACCTCAGAAAACTCTCTAGTTATCCTCAGATCCGCAGGACATCGCTACCATCCATGTTCTCAAATGTTCTAGAAGTTTCATATGATGCAACGTGTGTCATTTGCGAATTAGCTCTTTTTCCAAATCAACAAAGAATTTTTAGCTAACCTAGTGTGCGTATTTTTCTTTACCTCCGCTCTCATTGTCACCTCGTTTTTCAGATTTTCATTATTAATTCTGATAGATTCGGTTTCTTTCATCATGGGTTTAAACTTTTTCGTGGGTACTTGCCTTCGTGGCAAGCTCCACGAAGCTAAACTGTACAATTCCATGGTGCCGCAGGCTTCGGGCACCTCAAGAGCGTATTTCCCTGCATTCTCCACCCGCAGATGAAGGCTAGGTAGGTAAGCAGTTTTTATTAATTATAATTTCGTGTCTCATTCTCTACTGTAGCTACCTATCGACAAAGCGTTTCTACGTGAGTTTGGTAGCATAAGAAAGTAATGTAATTGTTGACTGAAACCCTCAAGGTCAATAAAAAAACAGACGAGCATGTATTTTGTAATGAATTTGAAGAAAGTAAAGAACAAAGTAGGCGGTGTCATCAGTCTGATTTCCATCACCATTTCACACTGGTAGGATCTCACTCTTCCGCTGGAGGGGACAGAGACAGAAAACATATCTCAAGCTACCATAGTTTTATCTTAGTATTCTTATTCTGTCAACTGACGTCGTGGAAGCATTGTGGTAACATTTACATGATGTGTTACTTCATAATATTCAAATTTGTACAATAAGTATGCAACGGATCTGTCGTGGTTCCTCCCAAATCTCTACATAAACCACTCCTATCTAATAGTAAGCGATTTAACCAAATAAACGACGGGAACGTTGAGTAGGGCAGCGCCAAGGGGAAAATAACCGTAGGGGTTTTACCAACCGCCATCGCTCCTCCACAGGCCGATTGTGGACCGGGGGACGGGGTGGAAAAGTCCCTATAAAACAGCTCTCCATTCGACGATCCGACTCCCAACTTGCGACTCCTCTCTTTCCGACCCCTTTCTCCGACACTCCCTGTGGTTCATTCCACGGGGTGCTAGCAAAAGACTCCTAAGGAGCAGCCAATACTCGATGTGGTTCATGCTCGTGGGTATTAGTATTAGGTCCCCGTCTTTCATCTAGCACCTGCTGTGGTTCATGCTCGTGGGGTGCTAGCAAAAGACTCCTAAGGAGCAGCCAATACTCGATGTGGTTCATGCTCGTGGGTATTAGTATTAGGTCCCCGTCTTTCATCTAGCACCTGCTGTGGTTCATGCTCGTGGGGTGCTAGCAAAAGACTCCTAAGGAGCAGCCAATACTCGATGTGGTTCATGCTCGTGGGTATTAGTATTAGGTCCCCGTCTTTCATCTAGCACCTGCTGTGGTTCATGCTCGTGGGGTGCTAGCAAAAGACTCCTAAGGAGCAGCCAATACTCGATGTGGTTCATGCTCGTGGGTATTAGTATTAGGTCCCCGTCTTTCATCTAGCACCTGCTGTGGTTCATGCTCGTGGGGTGCTAGCAAAAGACTCCTAAGGAGCAGCCAATACTCGATGTGGTTCATGCTCGTGGGTATTAGTATTAGGTCCCCGTCTTTCATCTAGCACCTGCTGTGGTTTATGCTCGTGGGGTGCTAGCAAAAGACTCCTAAGGAGCAGCCAATACTCGATGTGGTTCACGCTCGTGGGTATTAGTATTAGGTCCCTGTCTTTCATCTAGCACCTGCTGTGGTTCATGCTCGCCCGATATTACCAGTAGATTCCTCCAAGCCCTACAGTAGGAGAAAATTTCAACCAGCGCCTGTGATCGCCTTGGATCACAGCGGTGACCCCAAAATTTTCCTCACTTAAAATTGGTGATACGCACACACCCGCGCGTCACCACAGGGTCCATGAGAGAGACTAAGCGCTAGACTTACTGACAGGCGTTGTTCACGTTTCCCTTCTAAACATAATATTATAGAGGTAAGTCCTCTGATTTCCTACGTGAAAGCTGTCTTGGACGGTGCTAAAGCCGATCCTGACGTCGAAATGTCAGTACGATGTGCAGGAAACCTGGAAATAATCCAAGTGCCTACATTAATTACCATTGGGTTTATTCCTTTTCAGATGGAAACGCTGGCTGCTGTTCATCGATATTCCAGCCCTGAACGATAGAAGTGCTAAGTACATTAAGTCAGATTATGTCCATTTCGAAAAGAATTTAATGACCATCAATAATTTATCTTGTTTTTTTAATCTAATAAACCTATCAAGAAGTTTGTAGGTACGTTTATATAATATAGTCCACAATAATGATCCGAATTTCAAGTTTTACTTTTTTCTCATGTCCTGAAAATTATTACTGAAAATAATCAGTGTGGGCACTCCAGATAGGTAGCTATTGTTTCTTCAGGGTCATTTGAGTTTTATCCTTTCTCGACAATGCAGCCCATTATCAAGTAGAAAGGTACACCAACCAGTTAAAGATTGAAATAGAAATAGGCACTACCCAATAAATATCCTTTTGATGGTACCTATTCATCATGTTTCGTAATTTAGAACATTTTAGGGAATAGAGACGTTGGAAAGAATATTTGGTACATAACTAAATTCGTAATTTATTAAATTTTGGTGGTTCTAGTTTGGCTGGTGAACGCCATCAAGGTTTACTGGTTGAAAACCTGTAAAAATATCTAGTTCACTATAATGCTGCGTAGAGCGCACTACTATCCGTAGATGCCTTGTGTTGAATAGCATCCATATGCACACGATTTTACATTGACTGGAACCTCTTCTTCCTTTCTTCCGTGAGATTTCAATCCTTCAATTTAGTCATTACTGGTATATTATAGATGTCCCCTTCTACCACTACTCACTTGCTTAGCTGTTTAGAAATTTATTTGGAACTCGTCTCCAGAACGGGCACAAACCGAGTAGGGTAAAGTGCTGGAGCTGGCACCAGTTTCAAAGAAAATTCGCTAAGAAAGAAAATGACGCTATTGCAATGGGTCCAAAACCTTCAGAACATGAACTTTTGAAATTTTTTGTAGCCAAATCCGTTACAGAGCATCCTGAACTCATCCCTAGATTTAAAAAATGTTTATATATATGTATATATACATACAGAGTGGTCCAGAATGAATGGATCACCCTTTCTCTCACGTTATTCTGAGGGTCTTTGAAAAAACGCAAATACATGTAGGTATTTCCTATTTTTTGATTATGTATCCAACCATGCTATTTGAAATTTTTGTGGAACGCATCACAGTGGCGCGGTTCACATCAACTTCGTTTTATCAAATGGGAACCCCCTCCCCCTTTTATTGCAGATTCGGATTCTATGCAGAATTTCATGAAAATTTAACCCCTCACCCGATTCTTTTTTATTTGGCGCACAACGTTCAGCGAGTGCGCAAAGATTACGCAAAAAACGGAATGTAGGGAAACCCCAAGTGCGGCACAAGAAATTTCATCATTTTTCAACGCTGATTCACGTGATGCCATCCGTTTCTTGATTTGACTGATGATTTTGTAGAAAAATTGAATTTTCTTGGTCAAAAAATCACAATTTTTTCGGGCGTTTTGGCTGTAGTAAACTCGATGTCATGTGATTTATTTTCCCTCGCCCTTTCGCAACACGGGCTTGAGACCGGCTAAGGCGGGCTTAAAAATAAATCCTGCTCCTCAATATAAAATTCTTTTCTAAAAATAAAAAAGTTCTTCTGAAATAAAAAAGTCGCCCTTCCAATTACAATGTCTGCTGAATTTAAAGGGAGAAAGAAGAAAATATAAGAATCTTCATTATAGAAGTCGCTCAAACTGTCGGATGAACCATGTGGATGAAAACAACACGGATTTCTTGAAATCTCAGGCCGCAGATCTTATGTGCTTCACTTGAAGTGGGTTGAACTTGACTCAACATGTCTCGCTTTAGTCAAACATCCAAGATCCGCTCCCATTTTATCGTCAGTCCTGAAAAGCACTTGATGTGTTTTTCTTTCCGTAAACGTCCTCGAGTGCGTACAACATGCCGCGTTTCACTCAAACTGAAATGACGGATATGGTGAAGGTTTTCTACGAACAGCGTCAAAATGCTCGCAGAACTGCAGTCGCTTATGGACAGTGAAATCAGGATCGTCGGCGAGTTGATTATCGGGTGATTCTACGGACAGTACGGCGTTTCAATCGAGCGGGCAGTGTTGCAGTTCGTCCTCCAGCCGGAACATCTGGGACTGTCCGCTCGTACGACTTCGATTTGGATGTGCTGCTGTACCAACTGGAAAATCCCCACTCATCCGAACGTCTGACGGCTCGAGGCATTGGCTGCAGCAAATCCACGGTATCCTTCGGACCAACAACATGAAGCCATTTAGGTCTCACGTCGTACATGAGGTGCGGGAAGGAGATGAGGAAAGACGCCTGAACTTCCTCGCCCAGATGAACGTGCTCCTCGAAGAGTTTCCAAACCTCGCCACAAGCTTGTTGTGGAGCGACGAGTCCACATTCACGAACAATGGGCTGTTCAATCGATGGAATTTTCGAACTTCGGCTACCGAAAATCCCCGATTATATTTTTCCTCTAGGCACCAGGTGCGTTACACAGTAAATGTGTGGAGTGGGTTAGTAGGCAACCACCTCATTGGGCCACATTTCTTTACTGGTTGTACCTTCAACGGTGAGAGGTATCTTCAATTTCTCCAGGAGATTCTACCTGGGTTACTGGAGGACGTCACTCTGGCCACCAGGCAGGTGATGTGGTCCAAACATGATGGTTGCCCTGCCCACAACACACGGGTTGTTCCACAACACTTGGATGTGCAATTCCACACTCAGTGGATTGGCAATCGGAGCCGAATTCCTTGGCCAGCCCGTTCTCCCGACCTGACCCCACTCGACTATTTTTTATGGGGTCATCTGAAAAACATGGTGTATGACACCGCCCGTCCTCCCATTCCAAGTGTTGAGGAACTGCAACAGCGAATCATCGATGCCTGCGAATCGACATCTCCGGTAACCATCGCGGAAGCAGTCACCACCGCATGGGAGTAGAGCTGCAGCCTGTCTGGAGGACAATGGTGGACAGTTTGAGCGACTTCTGTAAGGAAGTTTCCTATATTTTTCTTCTTTTTTCCTTTAAATTCAACAGACCTTATAATTGGAAGGGCGACTTTTTTATTTTAGAAGAACTTTTTTTTATTTTTTAGACAATAATTTTATTTTGAGGAGTAGGAATTACTTTTAAGCCCGCCTTAGCCGGTCCCAAGCTCGTGTTGCGACAGAGCGACAGAAAATAAATCACATGAAATCGAGTTTACTACAGCCAGAATTCCCTGTTTTGGTTTATTATTCTGTGAATAATACACCTATGTAATCGCTCAGCAAAAAAATTTATAACACCCCCTCAAAATTTTTCTTTTACGTTTCAAGGTGCGTATATTCCAAAAATGCAATGTCCGACCGCCGTATCACAAGTACCGGCTTTATTTTCGGTCTAAAAAATTGTTCTTTCGCCCACATGCTCCTTTTGGGCCCTAGTTGTGTCCCGAAACTTTGCAGCCCGATCGAAATATACCCCGGGGTATTATGAGTGAAAATGGGTATAAACGTAGGTACTTTTTCGGGTTTAGTAACATGTTAGTAACATGAGCTTTTGAGGTACCGTTTTCCATGTTTTTTGGGACGAGAAGACCGAATATGAAGTCAATTTTGACCAAAGAGTGGAACATTGAGGTTCTAACGAAGTTTCAGCCTTAAATTTACGTTAAATTTTGGTTTAAAGTTGTCGTTATTCCGCACACATTTGGGTCCTAATTGCCCTCTGAAACACGGCAGCCCGATCGAATACACCCAGGGGTGTTATGGGAGAAAAATGGGAGTAATAATAGGGGGTTTCGAGGGGTTTTTGAGATTTTAGTGATCATGAGCTTGTGAGGTACCGTTTTCTATGTTTTTTTAGGGGTGGAATACCGAATATTAGGTTGATTTTGACCGAAGAGTGAAGAATTGAGGTTGTAACGAAGGTTAAACTCCAGAAATTCATTTTTTATTAGTCAAAAACATGGGAAATTGGGTGAAATCACCATACATTTGTATAATAACACTAGAAGTAGTATCAACAGGAGAATCAAGACAAATGGTACCTACCATAAATTATCAAAAATAGTCTGTTTAAAAAAAACAGAGCGCCTAATTTGTGTTTCTGGGGGCCAAAATTGGTGGAAACCATCAAAAACAGCCATTTCAATAAATGTACATGAAAGAAACAATAAATGAACAGCCAAATTCCTGCACGTATGTCCAGTAGAATAATAAACCTATGTGACAAGGACTTTGCAGCGCTATTTGACCAAGAAAACTGAATTTTTCGGCAAAATCGTCAGTCAAATCAAGAAACAGATAGCATCACGTGAATCAGCGTTGAAAAATAATGAAATTTCATGTGCTGCACTTGGGGTTTCCCTACATCCCGTTTTTTGCGTAATCTCAGGGTTGCGCATCTTTGCGCAGTCGCTGAAAAAATCGGTTGAGGGGTTAAATTTTCATCAAATTTGGCGTAGAATCCGAATCTGCAATAAAAAGGGGGTTCCCATTTGAAAAAACAAAGTTGAGGTGAACCGCGCCACTGTGGTGCGGTCCAAAAAATTGCAAATAGCATGGTTGGATGCAGAATCAAACAATAGGAAATTGTGTATTTGCATTTTTTCAAAAACCCTTAGAATAACGTGAAAGATATATATATATATAACTCCAGACAATATCTGTCCTTGGGTACATGATAAAAATCCCAAATTTCGCCAAAACATTCGCACTGCCAAACAAAAGGATGAGTTCGAAGATGAGCAATTTTCAAACTTCTAAGGGGGACAAATTTGAGTTTTTAGGGGTCAAAAATCGGCAAAAACGGCTAAAAACGCAAACAACCGAAATAAAATCACTAGAAGCGGTATGGATGGGTCAGTAAATACAGAAAAAACCATTTCAGTTGTTTTTCATACGGAATAGGGGTCAAATTTTGAGTTTTGGGGGTAAAAAATTGGCATTAAGGGCTGAAATCAATATTAATTCACCTGGCGTTGTGTGGGATGGTGATTCACGACGGAGGGACTATTCCGATGATAAAAATATTTTTCTCAAACCAGTTGACTTTGTAAGGGTCAAAAATCGGTAAAAATGGCTAAAACCACGAAACAATTATATGATTTAACGAAAAGTGGTATGATTTCTCGCTATTCATCTTTTTACACAACAGTACGAATATTTCTTTGAAAATTCACTCTTATAGCATAGCCATGCTGCATGATAGGAACATTTTGGTATTTTTTTACTCCTGAGAATAATGGCCCAATTTGATTTGGTCTGCATCCGTCAAGAAACTTGTTGGCCACATTACACCCCTGGATGTATTCCGATTGGGCTGCCGACCTTCGGAGCACAACTAGGACCCAAATGTGTTCCCAAATGTGGACCCAAACTTTGTGCAGAAGAACTACGATTTTAGACCAAAATATAAAGTACATTTAAGGCTGAAAGGGTGTAATGGGGGGGAAATGGGTGTAAAAATAGGGCTTTTTTTGTTGAGGTTTTAGTGCATATGAGCTTGTGAGGGATCGTTTTCCATGTTTATTAGGGGGAGAAGACCGAATATGAAGTTGATTTTGACCAACGAGTGAAGAATTGAGGTTTTAACGAAGGTTCAGCCCCAAAATTAGTTTTTTATGAGTCAAAAACCTGGGAAATTGTCTGAAATCACCATACATTTGTATAATAACACTAGAAGTAGTATCAACAGGTGAATCAAGACAATTAAATGGCACTATCAGTGATCAGACAATTTGCAAAAAATAAAATAAAATAAAACCAGGAAAAATCAAAATTAAATTTTCAAAAATAGCTTTTTCAATTATTGTACATGAAAGAAACAATAAATTAACAGCCAAAATTTCTGTAGGCATGTCCAATAGAATGATAAACCCATACTCCAAGGACTTTGCAGCGTTTTTCAATTTCTTTTCATCTTGTCTCACGTGTATAATTGTGTAGATAACTACCTACAAGTGCCTGTCTATAATACCGGTTTTGACAGTATACGGACGTACATTCAAGTAATTTTAGCGAATACTGATTGATCCTGCTCAGTTCGTTTCTTTTTCATTAAAGCGCTGTACTGAGCACGCAACGGAATCTTCAGCGCTAACCTGAACAGTTTTAGCACTTTCTTCAATACGAGTCAATATAGGTGGATGAGCGTTCTAGTTTCATCAGAATGACGAGTCTGAAATTTTGATGAATCAACACGAAAAACCATCTAAATTCTCTACGAAAAACTCCAACTTCTCGACAGGTTGAGGTTAAAGTGGGCAGGTCCTAAACACGAGAACAATTCTGATCACTGTTCATCTACGTTCCATTGCAATTTATTCATGAATTACGCGTTCTTGGCCTCATTGGGAATCATGGGAATAAAACGCAGAAAATGCACTTGAACAGCTTTTCACGGGAAATTGCAATAATCAAATATAGGTGCAGGGCCAAAACTTCTATGATGCAAACAGCGAGTGGATACTTCAATCCAGAAGAGGCATTTTTTCACCAAATGGTCATCCCAGTTGAAATTGGGAAAAGAATAAACAAACGTGGTGTTTTGATCAAAAGCAGATTGAACGTCGCGGCGGGCAGCGGAGTCTCATGTTGTGAGATGGGCATCCCGAGAAAATGACGTGAATGTAACGCAATGGCTTCATAAGAAAGGGGAAGAAGCTCAAGAGCAAGCTGTCAACTTGGCAGACACTGATGGATGTGAGCATCCCCCGTCGTATACGGATATAAATACACTCGCTCCGATTCGAAACGGATTGGATTTCGATAAGCGGACGTTTGTCCCCCTGCCAGAACCTGACTTATTTTGAACCATCTATAACGCATAATTATTATTTCCAATGGCGTCTTGAATATCAAAAGAGGTGCTTCCAAAAGCTTATTTCCAACACTGGGAACAGGCCAAATGATGCCAATAATTATTGGAAATTGTGAGTAAAATGAATTCTAAGTGAATTCAACATGATGGTAATGACAGTTGTGCGTAGTACTGCAATATTATAGATCGTCGAACTATTACGATCGAGTGGCAGGTGATTTCAGTTGACATTATTTTTTACTGTCGCTCAGTAAGAACAAAGAAAATTTTAGGGTTGGAATAATATTAGGTGAAATAATGGAGGATCGGTGGAAAGCTGTATGGCAAGATATCCATAGCTACCTACACATACTCCGCTTGGCAAACAGGATTGGAAGTATATGTCGGTGACAAGTTCGTGCATTATTGAAGAAGTATTTGCAATGATTTGCGTTCGCTCGGAAGGCAGTTTGTTTTCTCACACATCAACGAGTTTTCGCATTCGTTTTGCATTTGCCGCCTCAATCGTGGCATCCACATCAACAGTTAATCATTCCGATGCAGTACGACAGTGGTACACACAATCATACCTATAATCTACGAGTGTACAGCATTTCCTGCATGTCTCCTGCAACCGTCTTCAATTCGGGCGTGTACCAACAAAGTTTGATGAAGCTTGCTCGTGCTCACTCGACCAGCGGCTATCGCTCTTCATCACTACTCTGACGATCATGTGAAGCCAAACGGGATAGGGTTCACTGAATATTTGCAATGGAATACGAACTCCCGGGTTATAGGTGCCTAAAATTGGTCAACCCCAATGTTAAAAAAAAAATTATACGTACAAGTGCTTGTAATGAAAAGTTCAAGAGTTTCACTGAACTAAAGTGCAGGTACCATAATATAAAAAATTACAACCTTAGCCAAGGCCATTCTATACTTACTGCATGATATAATGAGCGATTTTTAAAATTAAAATTAAAATTTACCTTAGACTAATTTTTCCTTGGACTAATCTATCTGACCGCTTCGTACTATACATATGAAGAGCATAGGGAAGAAAGGCGAAATGTCAGTCATCCCAGAAGTTGAGAAAATCGAACTTGGAAGTTCAAAACCCCAGTTCGCTACTTCGGTTCAAAATCATTAATTTTGGTATTATTTTGTTGGTGAACTTTCTGTGAGTATAGTTGGATAAAGGAAGCTTGATTAAATATCAAAAAATTCGCAAAAACGTGATTTATTCAAGCAAAGGTACACATGTTGTATAATGAAGAACAGCGAAATTTTGAACAAAGTTGTGAACAAAAAAAGTTTCAGTGGTTTATTATTCTGTGAATAGTACACTATTTATTCGCTCAGCAAAAAAATTTTGGGAAACCCCCTCAACATTTTTTCTTTTGCGTTCTAAGGCGTGTAGATTCCAAAAATGCAATGTCCGTCCGACGATATTACCTACTTTATTTTCGGTCTAAAAAATTCGGTCTTTCGCACACAGGCTCCATTCGGGCCCTAGTTGAGTCCCGACAACGCAGCCCGATCGGAATTTACATAGGGGTGTTATGGGTGAAAAATGGGCGCAAAGATAGGGTTTTTAGGTGTTTTAGTAAAATGAGCTTTTGAGGTATCTTTTTCCATGTTTTTCTATGGCGAGAAGACCCAATATGTAGTCGATATTGACCAAAGAGTGAAGACCTGAGGTTGTAACCTCAATTTTCCATTCTTTGGTCAAAATCGACTTCATATTCGGTCTTCTCGTCCCAAAAAACATGGAAAACGTTACCTAAGAAACATCGAAAAGCTCGGGTTACTAAACACAAAAAATACCTATTTTTATACCCATTTTTCACTCACAACACCCATGGGTATATTCCGATCGGGCTGCAACGTTTTGGGACACAGCTAGGGCTTAAGTGGAGCATGTGTGCGAAAGAACGAATTTTTTAGACCGAAAATGAAGCCGGTATGCATGATACGGCGTACGGCCCGCCCATTTTTGGAATCCACGCGCCTTGAAACTGAAACACAAAATAAAAAATTTTTGAGTGGGTGTTAAAAAACTGTTTTACTTAGCGAATACATAGGTGTATTATTCACAGAATAATAAACCAAAAGGGAGCGTAATTCGTGTTTTTGGGGGCCAAAATTGGTTGAAACCATCAGAAATAGCCATTTCAATTATTGCACATGAAAGAAACAATAAATAACAGCCAACATTTTTGTAGGGGTCCAATAGAATAATAAACCCATGTGACAAGGACTTTGCAGCGTTTTCTCTCTATCATGATGTGTGATAACTGTTCATTACTTCTCTACAGCGATAACAAAGCGTTCGCCACCCAGCTATTTGGCTGCTCCAAAATCTCCTCCTCTCAGTTCTCCAAAATTCACGAAGAACGATACCGGAAAATTCGAAATTTGAAATCGATTCAGTACTCATAAATTCACGAAGAACGGTACCAAAAACGTATTTATTTACTGAAGAACGGAGCTACGAGCACCACGGTGCCACTTCTCTGGCACTACGGTCATGATTTATGTGGGATGGTCGAAAATCGGTTCAGTAAATACGTGTTTTGGTTCATACTACGTACATATAAAGCCCTAGGACCCCGAACTCCGTTTTTAGCATGATGTGGCGCGACTCCCTGGCGTCATGGTGGCACCAAAGCTGAACGCATAAATTCTTAATACGTGATTTGTATATTTTTTTGTTCATTTAAAGCCTAGGACCTTAAAATCGGCTGGGTTCAGCACGTCGTGGCGCCATGGCACCACTCCTGGGCGTTATGGTGGCTCCAAAAATGATTTCATAGATTCTAGGAGTCTGCGGGACATATGTCTGTGGATGCAGTCTGTAGCGTGGAACACAAACATTACATACATACCAACACTGACGTTCGTCAATTCTTATACTACCTGCCTATACTGATTTTCAATACATTTACCTATATTTTTATAATGAGTTGCGAGTGAAATATTCACGTTACTCATAAAAAAGGCGTGATGATAGATTCGTTGGAACAATGGCTGATGTCAGGGATGATTGGGGGGGGGGGGGGGGGGTAAACGACTGCCGTACTGAGAGGGACAACGACCGATAACTGGGGGGGGGGGGGGGGGGTAAACGACTGCCGTACTGAGAGGGACAACGACCGATAACTGGGGGGGGGGGGGGGGGGGGGACAATGACCATCTCATTGGACTTTTTTCAGATGTCTAAATTTTAAAAGTTCTTCAGTCATTCGTAATGTCACATGGAGACCCATTTTTGAAAACTAGACGAAATTTTCTAAATGAGAACCACCCCGAGTACATATGACCAGGCGCTGATCGGTGGAGGAAGCTTAAAAGTTGAAACTTCGAAAAATGGGGGTCGACGACCCCCCACGTTTACCCTATGCGATATTTTTTGATAACTCGGGGTACGACAATAGCCGACAGCAAATACGCCATGTTTCACGGGGCGGATAGTGTTTTTCGGAAGTAAAACAATGTTTCAAGTACTCGAGTATATAACAGAACATTAGATAAGTTTAAAAAGAACGTGAAAAATTCCTCACAGCTATTAACAACAATAATACCTAACTTACCTCTCAACGGGATCTGTAGGTAACTATATCACCTACAGACTACTGAGTGACTAGAATAGCTTAATATTGCACTCCATTATTACATTTCAACACTCGTACTAAAAAAAACTTCGGTAAGCACATGCTTCCCCTACATAGCCCACTAATGCACTCAAGTCCCAACCTTAGAATCTCTTTGACTTCATTCTTAATCATTAAGGTTTCTCTTATACAATAAATCTTAACCTCGTTCTTCCTCGTCTTACACTCTGAGCACAGAAGTATTCGATCTTCGACTCAACGTTGTACAAGTCAGCCATACACTTCAATATCACTACTGCCACGCTTAAGTACACATCCGAGTACGATGTGGCGTGATTCAACTCCTTGTACAACGGATGACACTCTGCCCCCTTGATTGCCTGCTCAGTTTCACGTTTAAATTAATTTCCCAAGCCCTGCATGACTGTTGGTACTAGAGGTTAGGCCCCTCCCAGTTTATGCTGGCACCGGCATGCTCCACTACCAGATTCTGCCATACTATCTATTTTTCAGTTGCTAATGTTGCGGTTGGCCTGGGGTATAACGGTTCGGAGGCATTTTCAAAACTTTAATTATGCGGGAGATTTGCATTGAACGGGAGATTTGTGAGGAAATGCTCAACATTCAATTCCGTGGTCAACACATAATCTGGGATATATTCTGCGATATTCGGAAGTTTTTTCAAAAAGAAACGTGGTGGCATTTCCACCAAAATCTACCCACCAAAATTTCCACCCCAAACCTGAGCAGCGTACATAACTGTAGCCAAGAACACCGACCTCAAAACCGTCATCTGTACCGGCCGCAATGGAATGTCACGGGAAAGGGTTAGATTGTGCCAAATTATATTCATACCAGCCCTCACCAAGTTTTTTTTCCCACACTAACTCTGCTTATCAAGAGACAGGCCAGGTGTCATTATTACGCCTAAACACTTGAATGGGACTTGACCATTCCTATCTCTTCCAGATGCACAGTACAGCGACTTGCTCGCCAAGAGAAATTTCAGACTTATTCCAATTCCTCAGTCTCCAGCATACCTTTATACACTCTGACAGTTTATCTACAAATTTCAGCAGTTCACTCTTGGTGTTTCAGCAAGCAGGTCAATGTCATAAGCGAACTAGTGTTGACTAGAACTCATTCACCAGGTAAAAAGTATTCAAACAGCTTTGTGAGTGTGCGTGTGCGTGTGTTTGGGGGTTTTGGCGTACTCTGCTTTACTCCACTACTCGATTGAAACTCCTCAGAGATCTTACCATTTGCTTGCACTCTGATGTATGTCCTCGCATAGCCTTTACCGCCTCCAAATTTTTTGTAGGCATCCCAAAACACTAGGGCTTAATAAATACGTCAACGTGTTCCCTATTCACGAGACAAAAATATTGTTCACCCCATGAGTTAGGCACATCGGTTAGGCGTAGAGCCGACGACTTTTTCATATAGGGACGAACTTCTACCTACTCTTTTAGACCCCAGGTCTCCTGAAGAAAAGTACACAAGAGAAGTGTGAATGGTTCGTGATATGCTGGTTGAACAACACTAGTTAAAACCTGAATTAATATGCGCTCCAGGACACCCTAAATTATGGCAATAGCGAACAGGTCGATGTAGAATTGAGTAGGTACCTGCAGCACCTGAAGAAGATAGTTAACGATCGATTCGACCGCGCTCCAGATCGTTGCTGAACCATGATCCGTCGGAGTCTGACCTTGGACTGAGGCCTACAAGACTGAATCAATACCATGAACTACGGCAACTTTGTTATGCCAAACACTTGTTGACATTAACACTTAGTGACACTTTCAATCTTCTTATTTAAAATAGGTGGCCTACATATTAACACTAGTTCATCAAGAAACTTGGATGCAAGGGGGGTGCTGTTGCTGTTGAGAAAATAGCTGTTTAAGTTAAATAATCCTTGAAACTAGAGCAGGAATGCAAAGCGAATGTATCCTGGCAACATAATACAATGCATGACTTTGAAGACCCAATTGAAACGTAGGTATTACAGAGGAATAGACTCACTGTGTTCGGAGGGTGAAGGCTGCTGACGTAATGGATGAAGGCAGGTGAAGCCCTTTGATAATTTCTTGCCAAAGCTTCTTGTTGATGACGTCCACTAGGCCTCCGCGCTGTATGACCAAATTGTACAGCTCGTAGAGGTCCAAAACAGACTTAGCCATGATAGGAAGTCGGTTTATGGGCGTACCTGTAACGTATAAAATATAAAATGTTGACCGAAATGTTAAAAGATATTAATGGCGAACTTGCAAGACAGATTAACTTTTACCACAACATCATCAACAAATCAGCCCCATTGAGCCTCAGAACTCCTAAGCGGCACGTTGTTCACCAAAATGGTTGTAATGACAATGAAAAGATGGGTTCGGATATGAGCATTTTCGAAAGAAAAAAGTGCCATATTCGAGTTATTGTGGGTCATCAAAAATTACCCAAAACTGCTTCAAATCCACCAAAAAGGATGGCGACCCAAGACATAAATATACTATTTCAACAGCCACAAACATATTTTCTCAAAATATGGTTTGCCCAAAACTTAATTAATTTCAATAAAATTAACAATAATGAGGAGTGGTAATTTGACAAAGTAAACAATTTTGTATGCCTTTACACCCCCAAACATGTTTGTTCAAGTGCGGACAAAACCATGGAAACGGTTCGATAGGGATCTTGTAGCTGAGTAGTACAGCGAGATGTTACTTCGAAAATTCACACGTGGTCATGCTGCATGACTAAAACTTTTCCATTCCCTACTTGGCTACTTTTAACTTAGGTTATAGACAGAAAAATAAATTCTTTTAATTATCTTTCTCATCGTAGGTGAGCTGGTTCTCTTCTACTACAATTCGAAAGATAAAACTGAACGACGATAAGAACGTAAAATGCCCAAAAACACGGTTAAAAGGTCCCGGTGAGGGAGTCTACACGTAACAGTCAACGGGTGGAAAGGAAGGAACGAGTACGGCGGACTATGTCAAACGTCTTGTTGAGAAATATAACTCCGGCAAAGGAAGTAAGCAGAGCTTGTTGTAACGGAGCCATTACTACTACCGAAAGGTGCAAGATTCTACGGAAAGAAACAAAAATAATTTACTGTCACAGCCGAACCCATTAAACGATACTAAATGGATATTACTTCTATTTTATGACCAGGTTTTTTCCCCCTTCCTACCCATGTTTTTTACTGGTAGGTTTATGCGTCAAGAACCTCTCCACCCCTCTCAAGGACTCCCCACCGTTCATTTGTGATATCCCACTGGATCATGTAGAAGACTTGAAGTTGGGCATTTCCGTAACATGAAGTTGTTTTTTAGGGACGCCTCTTGGAAGCTGAGCTTCTAGATTAAGGATGCCAGATTTATAATCTTGGGAGAGGGGGGTGCTAAAGCGTGGAGAAAAAATAAATCCGTTTCAGACATCCCCTTAAAGGAGGCAATTTCGAGTTGCTATGGGTCAAAAATCGTCCAGAATACTCCAAAATCACTAAAAACTACATCAACTTCATCAAAAATTCTAGACCGAAACAGACTATTTCAATAGCCACCAATATTTATTGTGCATACGACTGTGTTATCTACTTGATAGATCAAGTAACCCTAGTAAACCTGGAAGTTAGATTCTTCCGAGAATCTAATTTGTAGGATCTCAATAACTATTTCTGAGACCTGGTTATTCTTCGAAGTCCACTAGGTTGGGCAACTGAACAGCCACTAAACGTTGAGAACACCCGTTCAGCCGTTTATGAGAACCTCTTGAGTAAAATATGTAACAATTCGTTTCACAGAGGTAATGTCCTAAGGTACATACCGCGGAATTATCGGTAGATGAGTAGTACCTATCACGATCTATCCTACTATACATCGAACTTTCTGCTATTGATTCCAATTCCACCGTAGCCGAGGAATAATCAAGATAAACCGCAAACGATATTGCACTTACTGTGTGAGAACCTCGTGATTGGCAGAAAGAGTAATCATCACGTTTTGCCGATTCCCAATGGATACGTCCTGAAGTGAGTTTGAAGGGAAACGTGGCGTAACCTGTCACTACGTTTGGATTACTATATTTGCACCATCGCCAAATAATTAGACCACAGAAGAACAGTGACGAAAAGGTTTTCACCCCCCAAATCCTCCGATCAACGCGGACGGATAATTCTCAGAGGAAATGGTGCTGGTGGATTTTTTCGGGCGCAGGTGGCAACTGAACACTGAGTTCCAAATCCCTAACTATTCTACCTGGAAGACGAAGACCTCCCAAGGTGGTTAAGCACGTACATACCTACCGATTAAATTTAAAATATCTTTCATCTAGGTACTCAAAACCCCTGGATATCAAGAAAACTAATCGAAGTTCACTTCAATGGATTCTATAAAAATTACTTAATGATTCGAATAGCGGTTGATTTTTAACTGTTACCCACAAACACTCAACATTCTTAATGAAGGCAGGCATTCAAATTTTTATATATATATCCAGATTTATAATAGGTATATGTTTGTAGCTACGAGATGAAAAAAAAAGCGCAAGTGAATGTCAAAACGTTTCTAATGGCACATAAAAGGATTATTTCGAAGATTAGTTCGAGCAATGTTTCAAAACAAAAAAATTAGGCCAACTCTTGAGTTTTTGTGGGTCAAAAATGGCTGGAACCAGGGGCGTTGCGTCCATAAAGCTGCTTGGGCCATTGCCCTGGCACCCAAAAGCGCGAAAAGTAAAAATAAAATAAAATGAATAAATATATAAAATAAAACAAATCGAACCATATGTTCAGTTGGAATTTGAATTTCCCTCCTTACATCGTACCTAGCTTTTTTCACAAAGTTCAACAACGACCCGCTATATTTCTCTGGCTATGGGTATTCAGTATTCTATTAGAACATCCATGGTGGTTCCTTCGGTTTAGCTGCACTTTCCCTGTAGCTCGGAAGACCAAGCATGTTATCGGAATATAGCGACAGTAATCGATATCCTGCAATCGAAATCTAAACCTAGGCTGCTGAAACTGGCAGGCCCTGGGACCTTGTGTTCCCATGGCAATTGAGAAAAGTGGCCCTCTACGCATGCTCAGTCGAGTAAAAATGTAGTTCGCCACGCCCACTTTGGGCCCCCTGTCCCCAGAATCTGATTTCCAACCAAAAACCGTTCTTATTCACAATCGATTCGATCCCTTCGATTCAACTACTTGTCATCTCGATACGAGATGTCCCATCTTCCAATTTGTTTTAGTTGTCTCTTCAATAACATTCCCTTTCTCTGTTGAGTCTGTTGTCAGTTTTCCATTTTTTGCGTCGAAATTTGTGCATTTGCGTTCGTTCCGGTTTCGGTCAGATTTGGATTTGTGGTACCTAAGTGCGTTTTGTCCTGTTTGCTGTTTTTGTTCTTGGAGATTGACTGGCATCAACTTCTACTCAAATAGCTTCTCCATTCAGGTAGCTACCTGCCAACGCGACGGGTCAATGTTTCGTAATATATTAGTTTACTATATTTTTGTACCACATGAATTTGGTGGCTAATTTACAGTCGTAATTTTCTACGTTTTCTTACGACGATAGAATGTTGATTAGAAGTTTAGGAAGAGACAAGACCTTGCTGAATATCACTCAATCGGTAAGTAAAGGGAAGGGTGTTGTTGCCTTGAGGTATTTTGTGGAAAAATCTGTTGGTTTTGTGTTCTGGTTTGGTGCCCCACCGTTTTCAGAGCCCAAGCACCGCTACTGGCTGAAAATGTTAAAATGGCTAGTTTACCAATGATTAGAAATAAATACAAACACTGGTATTACACTGGTGATTAGAGACAGAAAAATACTACTTCGATAATCAACAATGTTTTTTCTCAAATAAGTCGGTCGATTTCAAGACGGGGGAGGGGTTAGTAAATCGCTAAAAACCGTCAAAAATAGCTAAAAGTCTCCTTACAGACCTTTGAAAATGTGTTAATGGTCTGGAAATTGTATGAAGCAAAAATCGAAATTGAACTATAGATGGGATAAATATACTCTACAGAGGAGTATGTATTTAGATACAAGCACTGCCAAGGGAAAGCTTACAAACATTGACGAAGTTTGTCAACATTTAGGGATGAATGCTCTGGAACGGATTTGCATCGAATGCTTCAAAAAATGCATGTTCCAAACATTTTTGGCCCATTGCAATCGCTTACTATCTCGCTAACTGCTTCCGAGTCTAAAAAGTTAAAGTTACTTTACTAATGCCTGTTCACTTTTGGTAAGAAAAAAATTGGTATTTTTGCAAAATCAAAATTTCCAATCGCGTTTTGGGTTTAGGACCTTTCTGAACAAATTTGGGTTCGTGACTGTCGGTCCGTTTGTGTCCGCTCTTCCTTGTGACGCGCATAACTATATGAAAGAATGGTCTTAATGAGCTGAGATTGGGAGGGTAGGTGTGGGCTGGGCCCTAGATGATCCCATTAGAATTTCATCTAAAGGAGGTATGCGCAAACAAAAGGGGGAACCTTAGCCACAATCGTAATTCAGGTTTTACTCAAACGATTTTGATGAAATTCAGAAGGGGTTTCACATAAGTACCCGTGTGTGAATTTCATTGAGATTGGGCTGTAATTTTCGTTTGCGCATTACAACATCGTGCAAACTTCATGTTCATTTTCGTAGATGGTCGTGATTTAACCACAAACAACCTTTTAACTCCAATCTCTCATAACAACACGCAGTCGACGTCGCCGCAAACTGACTTAATTTTATGGATGGACTTATTGCAGTAACTATGTAATTTGTATTAAAATAATCATTACGGTAATATTTTAAATGTTGCGAGAGAAAGCTACGTGCCATACCTTGACAACTGTTTTTTTCATTTCATTTCCGAAATTTGCAAAATTTATCCTACCGCTACAATACACGATAAACCTAATTTTTTCCAACCCATAAATTGCTTACAGTATGAATAAACCCGGTAAAATTAATAAAATAATATTCAAATTACAAACCTATGATCCAGAATTATAATAATTATGCTACTAAAAAGTGGGGTGCTAGGTTGCTGTTTTTGAGTTGAGGGCACAGGACAAAGTTTATCACTTTTAAGATGTGTCCTCAACTATTTTTTTCCGCCAGAACATATCCTAGTCTTCAGTTATTATAACTTATTTTTCTCCATTCACTATTCAAAGACCTGCAGGCAGAACAGTCTTCATAACAGCCCCGTACTCTTTTCGGAGAATAATGAACAATGTGGTTTCCATGGGATTTGTTGCACTCGAGTTGGCTTCCCGTGGATTACTGATTACAATACTTAAGTAATTATTACGATCATAGGTAGGTTATTACGATCAATAAATAATCATTACCTATCTAATGAGATTTTCCATTAGGTAATCATTATTATTAATTATACCATCCCACACAAAAATCAAATGCATAGGTCCATAAGTTTAAATATGAACAAGCACTTATTATGCTGTAGTACATAGGAACATAATTTTAATTAATCGTAAAAAAAATCGTAAAACGTCGTAAAACAACAGCTTTACGACGTTTTACGATTTTTTTCCAAGGACCATGGGCTTCTAAAAGGTGTCAGTACCTACTCAAACATGTTAAATTTGTTCATATTAACTTCAAATATTATCCTAAATTCAACCAAATTATTTATTCAACTGTGGTTTCAGCTAACTTAAACAATGTGTCGTCGCCTCGTTCTCAGTGTAGAACGTGTGGTCAATAGCATATACACTTTTTAACCTCAGACCTTCGAAGCCTATAGGAACTATAAAACGAAAGAACAACGATATTATGGAGATGAGGCGGGAACGGAGAGATGCTAAAGGTAATTTCGCAGCGGGCTCTTGTGTTCGATAAACGCATTTATCGCAATTTCGGCACTGCCGTTGTTGTCCGAGACCATAAGCTTCTCATACACCCATTACAACCACTAATTCAATCTGTCTGCGTGGTCTACATTATATATAGCCACAACAGTTATTGCCCTTCCCCGAACCATCATAAAACCTCTCTTTCTTGCGTGCCAGATAATATTATGAAAAACATTATTCGCATTTTTATGATGAGGTTTTGTCCGACAGCCACCATTAATATTTTGCCTGACCGAGAAATTCGGGTTTTATTTGTTCCACTGATGGCTCCTAATAACAGGCCTTGGCAGGGCGAAGGAGCCACAACTACGGGCGAGTCTCAGAGCCAGCTCTTCCCGCCCCTGCCACCTACCACACTACCACTTCACTTATGTGTACTTGCCTCAACCGTCCCCAACGAGCCGAATAATAATCACCCCTAACAAGTCTGCCGGCCATTCGAGTTTCATTTTTATTTTCCCCCAGTTTCGACTCCTTTTTACATATCTCGGCAGAACAGGCAACATATGGATACAATATGGCTTTTTTCAGGCTACATTTTACGAATACCTAACTCAAACCTGAATACAAACAAACGCTAAGTGCATAAAATGAAACCATGGACTCCTCATCTTCAGGGCACAATATATTGCATGTTTTTCTAATTTTTCTGTCCATTGTTACCACCCTCTAGGTACATAGGAAACTCACGAACTTAGCTAATTTATACTAATCCAATAAATCCCATTAGGTGGGGGGGGGGGGGGGGGAGACTTGAAAATTCATATATGTATATATATGAATGTTTCTTTCTTCCTTTCTTTCTTTCTTTGTCCTTTATGCGTTCCTATACCATTCATCCGATTGCGATGAAGCTTTTGGTGAGTTATGCGCACACCCATGAAGGTTTCTGAATTAGTGGAAAAATTTTACTATCTGGTGCGCGAGTCGTTACGCATGGCATGTGGCTCACGCGTCGTGTACGCACCAGACGGAAAAAGAATACTGTATCCAAAAGCACTTAAATTAACGAAATCGAAACCACGAAAGGTGGCACCGCAACGCATGCCGGGTATAGCAAGTTACCAATAGAACACTGTCCTGTGCAACGCGGAGGATTCAGCTAGGTTTGGTTTTGAGGTTTGGAGGTTTCAGGTTTGGTTTGTCTTCAAATCATTTAGAATGAGAAGAAGACAGTGAATATAATCAAAGTCTTGAGGAGAATAGCTTATACAGGTATATTTTGTGTCAGAGAGCGATATAACTATACCTAGAATACAAATAGAGGTACATCAGAAACCTTGTTTCGGTTCCTGGTACTAAAAGATTACACGGAAATGAAATTAGTTGAGTTGCTTAACTTGAATTTAGTTTTTAGTTGCTGTGTTTAGGTAGAAACACAACAGAGACCTGTGGAGAGTTCCACAGGTTTGGGACGCTGCGTTTGTGTGCGTGCGTGCGTGCGCGTGCGTGTGTGTGTGTGTGTGTCGGGGGGAGGGGGTTAGTTGTAAGCAATTATAATTGTAATTTTGGTCAAGTGAATGAAAATGGTCCTTTATTTTAGTTCTAAGCATTTTACTTTGTTGATTCGTAGTCAAGTTTTTCATTACGTTAACTTTGTCTTTGAAGATGAATTCTTCAATGCTGAAAAGGTTTGGATGTATTCAATTTCGTTTTATTACCATTTGTATCTAGGCCCAAGAAAACCGAATACCTACTCAGCGACCAAGAACAAGACTGAACAAGTAGGGGTTTAACCCCAAATAGGCCGCTGGGGGGGGGGGGGGGGGGGCGCTCAGGCGTTGATGTTTCGTACTTAGGACCCCTAGGGGCCCATGAGGATGTGTACCAACTTTCAACCCTCGGGACGATCAGGTGCCGGAGTTACCGAAGTTTGAAAACCGCTACTTTTCAAGTTTTTCTTCTTCTTCTTGTTCTTGGGCAGGGCTAAAGCCTCACTGACATAACAATAATATGTCTGATCGAGCTGAAATGTTGCATACACATTCGTTATGCTCCAAGGAAGTGATTTTGTGCATTTTGCCTCCCCCCCACCTCCACCATTTCTTGAACATTTTTGGGTAAGTAGGCATTGAGAAATTTGTTTAGGTACTGTGAAAAAATGTTTACTTCATGATGATACGAATGTGGCTTAAGATATGATATCCCCCCTAAAAACAACCCTGTTGTAAAAATTTACCCACCAAACGGTAAGGAGATAGGTACTGAGTATGCCTACTGAGCAGATAATAAGTAGGTAGTACTGAGTAGTGAGTAGGTACAATGTAGGTAGTAGGTAGTATGTAGGTACTGAGAAAAAATTTTAGGTACTGGGAAAAAATGTTCATCAATGCAAAATGATGTGATATTCTCCCCCACCAAAAAACAACCCCGTTGTCAAACTTTACCCGCAAAAAAAAACCTCCTCAGCCGCAAAAAAAGATTGTCATCTATTTTGCCCGCCAGAGTGGCATGCGATGATTAAGCACCTCGCTCTTGGATGTGAATATAGGGACCTGTTCTTTCCCCCTCTGTTGGATGTGTGTATGTATAGAAAAATGTTACTTCCCCCCCTAAACCTGTAAGTTCTTTCGACGCTGTTTGGCTGGCAGCTTTTGACCCAGGCAGGCAAAAAGCCCCAGCCAAACAGCTTTGAAAGAAATTTCGAGGTTTGAGGGGAAGGTACAGGTTTTTCTATACACATATCCAACAAGGGGGGGAGGGACAGATTTCTATACGCACACCAAAGAGCGTTTCTATATGCACCGAGCACGCTATTTTGGAGGGCAAAATGGATATCAATCCTTCTTGCGGCTGAGGAGTTTTTGGGGAGTAAATTTTGTTGTTGTGGGGGGGATAATGAATACGTCCCCACCCTTTGTTATACTGTCGATTAAACTAGAAATTCCATTGTTGATGAACTCAAATGATGTGCCAATTTCGCTTAAGTAATACAGATGTATTATTCATGCATATTGATGCATATTTATATTGATGCATGTATTATTCTCGTTAGACTGATATGCGAGCTCGCCGTTCCGGTCCTAGGATTACTACATAGGCACGTGCTAGAAATGATCTAATTCAATGAAATCCGTCAGGAATGTGGAGGTTTATGGTGTGAAGTGAACTCAGTGAGTAATCTCTCTTTCATACGTAAGGACCGGGAGACGACGGACGCCTTCTTCGATGTTGATAATGAGTGAGCCGGCGGTGCCCAAGGAGTTTTTGTCCATCGCGTGATGTAGAATTCCAGATATTAACCTCCGTTATCAATGTGAGAGGTGCGTAAAAACTAGTCTGGAGGAGAGTTCTATCAAGTCAGGGAGAACCTGAGAGCCCTATCGTCACTGATAGGAAATAACTCGGCCGGTCGAAGGGCAACATGATGAGGTCACAGGAGACAGAATAACGGTATCCAAAAACGATTTGTACTTGTCTACCATATTGGCAATAAGTTGAAATACCGAGTAGAAGGGTTAAGACCATAGGTAAACGGGGGAATATGTAATTCATGTATTGTCGTCATGCCGGACCATAACCTATCCAGGGCTTCCCAAGCTGTGGTCCGCGGACCCTGGCTAGGGGGTCCGTGACGAACTTCGAGAAAAATTAATACATTCTTACAAAAATAAACGTAGAGTGAATAAATACAATTAAAAACTCAAAAATTCATTTTACTGGAAATGAAAAAAAAATTAATAACAATGAATATTGAAAACAAAAGTTGATGTGTAAAATAGTGTGGCGGGCGGGCGGGACTAGGCTGGTCTCTCGGTCGCTTTCCCGGAAATTTCAGAGTTGTTGCGGTGTACGTTCATTACCTGGAACTGCTTCTCCCTTCTCTCTGCTGGATGCTTCTCGAACACCCTGGATTTTTCCACAGTACTATATAACAGGGCCATTGTTTCTTGAGAATACCAGTCAAGAGCTCAAGCTTCTTTCGCGAGTGTTCTACCTATTCGAAGTCTCTTTATTAATTAGTTATTTACTCCAATCCAATATGGATCGGTGGCTAAAGTCGGCATCTCCAAGGAAGCAATCAGTTTCTCCATCACCTGCACAACAAGTTTCCGTCGAGAAAGTTACAGACGACAAGCCAAATGAATCTTCAGTTGATGCACTGCAGCAAGTTCCAGCATTCACAGATTCAACAAGTCTCCAAATAGCTGCAGTTCAAACAGCCAGTGGAAGTGGAGTAATTAAAAAGCGTATACCACGACAGTTATTTAGATTTGGGATTTGTAGAGACTAACGAGGGTAAAGCTCAGTGTGTGATTTGCGCGAGAGTCCTTCCAAACAGTTCAGTGGTTCCAGTTAAACTGCGTCGTCACTTTGAGGGTACACGCCCGGAACTCGGGGAAAAACAGACTGATTATTTCAAGAGGAAGCACACTGAACTGGCTGCTTCTCAAACCTTAATCAAAACTCACGCAAAAACTGTGAATGAAAATTCTTTAAAAGCGTCTTATTTGGTAAGTTATCGAGTGGCACAGGCAGGTAAAGCTCATTCCATCGCCGAAACCCTCATAAAACCGTGTGCTAGTGTTATTGTCTCTTGCATGCTTGACTATAAAGCAGTTAAACTTGTGACATCAGTGCCGTTGTCAAACAACACTGTAAAAAGGAGGATACTTGATTTATCAAGAGGTGAGAAGGAATCGCTGGTTTCTCGCACCAAACACTTGTCGTTTTCTCTCCAAATCGACGACTCTACAGACGTCGCGGGGTTGGCAGTTTTATTGGCTTTTGTCCGCTATGAATACTCCGGATGTTTCGAGGAGGATCTTCTTCTGTGCAATCCACTTCCTGCCAGTACAACAGGGGCAGAAATATTCCGTTTGTTGGACGATTTTTTTACGATGAACGAAATTCCTTGGAGTAACTGCATTGACGTGTGCACAGATGGTGCAAAAGCAATGACTGGCCCAACGGTTGGAACGATTACGAGGATAAAAGAAAAATCTAAAAATGGCAGTAGCAGTCATTGTGTTCTTCATAGACATGCTCTAGCGATGAAACAAATGCCTGCCTCTTTTAAGAAAGTTTTGGATGAGTCTGTTCAAATGATTAATTATATAAAGGCGCGGCCGTTAAAGTCGAGACTTTTTGTATTACTATGTGATGATATGGGAAGCCTTCACAATTCCCTGCTTCTCCACATAGAAGTGAGGTGGTTGTCTCGTGGGAATGCACTTCCACGGTTACAGGAGTTACGTTCTGAAGTCGTATCTCTGTTGTTGGACCACAATATCAAATTGGCCAACGTTTTTAATGATGAGAGATGGCAGTGTATACTTTCGTATTTATCAGATATTTTCATGAAAACGAATGAGATGAGCCTTTCTCTGCAAGGGATGAATATCACAACTTTTGAAGCTAATGACAATGTTCGCGCATTTAAAAGAAAACTCCAGTTTTGGGTTGAATCTGTTCAGAAGAAAGAGGTGGAGTGTTTTCCTGTGTTGAATGATTTTTTACATGAAAACAAACGGGATCTTGAGAAAATCACTTTGACTGATGAAATATGTGAACATCTTCGCGGTTTGGAGAAGTCCCTTGAGCACTACTTCCCTATAGCTCGAGATACAATTCTACAAGAACATGAATGGGTGGTCAAACCGTTTTCAGTTTCAAAAAAGCCAACTAGTCTATGGTCAAGTGAATATGAATATCTGATAGACATAACTTCAGACTCCACCTTGAAATCTACTTTCGAGTGTGATACTTACTCCATTTTTGGCTCAGCCTGGAAAACAAGTTCCAACCGCTTGTTGAAAAAGCGAAACGGGTTCTTCTTCCTTTTGCCACAACTTACTTATGCGAATCTGGATTTTCTATCTATGCAGCCACCAAAACTAAACACCGAAGCCGTCTAGATGCTGAACCCGACATCCGACTCCGGCTATCAAAATTAAACCAGATATTTCTAAATGGTGCCAATTAAAAGAACCTCATTCTTCCCATTAATCAAGCTGACTCTATGTTCAAATCATTACTTTTGAATTTATTCTGTCCGATTACCTACAATAGTTGTTCCTACCTATCGATTCCGTTCTGTTCAATTTGATTTTTGTGTTGTAAATAAAGTTGAGCTTGTAAATGTAATGTTTGTTTTCATAGTGATATTCCCCTCCACCACTAATAATAAGGCATGGCCTGGCTAATTTACTAAACTTTTATTTACCGCAAACTGAAAATTTAGTGTCATGTATCTAAATCTAAATACTTGAGTAAGAGGGGTCCGCAGTAGATATTGTTCCGTGAAAGGGGTCCGCAAGCCAAAAAGTTTGGGAAGCCCTGATCTACTACGAGCCCTTTCTTCCTTCCTTACTACGAAAACCTTTTCTACCATTTGTCAGGGTAGAAAATCAATTTGTAGATTCGATAAAGGATTATCTCGGAGGGAAGTGAGGAGAGAGAACGTGTTGAGGAAAAACAAGTGCAGCCAACGAGCAATCGTTGAAATTCATTAATGACTGATGTGATACTACATGCCAGTCATTGGTTATTGGAGATGATACTGCAATACCACATTATTTTATAATACATCATTTCCCATTTCCGAGTCAACCTAACAGATGATTTAGGCGAAGAAAAAGTGGAATATTTGATCATGGGCAACATGAAAATATTCGATATTTTCTTTCTATTCAGTCTTGAGCATACGATAAATCCATGAAACTGGAGAATTAATCAGTAAGATGTGGTGTAGTTTTGGTTATGAAACAATAAAAATAGTAACAGGAGCACAATACAGCGAGCAGGGTTAATTTCAGTAGAGGTGCGTGGGGTCTGAAAACGGTGAGGCACCGAAGCAGAACACAAAACCACCAGATTTTTATACTAGTACCTCAAGGCAACAACACCCTTCCCTTTACTGATTGAGTGATATTCAGCAAAGGCTTGTCTCTTCCTAAACTTTTAATCAGCACTATCTTCCTCTGAAAACTTCGAATATTTCGACAGTAAACTAGGCACCACATTCATGTGGTACAAAAACATATATTTAACCTATAGAAACAATGACTCGCCGGCCCGTACCTACTTGAATGGAGAAGCTATTGACTAGAAACTAATCTACTTATCTGTGTTATCACGCCATCAATCCACAAGACCACAAACAGCGAATCCAAATCTGACCGGAACCGGAACGAACGCAAACGCACAAAATTGGGCGCAAAAAATGGAAAACTGACAACAGACTCAACAGAGAGAGCGAATGTGATTCACGAGACGACAAAAACAAATCGAAAGACATAAGCATCTCGTATCGAGATGAGGGATCGAATCGATTGTGAACAGGAACGATTTCTGGGTGGAAATCAGATTCTGGGGACAGGCCCAAAGTAGGCGTGGCGAACTAAGTTTTTACTCGACTGAGCATCTGCGTACGGGCCACTTTTCTCAGTTGCCACGGGAACACCAGGTCCCAGGGCCTGCCAGTTTCAGGAGCCTAGTTTTCGATTTCGACTACAGGACATCGATTACAGTCGCTTTATTCCGATAACATGCTTATTCTAGGGAACCATGGATGCTCTGCCTGAATACTGAACATCTATAGCCAGAGAACTCTAGCTGGTCGCCGTTAAGCTTTGTGAAAAAAGGTAACAGTGCATGGAGGGAAATTCACATGCCAACTGAATACATGGTTGGATTTTTAAAATTTTCACTCCGTGTTTTTGGGTGCCAGGGCAATGGCCCAAGTGGCCTTATGAACGCAACGCCCCTGGTTAATTTATTGTAAGGAGGTCGAATATGACCGTCTTGAATCGCAAGGAAGCTGGATCACCGGAACTAGAAATTAGACAACATATCACCAATACTCTGTAATGTTATCAGGCACAATCTGTACGCGATCCGAATTTTGTAGATTACAAGCCATGCAGCGTCCACGGTAGTATATCGTATAAATATAGATTTATCCCACTATACACACGAGTGATTGCAAGAAAAAATTAGTGAGGGTGGATAAGGTATCTATTGAAGTATAGCATGCTCAGTATACCATCAAGGTAATTGGAGTATTCAACAAGGAGGAGCATCCATAATTTGAGTCTTCAAGGCACGGTTCACCAAAACAAGAAAACAACAGTAACTGCTAATGCAAAAGTCGAACGTACGGCTAATCTAAGATTTATCGGTAAACGCTGAGATTTGCCAAGGTGAATGCCCATCAGAATGAACTCGAACATGGGAGATTTGCCGGTCAGAGAGCCTTGGAATAAGAAGATTGAATTGAAAGAAAGATACTCGCGGACTCTTACCAGTATATTTTGTTAATAAATTATTAAGATTGGCAAGTGAGCATTTCTCATGATTTTTGTTTTTGCCTCAAAAATGAAAAAGCACCAATTAAAAAAAAATAAAAATAAATAAAAAGTAGGTGAAAAGGTAGGTAGCTAAGGATGTTAAGGATTTTTTTAAAATGCGGGATTTTTTGTGAAGGCTTTTTTATACTATGTAACTGAACGACGCTCAGAGCAATTTGTGAATTGTCAATCACCAATCGAAGGTAAAGGGAACCTAAATCCACTTGAAACAATTCATTTGTTTTATAATTTTTGATTCAAGCATTCCCTGGTCGAATGTCAAAATGTCATCACTATCCTTAGCTTTACACTCGACATGCCCCAGATACGAAAATGGGTCCAAACTCTTTATTTTTACAGTTTCAGAGCACTCTGAATCAAATCCCAGATTTTGGCATTATAATAGATATAGGTACATGTATATTCAGGGTGGTGTAGAATTAATGGATCACCTCTTTCAATATCGAAACCGTGACAGGTTTCATTAAAAAAATCCGTGATCCAAATAATCGCATAAAGAGCACACTTGCATAAACAGCTTAATCTACGCCAATTTCCTTATTTCACATAAGAATTCCTTGTTTATTAAGGAATCGGATTCTACGTAAAATTCCACAACAAACTAACCCAAGGTATGGTAGATGCATTCAAATAACAAAATACTATACATGATTTTCAGGTATTTTTTGGCAGTAAGATCACGTAGTGATGTCCTTTTTTTCTGACAAGCTCCCACCCAACTGACCAAAAAGGGTGGCTGCAAAAGAACTAACCATCCCCAGGACCCTCTTTTACCCCAGTTACTATTTCTTAACCGTGAAGTGGTTTGCGCACTCTCAGTGAAACGTGAACACAGATTTTTTTTTAGATTTTCGAAAGCTACCTACTACGAATACTTTCTGGAGGCATCAAACCTTGTCTACGAAAGAAGTCAAATTTCGCTAAAATGTCAGCAATGTAAAATGAAAGGATGAGTTTGAAAATAAGCAGTTTTAAAAGACTTGGTCAACTTTGAGTTTTTGGCGGTCAAAAATCGGCAAGAATGCGAAAAATTGTTATAAATTGACCAAGAGTGGTATAAAACGGCGAATCAAGGTAGAAAAATACGACTGATCGATGATCCAAAAATGATTCAAACAAAGGAGGGTGGGTGGGGGGGAGTCAAATATGACCTCTTGTAGGAAAGATTATAATAACAGTTCACATGCCTACCTAGTATAGTAATGGGATACGGTTTATTCGGTATCAGCACAATAAACAGGCATTTAAAAAAAAAAAAACAATAAGTACCTACTTTATTAGTCATGAACAAATTTTAACTTCACTCCGTATTTGGGACCTCCTAATATAGAAACTGCTCGGACTAAGTTCTAAAATGGATTGGAATGTACTCGAACGGTTTTGGAACGAATTCCTCTAACTCATTCTGGACCATTTAAGGCAGGAAGAGGACTAATCACATAGATTCTATTAATCCCATACCTGGCTTTGAAACTCCGTCACTCCCTCAATTTCCATTTGAAGAATTCGATGGTATCTTTGACAAACCAGATGATGATGATGTCAAGTTTGACGATTTGCCTAAACTACTGAGGTACGATAAACGATTTTACGTGTCACTTAAACATCGAACCGCGAATAGGTACCTACTTTCTTATTTTCTACTCTTGAGTTCACAACTAATGGTGTCGATGGATCGAAGCAAAACTTGAATCTCTATATTTTCAAAGGAGGATTTCCTTGCGGCAATTCGGAACCGACTGAAAATCCAATATTTACCAACTCACAAATCAGTAAACCTCAACATTTATCGGTGCATCACGGAGTTTCCCGACAAATGGACTTTTATAGTTCCATATAGTACTCAAACGGTGATATCGATTGGATGAATCAAGGTTTAGTCCAGAAGATCACTTGCTAACTCCATACAACTCGTTGCCGAACAGAGCAGTCTATATTGGAAAATCCAAGATGGAAGATGTTCAGACTGCCAGCACCAATATTGCGTAAAAACGATTCAGTTTCCATAAAGAGAAGTCAGTAATTGCAGTAAACGCAATAAAATTTCACGTCATAACTTTCCTAACAGTAGGAACAAGAGTAATGGCTGCGGAGCGTATGAAAATTACTACATCCTTTGTGCAACTTCGTCTGGAAAAGAAGAGGGGGACGATGTGAAAGAAGGAAACCTAACCACTTGATCAACACAGAGGCTTAACTAGATAATTGGCGGACTGCTGGAGAACTTTTTCGTCCAAGTACTCCGTTCAAACGCGATACGGCAACTTCATTATCCAACATCATCATTCTCTGGCTCGCATGATAGTTCTGCGTAACCTACCTACTAGACAACTGCAGACAACGTGAAGCGCATTTAGACCTCTTCGGAATGCCAATGAGTTGCTTTGATATTATTCAATCAGAATATTTCATATCCCTCCCGAATGATGTTACGTGATTACCTCATCAAATCTTATTCGCAATACACTATTCAAAGGAGGTAATCTGAGGCAGATAGTGAAGAATAAATTACAACCCTGGATTACACACTGGGTAAATATATCCGGAGGGGACCTTTTAATCAAAAGCTATAATACAGATAAATTGTTGTTCCAGGCTTTAGTTACTATAGGCTCCACATGATTCTATCAGAGGTGAAGAGCTAATCGCTGATCGGGTAACCACATGCGAGCATTCCAAAGCTTGTAACCCCCCCCCCCCCCCACCCGCCCGTGACACCACGAACTTTTATTCACCGGGATATAAAGATCGGACGCTCTAGCCGGCTCAGACACTTCGACCCAATGAATGAATTGCTGTACTACACTATACAGTAGGATTATATTCCTAAATAACTGCAAGAAGACAAAAAGAAAAAAGTTAATCAATTCGTATGATTACAAAAAACTGTACTGTTGAGAAACAAGACAGAAAAAATCAAGCACATTATCAACTCTAAGAGGATGATGAGCAGATTCTGTTTTGACTTGGAATTCCCTAGCAATTCAGTTCAAGTAATTTCCCCGGATCTTGGCACTAATTCTCGAACGGTTTCCCGCTAACTCGAGTGGTACCGAGAGCAAACAAATTTGTTGACCAGAAAATGCCGAAAACCGTAACAAGTTTTGATTTCTGGAAAGAATTCAAGAAGGATTAGCCAAAACTAGTACGTTTTTAGTGTTAGGTGGAAAACGCAATGTTCAGCATACATTCTATAAATAGCTGTAAACTGCTATTTCCCCCCACGGAGACCGAAGGCCTGTTAATGGGTTGTTTATGCAATAAGCGGTCTATGGTTTGACTGCCACAGACAGCTAGTACCTAATGAATTTCAAATTGGCGGAAAGAATATTGTAACTAATCTCTATCGATATCAGGACCAGCCATGAGAAAACAAGAAGTACAACAATGGCGGGAAAACGGTTTACGGCTGCGAAAGGCTTCGACCATAAAGTTGTTATCTGGAAAGCTAGGCAACAATGTACTTGATGGACAGATATGAGTTTTAGTGCATAATTAGGGGCGGTTAATGTTCTTAGATAAGTCGAAAACACAAAAGCTTGCTGAGCGGAACGTTTCAGAAGTTACTGATCAATCATATTGCAGGGTGATTCAGAACTGAAAGTAGAAAAATACTGAGCTGGTCAAGAGACGTACAAACTCTGATTTGCATTCCCGCTGGAAATTTCTTTTCTGCATGTTGCCGAAGCCATGCTATGAGATAAATCTAAGGTGATACTGTTAATAACTGGAGGATGAAGAAAAAGAGGTAAAGCGTTTCCCCCCTACGCAGTATGGTTTGGCTCTTCCGCTATACGACTGCCAGCAGCCCAAAACAATTTTGCGAAATTTCGACCAGCTGGTCCCGTCAAAATAATTATATCCATTGTCCTCGAAACGGGGTCCGGAGATGTTTAACGTCATAGCCGTGGTGGTGTGGAAAGAGAGCAGCGCGGGTCATCTCGCACTCGGATTTTACGCAAATATGCCGTCAAAATATATCTATAGATTTCTCTAGAAGAGGCAACAGATTCTTGACGGAGAAGGGGATATGGATCGCTCCAGTCAGTAGAAATACCTAACAACGAAAGTTGACATAATTTCACCAAAAACGCCACAGAATGGTGACTCGTGACCTAACACCTTAATTGAAATAGTCGAAAATATTATGTCTCAAAGAAGAGAATCAGATTACTAGTTCCTGGGGGGAAAACTAAGCGTAATACGTAGGTATTCGACAAGCTACCTCAAATTTTCAGCTGCTAGAATTTGCTAATCCGATCAAAATCCATGTCTGAAAAATTAAAACTGGGTAATTGGTCGCCAAACCCTACGATTTCGGGGGAAACTAAGCATTTTTGGTTTATTATTCTGCAAATAATGCACCTACGTATTCGCTCAGCAAAAATTCTTTGTAACACCCCCTCAAAATGTTTTCTTTTGTTTCAAGATTCCAAAATGCTGGCGAAGTCCTTATCCTATTATTCCATTAAACGTACCTACAGAAGAGATGTCCATTTATTGTTTCTCAAAACCACGAATTAGGTTTTTTTTTACAAATTATCTTTGATCACTGATAGTGCCTTATAACTACTTTGATTCACCTGCTGAAACTACTTCTAGTCTTATTATACAAATTTAAGGTGATTTCAGACAGTTTCCAAGGTTTTTGACCCATAAAAAATGAATTTCGGGAGCTGAATCGTTAAACAACAATTCTTCACTTTTTGGTCAAAATCAACCTCATATTTCGCTCTCCTTGTCCTAAAAAACAGAAAACGATGCGACATAAGCTCATGTTACTACTAAAACATCAAAAAACCTATTTTTACACCCACTTTTCACCCGCAACACACTTGGGTATATTCCGATCGGGCTGATAAGTTTCGGGACACAACTAGGAGCTTGGAGCTTGGAGCTTCCAGAATGGAGCTTGTTTGCGAAAGAAAGAAGAATTTTTTAGACCGAAAATGAAGTAGTTATGGATGATACGGTGTACAGCGGACGGACTCTGCATTTTGGTTTATTATTCTGCGAATAATACACCTATGTATTCGCTCAGCAAAAAATTGAATAACACCCACTCAAAATTTTGCTTCCGAGTCTGCAAGGCAGCGGAAGCTTTGTTTTCACTTTCGAAATGAAAATTTTTTTGAGCTCCAAAATCAAAATTTCCACTTGCATTTTGCGTTTCAGGGCCTCCTGAACAGATTTGGTTTCGCATCTGTCTGTCCGTCCGTCTGTCTGTCTGTCCACATTTCCTTGCCACAGCCATACCTTCCACAATTTTGATAAGATTTCAATCAAATTTTCAGGAATTGTGTGGGTTTAGCGCTAGATGGTCCACTATCAGTTTCATCGTGATCGAATCAACGGTAGCCTCTGCGCAGGCGCTAACGAGATTTTATTGTTACGGTCATAACTCATCAATTTTGAACGGATTTTGGTCAGAATTTCAGGGATGATCCGTCCGCCGTATCAAGCATAACTACTTTATTTTCTGCCTAAAAAATTCGTTCTCTCCCACACAGGCTCCATTTGGGCCCTAGTTGTGTCCCGAAACTTTGCAGCCCGATCGGAATGTACCCAGGGATGCTATGGGTGGAAAACGAGTGTAAAAAAACGCTGCAAAGTCCTTGTCACATGGGTTTATTATTCTATTGGACATACCTACAGAAATGTTGGCTGTTCATTTATTGCTTATTTCATGCGTGATAATCGAAATAACTATTTCTGATGGTTTCCATTAATTTTGGCCCCTGAAACACAAATTAGGTACGCTCTTTTTTTTTTTTTTTTTAACTATCTTTGATCATTGGTAGTGCCATTTAATCGTCTTGATCCATGTGTTGACACTTTTTCCAGTGTTATTATACAAACTGATGGTGATTTCAGACGATTTCGCAGGGTTTTGACTCATAAAAAATCAATTTTGGGAGCTGAACATTTGGTAGAACTCAATTTTCCACTCTTTGGTCAAAATCGACTTCATATTCGGTCTTCTCGTCGCCAAAAACATGGAAAACGATATCTCAGAAGCTCATGTTACTCAAGAAGCTCATGTTGCTAAAACTCAAAAAGTACCTATTTTTATACACATTTTCACTCATAACACCCCTGGGTATATTCCGATCGGGCTGAAAAGTTTCGGGACACAACTAGGGCCCAAATGGAGCATGTGTGCGAAAGAAAGACTTTTTTAGACCGAAAATGAAGCCGGTACACGTGATACGGCGGACGGACATTGCATTTTTGGAATCTACGCACCTTGAAACGGAAAAGAAAAACGCTGCAAAGTCCTTGTCACATGGGTTTATTATTCTACTGGACTTACCTACAGAAATGTTGGCTGTTCATTTATTGTTTCATTCATGTGCAACAATTGAAATAGCTATTTCTGGTGGTTTCCACCAATTTTGGCCCCCAAAACTTAAATTAGGTAGTACGCTCCTTTTTTTTTTCAAATTATCGTTGATCATTAGCAGTGCCATTTAGTCGTATTGATCCACGTGTTGAAACTTTTGCTAGTGTTATTCTACAAATTGATGGTGATTTCAGACGATTTCGCAGGTTTTTGACTCATAAAAAATCAATTTTGGGAGCTGAACATCTGGTAGAACCTCAATTTTCCACTCTTTGGTCAAAATCGACTTCATATTCGGTCTTCTCGTCCCCAAAAACATGAAAAACGATACCTCAAAAGCTATGTTACTAACATGTTACTAAAACACGAGATTTTTGTTGGCTGTTAAATGTATTGTTTCTTTCATGTGGAATGATTGAAATAGCTATTTCTGATGATTTCCACCAATTTTGGCCCCCAAAACATGAAATAGGTACGCTTTTTTTTTTTTTTTTTTTTTTAAATCATCTTTGATCATTGGTAGTGGCATTTAATGGTCTTGATTCACCTGTTTACACTTTTTCCAATGTTATTGTACACATTGATGGTGATTTCAGACAGTTTTCCAGGTTTTTGACTCATAAAAAACCAATTTTGGGAGCTGAACCTTTGGTAAAACCTCAATTTCCGCGTCTTTGGTCAAAATCGACTTCATATTCGGTCTTCTCGTCCTCAAAAACATGGAAAAAGATACCTCAAAAGCTCATGTTACTAACATGTTGTTAAAACGCAAAAAGTACCTATTTTTATACACATTTTCACTTATAACACCCCTGGGTATATTCCGATCGGGCTGAAAAGTTTCGGGACACAACTAGGGCCCAAATGGAGCATGTGTGCGAAAGAACGACTTTTTTAGACCGAAAATGAAGCCTGTACACGTGATACGGCGTACGGCGGACGGCGGACGGACATTGCATTTTTGGAATCTACGCACCTTGAAACGGAAAAGAAAAAATTTTGAGGGGGTGTTATAAACATTTTTTGCTGAGCGAATACATAGGTGTATTATTCACAGAATAATAAACCAAAAGTTTGAGGGGGTGTTATAAAAATTTTTTGCTGAGCGAATACATAGGTGTATTATTCACAGAATAATAAACCAAAACGAGCGTAATTCGTGTTTTTGGGAGCCAAAATTGGTGGAACCATCAGAAATAGCTATTTTAAGTTACTGCACATGAATGAAACAATAAATGAACTGCCAGCATTTCTGTAGGTATGTCCAATAGAATAATAAACCCATGTGACAAGGATTTTGCAGCGTTTTTGGAATCTACGCACCTTGAAACGGAAAAGAGAGATTTTGAGGGGGTTATAAAAAAAAACGTTGCTGAGCGAACACACAGGTGTATTATTCCGTGATATTATTTCATTTGAAGAATGATGATTATTCGGGATTTTGTGGTTAGGTACTTCTGTAACTTGAACAAATGTTACGCTTCATGAATAACAAAAAATAATCAATGATATCCGCCGAATATTTATGTAACTGTCATTCCCCGGCCGGCTCCAATACTCGACTTTGGAATTCCCTTTGGAGTGGGGAGCACGAGGGTAGGTATTGAGGTATTGATTATTTTGAGGTTGTGATATATATTTGAATAACTTCACAATTTATTTATGATTTAAATGCAAAATTAATAATAACCATAATGGGTTACAAGGAAATACAACATTTCAAAAGTAAAATTGTCCAAATTATAAGTCGTCATATCGCTTTCATTTTAGGTGCCATGTTGAAAAATAAATTTAAAACGTCTCAGAACCGGAGGGCACTTGTTTTCGAGCGGTAGAATCTAAGATTTTACGCAGAAATTTTCTCCGCGTCGATTTTATGACCGGGAGGGGGGGGGGGGGGTGATCTACGGGCTCTATCAATGATACCTATAGTATCTACCATAATCATTCTATCCATCATCTTAGCAACTGCGCCAGGAATGGATTTCATCTTGATGAAGAGAATGAATGGCATCGGCTTCCTACATTTATCAACACCAAGAAGGGGTTCTAATGACAGAAATATATGTACATCAAGTTGGAATGAGGTAGAAGAAGTTAACATTCCTATATAGGTTTTACTACAGAATGAATGTTTTAGTATAATACTACCACAGATTTATACACTAGTACCTTGCGACTCTATTCGACCTGAGGTCGGGCGGCGACGTCGGTAGAACCAGAAAATCATTCCCCGAATTAGTCGTGGAGAGGTCGCCATGGCGTCATCACTCGAAGTCGGGTCGCACCGACCTATTTGGGCTAGTTGGGGGGGGGGGGGGGGGGGGGGGATGAACAGGTTTCCACATGCACATCCAAGAGTGAGGCACCGGGCATGCTACTTCGGCGGGCAAAATGTATGTCAATTGCGGCGGAGGTGCTGTTGGCGGGTAAATTTAAAAAAAAATACGTTTGGGAGACAATCATCAAAATTTCAGCCCTCACAGGTCAAGTGTACGCAGGTAGGAACCTAAACAGGAAGTCCCAAAAAGTTGAGCGTTCTTACATTTAGGGCCGGTTTCACCAACGCGGATTATCCAGAGTTCAATCTCGGCTGAGGTTTAAGCCATCGATTCTGAGAAAAGACAGTTTCACGAACGCCTAATCTAGGAATAAGTCGCGGCAACGGCGCATTAAGTTAATACCTCGTTTCAGGTGGTTTAAACCTCTGATCTACGGTTGATCTCCGATTCTCCTCCAGGCCATCGCCATTTTGAAATCTATTTTATCAGTGCTTTTCATACTTATCAACTTGCATCAACATTTAGTGCGATTAATCGTTTCACTGAAGTGTTTGAGTCATCCTCGGATGAATATTTCAATGAACTTGTGGAAGTGGCCGTGCCCAGACGGCGATAATTAGCGAAAGGGTCGAGCATTTCCACAAGTGGGATGACGGCGATTTTTTCGCGAGGTTCCGCCTTCCCAAGGAAGGGATGAGCTTCGTGCTCGATGCAATAGAAGTCCTAGTTTTCGAAACAGAATGGTGAGTCCAACCAAAAATGTGTAATAAATATAATTTTACAACAAACCAGGTAGGCAACAACGTCGGACCCATCATTATTTATTTCTTCGAGTAGGTAAACAAACCTTCATAGTACGTGGTAAGTACTTGCAGACTGCGCAAATAAGTACATGTATAACTGCTTCTGCATACAGCGAACTATTGTAAAAAAGTAGATACCTTTGATAAAAGAGCCTATCTATAATAATTATAGACTTGTAATAAATTATTTATTACAAGAGCTGTCTCGAGTGGAAGTTCTCAGAATGACAGAGCCATAAGAAAGAGAGAAAAAAATCGCGAAACTATGGCACTGGTTACTATTATACAGTTTAAATGTCTCCACAACAGTGGATGGCGGACGAAACTTAAGTATCCATAGAAGAAATATCATAGATCCACCACTCATGGATGAGCATCTCTCATCTGTAATACGGGATTTGTGTTTCTGGGGATAGCAATGCTGATGCAAACTGAACAATCTCAGCTTAAACCCAAGTTCGGCTAAACCGCCGATCAAAAACGTTGGTGAAACTGTCGAAGCTCTGAACCACAGATCAAATTTGAATCCAGTTTTTATTGATACCAGGTTTAAGCTGCGTTGGTGAAACCGGCCCTTAGGTAGGGAGTTACTCCGTGCTTCATATGTGCTTAGTTCCATAGATTAATCAAAGTCAATGGATCACCATTTAACTATCGGAGGCGGTTTTCCACGGTTTGTGCAGGTAGAGGACATTTCTGACTGATGACTTCTGAGCACTGTCTCTGTCTGATAATATTGACAAGGTTCGCTCGAACCCTTTGTGGACATTTACAGCCTATTTCCATGTCCTCGATGGCGGTTACAACAGCCGAGCCTTCAAAGAAAGAATCCCGATTTCTTTCGCACCACCCACGTCTGTTCGGGCGCCCCAGCCGATCAAAGGAAGACGCAGCGAAGGTTTGATAGGATGATGGCAGCCGATGATATTTACGACCTGACCGCGAGGTTCGCCGAATAACCAAAAATAAAACACTCCGCCAACCTTGAGGCATCAAGATGTCGCTCCGAATCACAATGGGCGCGTTCACTAAGAAAGACACCATGAAGGATGCGATTCGTCGAAAGGTTCAACATGTGGTCAATAGCGGCCGCCCGGCAATAGATAATCTGAACAGGAAAATATATAACTAACCAATTAGTCAGAGTATACGTAGCCTGAAAGTCCTAAGCCTAAAGGTACCTAAGTTAAGTCCAATGATATGAATAATAACAGAAAGCTGAAGGTATTTGGGTTATCCCCCTAAAACGAGTTTTAATTGACAACCAACACTCTCCAGGACGGGGAAAAATGCCAAAGCGAGTTAATCTATTCATTTACAAAGCCTATCCAATTTCCAGAAGACACTAGATTACATGGTTTAAGGTTACAGAAGCCCAGTACTCAGCAAATGGCCGTAATTTACTAATAAAAAGAGTCTTCCGGTGTTAGGGTCGGATGTTTAACTCGTACTTCACCAACAACAGATCTTGGTTAGGAAGTGATGAGTTTTATTTACTTATTAGGACACTAATTAGAGCTGAGTTTCATGAAGAGCTGACCTATAGAGTATCGTCAGAAACAACAGTGTTGATTTGCCGTCGTTGAAACCATTTTCACATCCGCACCTAATTCATTATCAGTTCACGCTAGCAGCATCATTTATAATCACCGAGCGTGAATGCTAATACACGAAAGATGGAGGATGATTCTGCTGACGCTATACTTCGTAGGTAGGTAATGATTACTAGATTCTTGATAATTATGTTCATCCAGTTGTAGGGTCCTAAAAATTGTGAAAATCATCAGCAGATGATGGGGATTCTTGAAAAATGAGATAACAATCACCATCAGATCGCAACTGCCATAATTCTGTATGTCAGAACAACGGCATCCAGTTCCGTCGAATTATTTTTATAGTTTTTAATTCTACGTATTTCTTTTAGAGCTTTGAAAAATCGGGTCGGCAGAAATACCAATAATTTGCCTCGAGAAATTTCGAGAATCCACCCTAATTCATGGATTAAGTACAAAGCAGGCCGCAATTTCGTATCGGCAGAAACTCGCCATGAATCCTACGTTTGACTCATACTTCTATTTTATAAGATTATCTCACGAAGCATAAATTCCATACTAATAAACACACACACCTTCACTAGCACACGAGCCATATGAGCACCAGTGATAAGCGGGAGGGATTGACAATACAAGTTACCGGAGCCCTTCTAGGTGCAGGTATCAGAGATATAAAACCGTTACCTACGTCGCGAAATATTTTAGGGCTTGATTATCGGAACTGGGTGGATAAGAAGTAACTACAATAATTATTTATTTATTTTTATTTATTTATTTATTATGAAACGGGCTGGTGCCCTGTTTACAACAGCAACAAAAAAGAAAACAGTACTCAGAAAAACAAAATAAAAAATTATGAGTTTATGATATCCAATCCCATTAACAATGGATGGATATGTGAAGAATAGAACGGTCTCGTGTTTTTATCACAGACCACGAGCTGCAAGAGGGCATAAATAAGAAATTTGATAACTTGGTTAAAATAACACCTTCGTTTTCTTAAATGAATGTTGTCTCGACAAAGATAACGACTTTAATGAGCCAAGAGTAGCAGGAATACATCGATGTAACTGCGGCCCGCCCTGATAAGAGTTGGTCGATACTCCTGCAGTAACAACTGTGTAAAACTTGTGGGATCATACTCCATTATTCCTACAACGTAACCTAAAGTGTAAATTCTGCATATCACTAACTACAATGAGTAATTATCGTGGGTTAGGTTTATACTTACCTACTTCTGAAGAGCTTTATAATTAAAGGACGAAAGTAGAATTGTTTTCATCTTGTAAGTCCAAATGAACCCTGTTGTAAAAACTTTAGCCGCCAACAAAACCTCTAAGCCGAAAAAAGTACTGTTATCCACTATGCCCGCCGAAGTAGCTTTGCACATCGCTCTTGGATGTGCATACAGAAACCTGTTCCTTCCCCCCGTGTTGGATGTGAGTACATTAACCTATTTCTTCCCCCCAAACCTTGGAATTTCAACGCTTTTAGCCTGCCACCGGTGGGGGGGGGGGGGATCACATCTTTTGCACTGATTAAGTTAACATTTTTGCCAGGTGGGTACCTAATTTTCTCAGTGCTTACTCAGTACTACTTAGTACCTGTTCGTTACTACCGACTTAGTACCTGATCAGTACTACTACGTTACTTAGTACCTACCCAGTAGTACGTTACTTATTACCTACTCACTGCTACCTACTTAGTACCTACTCTCTTACAACATCCGACATGCCCCCTGAGGTCAAGGAAAGAATCGTGGAGGAGCTCTTCCCTCCCCACACAATAGAAGACAGGCCAGTAGTGGACGTGACACCGGTTGCAGTGCCTCTCTTCACACGAGAGGAGCTCCAGCAAGCTGTGAATGGAACGAAGAATACACGGGCTCCAGGCCTCGATGGTATACCAGCCGAGATCCAGAGGACAGTGTCTGAGACACAACCGGAAGTATTACTGGAGATGTTCAACACCTGTTTGCTGGAGGGTATCTTCCGTGAACAATGGAAGGTTGCCAGATTGGTTTTGATTGGGAAGGGGAAGGGAGACCCGAACTCAGCTTCGGCGCATAGACCACTATGCATGCTCAACACAGCGGGAAACACTATGAAACAATGATCAAGAAGAGAATGCTATCAGCGCTGAACGACAGTGAAGGGTTGTCCCCGAGACAATACGGTTTTACTGCCGGCAAAGGCCGTGCAGGTGGAAGACCGACGAATGTGGGATTTATGTACAGCGGTAAAACTAGACATGAAAAACGCCTTTAATTCGGCACGATGGAGTGACATACTGGCAGCCCTGAGGGATCGTTTCGGCATGGTGGAGTGACATACTGGCAGCCCTGAGGGATCGTTTCCGGATACCGGCATACTTGTTCCGGGTGCTCCAGGACTTTCTGGCAAATCGTCGACTGGTGTATGGAACACGAGACGGCATGAAGGAGAAGAGGATTACCTCAGGAGGGGCACAGGGCTCAGCCCTTGGTGCTGACCGCTGGAACGTCAACTACCACAGCATCCTGTGCATGGAGATGTCGGACGGAGTATTTCTGGTTGGCTATGCAGATGATTTAGTGGCAATAATTAAGGCACGCACGACAGAGTTTCTGCAGCTGAAGCTGGACCAGGTCCTTCGCCGAGTTCTGGACTTGATGGAGTCTCACTCCTTGTACCTAGCGGTGCAAAAAACGGAGACTGTCCTTCTGACATCCAGGCACGTAGAGGGTCATCCCAGTGAATTTGGGTGGACAGACCATCCAAACATCCACTGCACTAAGATACCTCAGAGTGATGTTGGACAGTAAGCTTGCCTTCTGGAACCACATAAACAAGGCAGTGGACAGGGCAGCAGCCATGGCTGGGAGGCTGAGCCGTCTGATGGCCAACGTCGGAGGACCTTCTCCCACCAACAGGAGGCTGCTGATGAAGACGGCAGAACCCACAACGCTCTACAGAGCTGAGGTGTGGGCCGAAGCGCTCCGGTTTAAGAAATGCCGGACAAGGATAGGGTCGGTTCAGTGGTGAGGAGCCCTATGAATATGCAGTGTGTACTGGACCATGTCAGCACCCGCTGTGCAGGTGATAGCCGGGGTAGTGCCAGTCGACCTGTTGGCAGAGAAGCAAAGAACAATATACCTGCGCAAGGATGACAACGCAGGAAGACAGATGGTGAGGAAGGTGGAGAAGGAAGAGACGCATCGAAGATGGCAGACCAGGTGGAACAGTGAAGCCCGTGGCGAGTGGACCCAAAAGTTCCAGGAATGGTGAGCAGCGGATTAGTAGGAAGCATGGAAACGTGGACAACTGTATTACCCAGTTCCTGAGCGGTCAAGGATATTTTCGGTCTTTCCTCAAAAGATGGGAAAGACGAATGATGTGCGATGTATGTACTGTCAAGAAGATGTGGAAATTGTTGAAGACACTTTCTTCGTATGTGCCAAGTGGGAGCAACCAAGGAGAACATTAGCTGAGGAAATATAAGACTTAGATCCAAGAACAATCGTCCCCAAGATGATCAAGAAGGAGCACTGGGAAGCTGTCCAGGCCTTTGTCTACAAGGTGCTAACGACAAAGAGGCCAACAGCCAATGGGAGGGAGAGAACCAAGGAAGTAGAGAACAAGGAAGAAGAGGCCAGAAGGCAAGGAAAGGGACTGTCCCGAAGTAATACAAGCGCAGTTCTGGGACAATCCCCCATAGAAGAACAGAGGAGGTTTTAAGTTGGTAGTCCTGGATGGCGTCTCCAGATGGCCTATTCCTGCATAAAGCATTTTCCTCCTCTGTACCGCGAAAAAAGTACCCACTCTGTACCACTTAGTACCTAATCAGTACCTACTTAGTACCTACTCAGTACTTCCTACTTAGTATCTACTCAGTACCTACATATTTTTTTGGCAAGCAAATTTTTACAACAGGCCTGTTATGATGGCATCTTTTTGCATTGATTGATGAAGTAAACATTTTTCCCAGCACCTACCTGAACATTTTTTCTCAGTACTTTCTTACCAAAAATTTTTCAAACATGGGCGGGAGAGGGAGGCAAAATGCACAAGTCACTTCCTTTTAGCATAAAAAATGTGTGTACAAAATGTAGCTCGATTCGTTAGGTATGTGAGGCTGTATACCCTTTAAAAAAATGTCTCAGTACCTAGCTATTTATACCTAAAAATTTCAAAATGAGAGGGAAAAAATGTACAAAAGGTATCTATCTCCTTTTGTACACGATGTATCACCTTTTGTACAAAATGTATAAAATGGGAGGGAACAAAATGTACAAGAGGTATCTCCTTGGGGCATAACGAATGTGTGCGCAGGATTTCACCTCGACCCGTTATGTCTGTAAGGCTGTAGCCCTGTCAAAGAACAAGAAGAAGAAAAAGAAGAAGGAGAAGAAGAAGTAGGAAAACGTGAAAAATAGCTACTTTCAAACTTCCATAACTCCGGCGTATGATGGTCCCTAGGGTTTAAATTTGGTACATGTCCTCAGGGGCCTCTAGAGAATGGGTGTACGAAAAATCAACATCGGATACCCCCAGGGGCCGAGTTACCGGAGGGGGGGGGGGGGGCTACTTGTGTTGTCGTGTAAATAGTGCCTTGGTCGCTGTAGGCAGATATAGGTAGCTACTGATGTTTTCGGTTTTCTTGGTGGGCGGGACGCTCCCGCGTCCCTAGCCACCGTCCGGAGGGCTATAGACTTATTTATCCACATGTAAAAAATGCTGAAATCTAAGGATGGATTTAGAATGCTCTGAAACGAAGAAGAATTGAAATATTCTTAAAAATTGCATGTACTATTAAATTTTGCGCCCATTGCAAAAGCAATCAATATCCAAAATTTCTTTGACGGGTTCCCAGCTAGAAAAAAGTCCAAGAACGAGGACAAGAGAACTTAAATTTGATATCAGCTCGTATAACATTTTACAGAATAGGTACTTACTTACAACATAACACTAATATAGGTGAATTAGATTTCTTCGCCTTCTACCGTCAGCTTCGTATGCATGGTATTACGCACGGTTGTAACGAGCAAATCTTGGGTTCATTCAACACCATGGGTTCATCGTTCATCCTCCAGTTCGCCGCACATCCACAACCGATTATGCACTACGCAGCCTTAAATTACTGATATCTTGAGTTTAAATGAGGTAACGGAACGCGACAAGAAGCCCATGGACATTGAACTTAATAATTATTTTTTGCCATTCCGTAAAGTTTCGAACTGCTGTGCAACCAGCCAATACGTCGACCATGGATAATGAACTAAATATTTATTTTCTGTAGTATCGAAAATTTTCAAACTGCTGTGCAACCAGTCAATAATCCACAATGCCAGTGAAACGTCTGGTAAATCCTGCACTTGCCTCTTCCACCATTAGCCACGACCTGAGCCATCAACTGCTAGGAAATACTTATCAAGCCTCAGACTTTTGCCCAGTTATTGGTACTGAAGCTCTTCCAAATCACGTCTTACCTGGGACAGTCTTCTATTACAAATCCGATCTGAGGAATGTGCTGCGTTGTTGGATTCAGCAATTATGGACACTCAAGCGGGTCATTGCTGTCTCTCGAACAATTTCCATCGCTGGTGCGCAAATGAATGATGTTTCTTTCAATTCATTTCATCGCCTCCTTATTGTGAAAGTTAAACCACAGGGACGCACTGTGATTTATTGAAGAAAAGTAGGCAAAAACCAGCGATTGTGCTTCATTGGATATAACACATGGCAACATTCACAACTGTGAAGGCAATGCATTGCAGGTATTCCCGGTTGATTTACGAGTAAACCGTATGAAAATTATGAATGCTAATTCACATTAAAGGCATCTATCTGCAATGCGCGGGACTCGCTTGAGGGAGGTCTATGCCTTACTCCAGAGTTTAGAATTATCAAGTAGAGAAGAAAAAAGTCCGGCAGTGTAGGTATCGCTTCCTCAAATCAATACCCAGGTTCATAAATTGAAATATTGTAGAGGGTGTGCCTGTGCACAATCGTAGCTCAAAATGCAGTACAGACTGATCTGGTAGTGGATGATTGCAAGTTTGTACGTATGGGTGTTGAGGAAGTCCGGCGGGCGGCGCGTGGGACCATTTACGGCACGGTGTTCTGCATGAATTTTGTCTGAATAGAGTGTAAGGTTCGCAGAAGTGCAGTCGCAACCACTGCCTAAACCGCTCTCACAAGCGAAGGATTAATCTCAGCAGCCATAGAACTTTCATAAGAATAGGCTGAAATGAAGTGAAGAGCAGTTGGGATTCGAACCAACGGAACGTAGTTGTCCCATCCCAACAACCAAGAGACAGAGCGCTATCGATCACCGGGATCACCTCGGGAATATAACCCTTGATTTTGGAGAGTGATACACACCCCCATACATGAGGCCATTTGTGGACTGGCTCCCAAAAACTTCTGAAACTGTACCTAGCTACTATCGACATTGTGTTTATTATAAATCATGCGAACATAAACAAGCTACAAGAATATTTGGTCTGTTACAAGGAATTCGGTACAGAAATGCGTCGGACAGACCCGAACCAAAACTATTGATGTGTTGAGCACGAAATGCGAATGGGAATCTTCATATAAAACTTACATGCGGCACTCTCATAAATTGTTGGCTAATCTACCTGTATGACGCGGACCAAAGAATTTCAACGACGATCAACAAGTAGACCGATGAATCACACAGTTTAACTTATAACACAGAGTGATAAAATATGATTCAATCCAATTATTCAACCTGGGGAACTGAATGGGCCGAGAAAGACCTAAACTGTTTCTGAAACTTTGCCAAGATATAAATCACCCTCCCTCGGCCTTGGATGATCGCCTTTTATCACGAATGGTTATCAACAAAGTGTTCTATAATTTTTGTCTTAACTTGAAATTACTAGGTGCCTACAATAGCAAATCACCGTACATCCAACTACAATTTTCCTTCAATAATATAGGGATGTATACCAAACCATAAGCTACGAGTATATTTTTGTATTCATTAATACAATGAGGGTATTCCCACTGAGTCATGGATGGTACCTTTGAGGAAATTATCGACCTTATTTCATCCGGAGCTATTCGAATAAAAAATAAAAAATAAAAATAAATAAATAAAATATTTAAAAAAAGTGGCACAACTTTACGAGGAGGAGGGAAGCTGACGCGGGTAACAGCCGATAAATAACGTTCACATGTGTGAGACATCAGATGTTTGGTGCCTTGGCGAAGATACAGCCTAATAACCAATGTTACTGCATAAAAATGTTGAAGGGCAATCGACTATCTTTGAAAACAATAAACCTATAGTCCCGATAAAAGCCATAAACTAAAGTTGTAATACCCTCAATGACCGGGCGCTGCGGCAAAAGATCTAAATCATCTTCCTGTTCCATGAAGTTAATATGCTTATTTGATTAAGTATGCATACGTTTTGAGGTGACGCAAACCATTCAAGTGTACAGCTGTGTACTGGAAGAAAAATTTATAAAAACGGAAAGGAGAGAGGGGGAGGGAGAAAGACAGAAGGGTCGGGTCAGAAAAAGAGCAGACAAAGTCATAATGGAGTTAAGTTGAACCAAGTTTTACGACTCGGAAAGTTGCTCAAGTGGGCAGTGACCACACGTGGAAGCGACGTTGTCGCGACTTCTTAAAATATCATTAACTTAGTCAAAGTGGCCAAAACTGGATCGTAAATATGCAGGTGAGAAGGAAAAATGAAATCGATTCCACAGATGAACAGATGGAGGAGAGGTGGAAAGGGTGTGGATGGCGAGGGGGAACGGGAAGGCGTAAACTGCGGATTATGAATATTCCGTCTCGGTTCATATAACCTTCAAACCGTTTTCGAGAAAGCAAGAAAAAACTTCAAAGGGACATCCCACCCGTTTATGACTTATAAAATAATGATACACTGAATTATCAGAGCGATCCTGTCGGATTTCAGAGTCGACCCTGTAGTAAAATGGAAATTTATAGAGATTCTTATGTAGTTTAAAGGAAGGACTATGAGGGCACGTTGAGGCTGAATTAGATTATTGAGACAGCCTTTGTCGTTTTTCTTCGGATCCGACATAAAATTGATGAAACTAGTATAGATGGGCATTATAAAGTGAGATTCCCCAACTTCATCAGCACGATGAGCCGACATGTCTGAACTTTATGCTATGCATCGTGAAGGTTCTCTGCAAGATTCATTCGTACAGACTTCATGAAAACATTATTACGTAAATAATCGAGTTGCAGTGGTACCTAATGGCTCTCGTTACCCCACAAAACGCCCATCCGAAAGTTAATTTGATATTGCTCGGTGATTTCGTCATAACTCAGAAGTGAAACTCATAAAAAAATCTTACTGCAATTTTATTACTATCCCTATCATTTATCTCACTGCACACTAGCTCATCAAACCCGATCCATGGGATGTCCCCAAAACGTGAAATTACCCTTCCTGGGAACATGGCTCAAGCACCTGCATGAACTGATGAATGTGACTTTTTCTTGACGGAATACCTAAAAACGCGTGGATGCCCCGGAAAGCTCCGCAAACTGACCGAACTCAAGGAGAGAAACCACTTGATGAGAAAATGGGGTTGGCTGATTGGCATAAGTATACGCGACTCAATGTACGAATTCCCGATGAAGACTCCTCCACTCAAGGTTCTGTCTGGTGGTCTTGTTGTAAACTGCTCCTTTCGGAATGTTCCGAAGGGACGGTTTCCGTACGTCGCGATTGACGCCCAAGTTTTTTGAGTTTAAAAACTAGATGAAGAAATCTGCGGCTGAATCCCAACCAACCTGAAACTAACCGAATCAGCAGCCAACTGATGTCATCAATGAAACTACGAATTTCTCGTGCAAACCCCAAAGATCTCATATCAATCCGTACATTCTCCTCATCTGAACCTTGGTCGCTAACAACACCTGGACAGATACTTCCTGCTGACAAACACACGTAATGGCGCGTTGGAAATGTAATACACAACGCACGAACAGACATGGCAAAAATTATTCTACATAGAGAGAAGTGAAAATGAGAATAAATAAGGAGAATGGATATCTTTTGTATGGTGAAATGATTATTCGAATTCTTATCATATAATTAACAATAAAAAACCGTCAATTTTACGCGAGAAACCATTTTGTATTTGTTTCAAATATAATTAATCATTTTTCGAGTTACAAAATTCGTTAAATGGGGCTTATTAAAATTTTACATAGTTAGGCGATGGACTTGTGATGCCTACTGAGGGGAGGGGGGGGGGATCTGAGCGACGGACGCGTGAATAACAAAGTCCCTGAGAATCTGTTGGCAACAGCCAGGACGGAGCGATAGGAGAGGCCCCTTCCCTGTCGGACTTGAATGAATGGGAGTTGTAGTATTGTGTAAGGTGTGTTGTGCGCGCGTCTCGCCTAATCATTTTCCTGCTGGGTTCAGCCTTTACAAATCCGCATCTTTTTCCACAGTCACGTATGCCAATTGGGATACAATGTTCAGTCTCCCAACATTACCGAGTTGTTGAACTGCGATTTTTCTTCGCTTTTTTTTCCTTCAAAAGTTTGCCCCATCCTGAGGAGAAGGCTTCGGTCGCGACAAAAAGACGAGGATGATTATACATTATATTCCTCTAGGATATTCATATGAAAATAGTCTCCGCGAAGGTCAGGCGCATCCAACATCGGCCATCTCCATTCTCTCGGGCTCTCAAAGTGAAAAGATGGCAAAATCCGGTCTTACATTCTTTGGAAAATCTCGAAGGGAATCCTGATGAGGTGAGTAGATGGTGTATAACCTTGTACATTCAACTGAAGATTTACGCATCATCCACTAGATGCGACAGACTTGGGACGACTAACCAAACGGCAGTCAAATGCAACTGCTAACCATGGCGCGTGAGAAGAAATCGTGGGGAGAAAAAAAAATCTTCCGAGTGGGTGGGAGAGTTCCCCTACTTTGTGTTTTACGTACTAGCTGTGAAAGTGCAACTACAACGACCTGAAAGCAACGAGTACCTCCAATCGAACTAACGATTATTATATATACCATCTACCAAATCCGGAACATTATCAAGGAACACTAACCGGAACATTAACAAGGTAGTGGAAGCCTTGTGATCCCTTCTGTTTTTTGTCTGTACTGAAGGTTGTTCTCAAAATCATGGGGCTCTTCAAGGCTTCCTAAGCCTACACATTTTAAATCCGCGGACAAATTTCGTTGAAAAAACGTATATATAGCTCAATGTTCGTTTAATAATTCAATTATGTAACTACCTAATTGATAAAATAAGGAGGGGTGATGATAACATCATGTTGAGAACCTGAAACCGGAGCGGAAACAGATTGCGCTCAATTGAATAACATTTGGGTTGGTTGAGTCTCCGTCCAAATGCCGCACCAATATGACGGCCAATTAGACATCTGATACGGTGCCAGTGTACCTAGTTGTCAAATTCTTGTGCCTCTCGACTTTTCAGCTGTTATCTGACCAGTCGAGAGACACACGAATGTTAAAGTCGAGCTGAAGCCGTGAAAAGAGCACGATATGCATAAATACTTCTCTCTCCTTCGAAGAATGCATATAGACAATTTTTTAGACGGTGCTAGTACAGATTCCTTCAATCAACATAATGATAAATTTAATAACATCGTTATTTCGGAGGGTTAGGTGGAGGAATATCAGCATGAAAAAATGCATAGAAATTGGCTCTCAATTCCTCACGTTAAGGCTTCAAAAACAATTTGACATTTTCCGGCATTCATTCTGGTGTTCATCAAGAAGTATGTGTTTTAGAGTCGGATTGCCCACGAAAAAGTAATCAAAATGAACTTTTTTGGAAAATGAAATAAACAAGAGAGCCCACGGATCCATCTATGGTACGTACCACATAACCGATTACGAAATGTCGGGTCCCATCTCATTTACGTACCTACCAACTCATTTAAAATAAGGCCCGACCTGAGGTGAACCGTGAACGATAAAAATCTACTGCATAACATTATGAATGCCCAACACCATGCCCTCAGCAAGTCAGAATTGGCAAAAATTGAGAATGAAATGATAAGTAAGGTATTGGGGTTGCAAACGGCATGCTTTCGTGATTTCGCAGGAACTCAAATGAGCAGTTACGAACGTAAATTGGATCCAAGACAGAGATGCTCGAAAAATCCAATTGCTTAAAATACGATGGCTTATACTGATCAATAAATAGGGCGACTCTTATTAATTATACTGAATTTGAATGCCGTCCAATGGAAATGTTGTTGATGGAATGAATCGGATCGAGACCTTAGTGTGTTGACTAAGTACAGTGCATAAAGAGTGACGGTAGGTGAGACGAGACGAGAAGTGAGAATGAGCGTTAACCACGCGTTGTATTATTTATCTATTTCCGAATTTTCGAAGAAAATGAAGCAATAGCGATGGGTCCGAAAATGTCAGAACATGAATTTTTGGAATTTTGTTATAGGCAAATCCGTTTCAGACCATCCTGAATTCATCCCTAGATTTAAAAAAAAATTAATATATGTATATATACATACATATATGTTTGATTATGTGACACTCCAGACGATATCTGACCCTGGGTAGGTATATGATAAAAATTCCATATTTCGCCAAAATTTTAATTCATATTGCCAAACAAAACGATGAGTTCGAAGATCAGTAATTTTCAAAAATTCTAAGGAGGTCAAATTTGAGTTTTTAGGAGTCAACAACAGGTAAAAACGGATAAAATCGCGAATAATCTAGATATATCAATGAAAGTAGTATGGAAGGCTGAGTAAAGTCAGAAAATGTCAGGAGAGCATCCTGAGAATTTCGACACCAACCGCACTTTCGTACGATAAGTACCTAGTTTCTATGATTTATCAAGATTCCTACACCAGTGATATCTTTGCACCCCTCCCACCTGGGCGGGACTTCTTGTCCAATGTGACGTCATCAGTGCAGGAAACTTTTAAAAATCATACAAAAATAACTACTTATCGCAGGAGACAGGTGCAGTTGGTGCAAAAATTATCAGGATGAGATCTAATTCCAATTTAAAAAAAAAAAGTACATTTTTCAAACCCATGGGTAACTCTCATTATACAAAGAGAAAACAATCAAAGATGCTGTAGTGATGTAGGAAGCAACAGACGAGGCCGGAAGATTGATTGAGAATGGTTGTATATTTAGTGGCCCCTGGCTCTTTTATATTCCCCTGACATGATCAGAGGGGGGTCGGGGGGTCCCCACTCTGAGGTACTTCATGTTGGCACAATACATGAGTTGTGGAGGAGCAGCCGATCACAACACTGCTCCCCCCAGAATTTAAGTAAAAAATGAGTTAAATTTTCGTTGTTTCGCTGTGGCGGGTGCCGGGCGTGGGAGGTGCGTGTGCTGGTTGTGGTCGTTCCGTGGTGGCTGTCCGGGTGGTTGCGTGGGTCGTTGTCGTGGGGCGGTGGCATAGAGTGCGTAGTGTTGGCGGGCGAGGCTCGGGCTCCGGGCGTGGTTTGGCGGGAGCGGCGGTTGCCGTGGACGCTGTAGTGGCGAATTTATGGCCATCGTTGTGTGGTGGGGGGCGTTTGGCGGTGTTGCGGTGGGTCCCGTGTTGTACGTAGGTGGGGGTGCCGGCTTACATCTGTCGATTGATACCGATGGCGTGCGGCGATCGTCCGTTAGGCTATGTCCTAATTGGGAAGGCATCGCGCGATCGGGCGATCAGCGATGATCGCACGATCACGCGTTGATCGCGCGATCTAAATGTCTGTCCTAATTCATGTGCCCGTCGATCGCCTATTTAGTGCGACCGGACGATAGCGCGATGAAAAACACGCCATAGCGCGACCACCTCAGTTCCGTTCTCATTGCCGGAAATTCCTTCATATGCGTGGATGCTGAGTTTTTGTTTATTTTCCAATGCTTTTTAAAGAATATACTCATTATCAGCATAGAAGTTGTCACAGTGAAGTACAGTAACCAAAAATAAAGTACAAAACTTCGAAAAAAAAAAATTAATAAATCCAGTCATGCAGTGTGACTATAAGAGCGAATTTTCAAAAAATATTCTTGCTATTGTGTAAACAAATGATATAGCGAGAAACGATACCACTTTTAGCCATTTTTACCAATTTTTGACCCTAACCAAGTCAAATTTGACCCACTCTTTTTCAAGAAAATGTTTTTATCATCGAAATATTCCCTCCGTCGTGAATCACCGTTCCACACGAATTAATATTGATTTTAGCCCTTAATACCAGTTTTTGACCCCCAAAAATCCGAAATGGACCTCTGTTCTGTATGAAAAACAACTGAAATTTTTTTTCTGTCTTACCATTCCATACCACGTCCAGTAATTTTATATCAACTGCTTGCGACTTTAGCAATTTTTATCGATGTTTGACCCACCTTAGAATTTTTTAAAATTGCTCATCTTCGGACTCATCCTTTTGTTTGGCAGTACGAAAATTTTGAAATTTGTATCATGTACTCCAGGACAGATATCGTCCAAAAATTCACGTTCCGAAAATGTTGGACCCATTGCAATAGCTTCATTTTCTTTTAAATCCGCTAAAAAGTACGTCTGGCAAGCCTGGTTACAACATTTTTGACTGTATCTGCAGCCACACAGTCACCAGTTTCAAGGTACCAATATGCGTCGAAGATTGGGTTCACACGAATTTCGTTAATTAAATGTTCTTCGAAAGTCAATACTGCACAAATACTGTTGATCGCGCGTCGAAAAACAAACTGGTTTGTTTTGAGGCGATGAGGCGTTTGGCGGTCGCGTTGACTGGAACTGAATAGGACACTCCCCTCCAAAACGAAAGGTTTGTTGCTTACGCGATGGGGCGATGTAGGCGATGCGATTTCAGATCAAACAAGTGCGACCGACCCCACCCATCGCGCGAGCGCATCAGAGGCTCAAAGAGGACATCTCTACTACTTTATTAAGTTTGATATTTTCGTCGTACGATGCAGCGACCATCGCTGAACGCCCGATCGCGCGATGCTTGCCAATTAGGACATTGCCTTAAGCGGCCCGCACACGATCAATATTATTGCCAATATCAGTATTGTCAATACAGCTATCAATACTCGAGTCAACCCTTTTCAATACTACCCCACCGCACACGATCAATAATATTGAAAATAATTTGGTCAATAAATGTTCTCAGTTCCTTTTTCTGCCGCGAACGAGCAGTGTGATAGCTGCGTGGATTTTCTGGTTTTTTGGTGTTTACTGGTTTTACTTGTAATGGACAACCGTAAAAAAGCATGCATTGCCATAATTGTGGCAATGGGAATGGCAAACCATCGAACAACAAGAAAACGCTGGATGAGGGAGTGGCTCAAGAAGAGAGAGGAGTACACTCATCTGGTTTTGTTATAACAAAACAGCTCTACCGATGAAGATGACTACAAGAATTATTTCAGGATGGGCGAAGACAGTTTCCAGAAGTTGCTCGGGTTGGTTCTACCATTTGTAAAACGAAATGATACGAACATGAGAGATTGTATTTCTGCTGATGAGAGATTGGCATTGACTCTCCGATATCTGGCCTGGAAGGACTTTTGAAGACCTGAAGTTCTCAGTTATCATGTCGCCGAGAACCATAGGGGAATCGCCGTCAAAACTTGTGAAGCGCTGATATATGTATTACAAGACTAAGTTTTTCATATGGTTATTTATTTATGTTTAAAATTAAAATAAGGAGATTTGTTAACTTTAGCGAATTTCCATGATCATAGGGAGTAAAGTAGGTAGGTTCCTACGCACTGAATGTAAAATGTGAAACCGAAAAACAACCTGTTGCTCAGACCACCTTCATCGCGTTTCGATTCGAGACGAACTGAGGGTTGATGAAAATATTGACGTTCACCCGCACACGGTCAATAATATTGACAATATCCCCTCCACTTTCCGATATTGACGACCGAAGAACAGAAAATCTGGATATCGTCAATATTCTCATCAAGACCGACCTTGAAATCCACTTTGCGCCCGCACACGGTCAATATTATTGACAATATATTTTCATATTGGCAATAATATTGATCGTGTGCGGGCCGCTTTAGGTATGTGACTGTTTTCCCGTCGTTCGTTAGCACTTGATGGGGGCCGGTGTAGGGTGGCTCTAGTTTACCCCGTGGTGTGTCAACGCGGACGTACACATGGGTCGCTGTGCGCATGGTAGTAGGCATATAAGACTGTGTGTAGTGGCGGTAGGACTCGTTCGTGCGGAGGGGTACAGTTGTCGGTGGCGGTTGAGTGAACAGATCCCCTGGGAGGCGTGGTGTGGCAGAAAAGAGTCGTTGGGCCGGCGAGTAGCCGTCGGGGCCCGGGCGGTTTCGTAGGCCGAGGAGGAGGCCGCTGAGGTATGTGGCCCAAGTGCGGGACGTGGCTGTTGCGATTATTGCGTCCTTCAGGACGCGGTACAGTCGCTCTACTAGGCCGTTCGCTTGGGGGTGGTAGGTGTTCGTGTGATGAACCTCCGTGCCCATGGATGTGCAATATTTGTGAAAATCGGCGGAAGTGAACTGTGTGCCCTGGTCGGTGGTTATGTGTGCAGAAGAGCCGTAGCGTGCGATCCAATGGGTGTGTAGGGCCGTGATTACTGCGTCGGCAGAAATGGTCGAGAGGGGTGCGCATTCGAACCAGCCGGTGGCGCGGTCGATCATCGACAGTATGTATTTTTTCGTTGCCGACGGTGGTAGTGGGCCGAAGAGGTCGATGTGTACGTGTTCGAGCGGCGCTGCGTCGGGAAATTCGCCGAGGGGGGCCCTGATGTGGCGTGTCGTTTTTGCTCGGTTGCAGCTCGGGCAGGCGCGGGTGAATAGCCTGATTGATGAGGTCATATTTGGACAGTAGTATCGAGCGCGGATGAGGGCGGTGGTTGCCTTAATCCCCGGGTGTGTCATCCCGTGTAGGTGGCGAAAAACTGCGAGGCGTAGCGGCGTGGGGATGTAGGGGCGGGGCGAGGCGTCGGTGTTTTCACACATGATATCGTGGCCTTGGATTCGGTGTGCCGTGAGAGCCATGGTGGCGAGGTGGTCATCGGCGGCCTGTGCGTCGGCGAGTTGTTGGATCGTGAAGGGGGTACTGTGATCCGTGACGGCGTGGGCCGTGGTTGTGTTGGCCGTTGGTGGTAGGCGAGAGAGGTAGTCGGCGACGATGTTCGTTGGGCCCTCGGCGTACCGGATGTCCGTAGTAAATTCGGAGATGAATCGAAGGTGCCGAAGTCTCGTTGGCGGGGCCGTATTTGACTGAGTCGCTAGGGAGGTCGTTAGGGGCTTGTGGTCCGTATAGACTGTCAGTGGGCGCCCTTCGATTTGTTGGCAAAAATGCACTATGGCGAGGTATATAGCCAACAGTTTGCGGTCAAATGCGCTGTAGTTACGTTGAGCCGGGTTGAGGGTGCGTGAGAAAAAACCCAGCGGGCGTAGGTGCGATTTGTCGATGAAGTGCAGCGCTGCGCCGACGGCGAAATCCGATGAGTCTGTGTGTAGGACGAGTGGTTGGGTCGGGGCCGGATGGGCGAGTGTTAAGGAGGTTTCGCGTAAGCGTTTTGCGCGGTCGAATGCGTCAGCTGCGTCGGTGGTCCACGTGAGCGTGCGGTTGTCTTTTTTCTTCGCATCGGGTGGTATCATTTCCACTAGGGGGCGAAGAGTAGGTGCGGCTCGTGGTAAGGCTCGGTGATAGAAATTGATGAGGCCGAGGAATGTTCGAAGCTCGTGGACAGTGTTGGGTCGAGGGAATTTCTTAATGAGGGCCGTGCGTTCCGGTAGGGGTGTGATCCCGTCGGCTGAAACGTTATGGCCGAGAAATTTGACTGAGGGTCGAGCGAGCTTGCATTTGGCTGTATTTATTTGTAGGCCGTATTTAGCGAGGGTCTCGAGGAGCGTGCGTACGTGGGTGTAGTGTTCAGACGGGGTGGCCGAGGCGACCAGTATGTCATCGAGGTAACAGTACACGAAAGGTAGGTTGCGTAGGACGTGGTCCATGTAGCGTTGCCACGTTTGCGCTGCGTTTCGTAAGCCGAAATTCATTCGCTTGAATTGGTAGGCGCCGAAGGGTGTCAGGATCGTTGTTTTTGGCACGTCGCGTTCGCTGATTTTGCAGTGAAAAGGCGCGGGCGAGGTCGAATGTGCTGTACACGGTAGTCCCGTACAGGGTTGTTGTGAAGTCGTGTAGGTGTGGGACGGTGTAGCGATCCGGTATGGTTAATCGATTCAGCGCTCTGTAGTCACCGACGGGGCGAATGTCACCGTCGGGTTTCGGGACGATGTGGAGTGGGCTGGACCAGGGCGCTTCCGAAGGTTCGATGACCCCCGCCGCTAATAATTCGCCGAAATGGGCCTTTGCTTTCGCGTAAAGGTCCGGTGATAATCGGCGAAGTTTCGCATGACACGGGGGTCCCTTCGTGACGATGTGATGTTCGACAGGGGCGTCACATGGTGTGTCGGATGGTTTGTAGCCATCGAGGAGGGCTTGAAATCGAGGCTCGTTCGCTGTCGTCGTGCAGATTGACTGGCTCGAGGGTACTAGTTCTACTGTTCCGGTGATGTACCGCTGCGTGGCTGCGTTGATAAGTCGGGCGTTGGGTAGGTCAACGAGTAGGCCGTGGTACGTCAAAAAGTCGGAGCCGAGGATCGGTGTCGATACGTCGGCGACTGTGAAGGTCCACTCGTACGGAGGGAGATCCGGTAGGTGTACTGAGGCGGAGTGTGTTCCGTACATCTTGATCTTGGTGCCGTTTGCGGCACGTAGAGCGCTTGGACGTGTGGTTTTTCGACGGAGCAGGGTGTTCGGGACGATCGAGACGTCGGAGCCGGTATCTACTAGGAAGTGTAGGGCGGTTCGCTTGCATCTGATGAAGAGCCGAGATGTTGGTGGGTTGCGCACGGTCGTTACGGCTGGTCGGGCCGTGCGTTGGCGTTTTCCGACGGTTTCGTGCGCCAGCTGCAGGGGCTGCGGCATTTCTGTGCTCGGGGGCCCCATGTGCGATGGTAGAAGCATAGGGTGGTCGTCGGGCGACGTGTGTTCGATGTTGGCTGCGTCGGCGAGCGCCGTTGTCGTCTGTTGTGTATCACTTCAACCTCTTCGGAGGTGGTAGCCACCCGAGGAGGCGGGGCGAAGGGTAGGCGATCGGCGAGCGCAGCGAGGTTCATAATGTCGGGTTCATCACGCGCCGCTATGTGTAGGCGAGTGCTCTCTGGGAGGGCGCGGAGAAAAAGGTGTCGGACGAGTGGTGTCGGTGTGTCAGCCGGAAGTGCTCGGGTGAGTCGGCGAGCGAGGACCGACGGTAGCTCGTCGTCGGAGGCCGGTTGGAGTAGGGCGGTGAGCCGGGAACCATCTGAAGGTGCGTGTGTAGCTAGAAGGCGGGTTTTCAACGTCTGGTAGCTGTCTGGGTTCGAGGGGTTGAGGTCGGCGCAGATATCCGCTTGTCGGGGCTCGAGTGCGAGGAATGCTCGGGCGAACTTCGCATGTGGCGTCGTGAGGCCTTCGTGTGCGAGTATGATCTCGAGTTGTGCGAACCAGACGTGCGGAAATGCGGGGTCGAACGGCTGGAGCTTGAGAATCGATGGCGTACCCGCTTCGGGAGTTGTTTTCGGTTTCAGCTCCGTCATCTTCGGTTTCTTGGAAGGTGCCAGTGCGTTGAGGTGTCAGCACGAAGTGTGCTAGGCGCCGGCGTCCGTTTCCTAATATAAGGATCGGAGATGGTGGGGCGAAGTAGCGGGGGGCCGCTGCGTTGGGCGTCGAGGCGGGCGTCGGAGTGGGGCGCCGCTGTGTGGCGTCGGTGGGGGCGGCGCTGTGGGGCGTCGGAGTGGGGTGCGTGTGCCGGGCGTAGTGCTGCGGAGGTGGGGCTCGTCGCAGACGGTCGGCGGGCGCTGAGCGGCGTTGTTCGTCGTTGCTAGGCGCTGTCGTCGCACCGCGGTCGCAGACGGCGGGCGGAGGCTGCGTGTCACCACTCGGGGTCACCAGTGTAGTGATGTAGGAAGCAACAGACGAGGCCGGAAGATTGATTGAGAATGGTTGTATATTTAGTGGCCCCTGGCTCTTTTATATTCCCCTGACATGATCAGAGGGGGGTCGGGGGGTCCCCACTCTGAGGTACTTCATGTTGGCACAATAAATGAGTTGTGGAGGAGCAGCCGATCACAACAGATGCTTATGTTGATAAATGCCTGAGTGTGGAGCTGAAACAGTGTCTCGACAGCTCTATTGATCGTAGCAGCCTTAGCCTACTCTACTATTTAGAAATAATAAACAAGAGGAAAGCTGATGTAAGGGAAATGAGGTGAGTTGAAGCAACACACTTGGGAATGCTGTTTTATCTGCACCAGCGCTCAAGTTGTTCATCTCGACTACTATACAGCTCCCTCACCCAAGAAATTTATAGCTCTGGTCCTCCTCAGCTCAAGTGTCAAACTTTATAATTTAACGCTAAAACACACTGTTCCGAGTTATTCGAGCAGAGCGTTTACGGTAGGTACCTCGGATGGTTTATCAAATTCCGGTGCTTTAAAACTGTCGTTACAACCGAATAATGGATGTAAATGAGATGACCGGGCGTTCGAAAATTCCAAACGATCCTTGGATGGGCGATGCAGAAACCTTCCCAACCAATTCGTATAAATATGCGGCCTATGGAGGGCACATATGAGAATGGCGAAGAAACAAAAGATCAAGAGACACTGACTCTGAAGTTTCAAAGGAAATGAAGACTCTTGAAGACTTCTCGTGAATTATGGTTCGGTTTGCACACGCGACTTATTTGATACCTTGAGAACCTCTCGCATTCCAACTCCACCTATCCTATAAGACTTGAATCCCAAATGGGCAATTTCACCTGTTTTATTTATTTTCTCAAGTAAACGATCTCGGCGAGCGCTTTCCGAAAAGGTGCTATATGAGGGGTATCCGATGATCGAAAGAGGGTGATAAACCAGTGGAAAGAAAGCGAAATGACGTCATAGGTAAAGCTTCTCACCACCGCGTCCACCTGGGGGGAACCCTCAGCGCCTTCCACTTATGACGTCATTTCGTTTGTTGCCCAAGCTACACGGAGTTTTGAGATGAAAATTGGCAGTGGAGGGTTTTCAAGGGTGCTAAATCCAATTCTGAGATCAAAAATGAAAGATTCCTACACACGAAAATTGTCCATCCAGAGTTTTAGAACCACAAGTTTGAAGATAATTTAACCAAAGCAGTCGGTAAAAAACAGACACCCGTATTTCGGCTTCAAATATTGCATTTTCCAGTAAAATGAAATTTGTATTCAACCGCATGAAACCTTTTAGCGAATTTTTGACGGAACATAAGCTACTTACTTAGGTACTGCAATGGGTTCAAATTTTTACTAAATGAAATGTGGGAAATTCGATGTCTTGTTGCCAATACCCCCAAAAAAACTCGGGTTTTCCATGGACTAAAAAAAATTGTTAGGAGACAAAAGTTTCGATTCCCTGAGTTTGTCCTATAATAACTGTAGACGGTATATGTAATACATATAACTTTTTGTTAAAATCTAGGGATGAATTCAGGATGCTCGATTTGCCTATTAAAAAAACCTCAAAAATTGATGTTCTGAAAATTTTGGACCCATTGCAATAGCTTCACATTCTTTGAAAGTTTGCTAAAATTAGGGAATCAAGGAGTAGGGGGGTCCGTGGGAAACCCCACTCGGTACTTATTGTTCCCGGTAGTCATCAGGATTTCGGAGGGTTAAAAGCGAAATTTCAAGCATCTCCCTACAAGGGACAGACTTATAATCGCAAGTAATCAATGGAGAACTTTATAGGGCTGGATGGTGGATACAGAATGTGACAGCCGCTTAGGCGATGATGCCTCGAATTACGGGATGTATTATGTACCAACCTCATCCTGCTAATTACCTGATGGGGTGTGGTGGAGGGGGGGGGGGGAACCACGCGAGGGGGAGAGGGTAATAGAACTGTTGCAGTAGGGGACCCCGCTAATGGGGAACGACGGTTCCATTGTTAGTGTCTGGTTGGCCGGGGATCCCCCCCTCACATCCCCCGCTCCTCGTGGGCCGTCCGGCTCTCTACATTATAATTGATATGCCCCCTCCACCACCACCTCACCAACACCGGCCTCCCCCCCCCCCCACCACTGCTATTATCCGAAAAAAGGAAAAACGAAAAAGAAACGGTTCACCCCGCCCTTCAACGGTCCTACACCCAGTTCACGGTGCACCCCCATCCCCTCTCCGGACACCGCCACCGCCCCTCCGCTCGACCACTTTTGCGTACCGCACCTCTATTTACCAACTATATTGCCCCCGGACGGTCCATACAGCATCTTCCACAGCTCGGAGCTCCTCCGAGATTTCCACGTAAATATAGACATCATTCCCTCCGGCCCTGGGACCTTGAGGAGCATTCAAGATATAATAACTATAAATGTAGCAAGAAAGTTCTCAACCCAACTGCTCCGAGTAACAAAAACATACGAGCCAGGCCGATTATGTTATTCACCGCGGTTTCCTTCTCAAGCCCAGCGCTAATTAAGTCTTTTTCGAAGGCAAATAGCAATTATATGCGCCGAGAAAAGATTCCCGCGCCATCAATACCAACTAGTGATGGGGGAACTATCGATAGCACTATTGACAGTTTTGGACTATTGGGACTATCGACAGTTTTTGACTATACTACCTACCGCTTTCCAAACCAACGAAAAATCTTAAGCAAA